>JACEEZ010024724.1:57500-60000 GCA_016584305.1 Chionoecetes opilio
CGAACTCAAGTGGAGAGATAGGTTGTCAGATGTCGCTGGATGCTAAGATAGAGTTACGCACAATTTGCATTAATCGAGAGAGAGAGAGTGTGTGTTTGTTTTGTGTCGTCAGTGGATTTGTGGTCCCAAGGCGAGGTGTTGGGAGGCTGCAGAGGTGACAGTGACCGCCTCGTGAGATACAGCAGATTGAGAAGGTAATGTGACGACTGTGTTTTGTGGGTGACGGATTGTTGGAGACTGGTGGTTAAGGCGTTGACTGGTGGTAATGTCGGTACCATATGGACTCTCTCTCTCTCTCTCTCTCTCTCTCTCTCTCTCTCTCTCTCTCTCTCTCTCTCTCTCTCTCTCTCTCTCTCTCTCTCTCTCTCTCTCTCTCTCTCAATGCACTGTTGTCCGCGGCGTACTGTTAGATGAAGCTGTGTTGAAGGTTTCGGCTGAATTATATGTTTTTATATTATGTGTGTGTATTATAATTATGTTTTATACGTAAGTGTCGTTTCACAGCCTCTGGGCATAGATTATAAAGGTAAAGAAATTTGATAAAAAAGAAGAAGATATGATTAAGGTTACTATTGGATGTGGGTATTATGGTGTATGTGTGTGTGTGTGTGTGTGTGTGTGTGAAGAGAGAGAGAGAGAGAGAGAGAGAGAGAGAGAGAGAGAGAGAGAGAGAGAGAGAGAGAGAGAGAGAGAGAGAGTGTGTGTGTGTGCCATCCATTCTTCGCCATGTTTCACAATTACATCGATCTTCTTCTACTGGCACTTACTCATCACTACCACAACCACTTACAACCACCATCACCACCACTTACAACCACCACCACCACTACTTACCGCAACCACCACCACCACTACTTACCGCAACCACCACCACCACTACTTACCGCAACCACCACCACCACCACCACTACTTACCGCAACCACCACCACCACTACTTACCGCAACCACCACCACCACTACTTACCGCAACCACCACCACCACCACCACTACTTACCGCAACCACCACCACCACTACTTACCGCAACCACCACCACCACAACTTACCGCAACCACCACCACCACTTACAACCACCACCACCTCCTTCAGCATTGTCACCACCATCATTACCGCCTCCCTTACCACCACCACCACCACCACCACCACCACCACTACTTATAGGATGTATTTCCATGGTTCCATATCTGACTAGAGAGGCAGAAGAAAAGGAAGAGGAGGAGAAAAGATAATCATTTATGCATAAAAGACGAAAATTAGGATAATGAACAATGGGACTGATTTGAATATCTACTCTCTCTCTCTCTCTCTCTCTCTCCCCTCTCTCTCTCTCTCTCTCTCTCTCTCTCTCTCTCTCTCTCTCTCTCTCTCTCTCTCTCTCTCTCTCTCTCTCTCTCTCTCTCTCTCTCTCTCTCTCTCTCTCTCTCTCTCTTCTGATTCCATCCTCTGTTCTTGCCATTCTAACCTATTTCCTTCCCTCTTCCCCTTCCTCCTTCCTAACAACTTTCCTATTGACAGGGTGAGGCAATTTACGAGTTTGTGTCCCGTAAAAGTCACGTTGTATATCAGGTTTGCTGCTCTATCGATTATCCATGTTTTTCGAGACCCATACGAGGCTCCTTATCACAGAGAGAGAGAGAGAGAGAGAGAGAGAGAGTCGAGGAGGAGTAGCCAAACTTCTATCATAACCTCGTTCGTCAACAAAACAAATTTAGTCAAGATTCGAACATAATCTCGCGAATCAGGCAACGAACTGTTATTTACGTATAGATAAATGCGTGAGGCGTATCATCTCATAACATATATTGATATCTTATTATAAAGACGATAGTAACTACATTTTCTAATACTTTATATGAGTACTCTATCAGAAACAGAAGATTCCAATACCAGGCAAGCGAGAGAAATGAAACGAGCAATCCAATTATGAGTGCTTCGAATCGGTATTGAAGCTTCGGAGTATGGTGTCACGGGTTCATCGGCGAATAGAAAACGGAGTAGGGAAGACCCGCTTGTTTCCTGCGTGCCGGGGGGGGGAGGGGAAGCTAAGGGGGGGCTAACTAGGGGGAGGTACACGTAGTTAAGAAGGGAAAGGAATGTTAGGCTTCAAATATGTGATAAAATTAAAGAAAAATGGGAACTACGAAAAATATCTATACGGACGAGAGAGAGAGAGAGAGAGAGAGAGAGAGAGAGAGAGAGAGAGAGAGAGAGAGAGAGAGAGAGAGAGAGAGAGAGAGAGAGAGAGAGAGAGAGAGAGAGAGAGAGAGAGAGACGCACTGACAAATGAGTCAATAAGATGGACAATAGACAACAAAATATAAAATCACTTGATCCAAAATATACAGATATTATCAGACAGATAGACAGGCAGACCCACAGACGAACAGCCGTCCAGATACACAGACAGACAGCCAGTCAGACAGATACAGACAGACAGATACACAGACGAACAGCCAGTCAGATAGACAGAGAGCCAGACACACAGACGAACAGCCATCCA
>JACEEZ010024724.1:65000-144590 GCA_016584305.1 Chionoecetes opilio
GAAGAAAGACAGTAGGAGGAGGAGGAAAGACAGTAGGAGGAGGAGGAAAGACAGTAGGAGGAGGAGGAAAGACAGTAGGAGGAGGAGGAAAGACGGGGAGGAGGGGGGAAAGACAGTAGGGGGAGGAGGAAAGACTGGGAGGGGAGGAAACATAGGGGGAGGAAAAAAACAGTAGGGGGAGGGGGAAAAGACAGTAGGGGGGGAGGAAAGACAGTAGGAGGGGAGGAAGACAGTAGGGGGAGAGGAAAGACAGTAGGAGGAGGGGGAAAGCAGTAGGGGGAGGAAAAGACGTAGGAGGGGAGGAAAGACGTAGGAGGGGAGGAAAGACAGTAGGGGGAGGAGGAAAGACAGGGGGTGAAGAGGAAAGACAGGAGAGGGGGAGGAAAGCAGTAGGAGGAAGAGGAAAGAATAGGGGGAGGGGGAAAAGACGTAGGAGGAGGAGGAAAACATAGGGGGAGGAGGAAAACAGGAGGATGAAGGGGAAAGACAGGGGGAGGAGGGGAAGACAGTAGGAGAAAGAGGAAAGACAGTAGGGGAGGAGAAAACAGTGGGAGGAGGAAGAAAGACAGGAGGGGGGGAAAAAGACAGTAGGAGGAGGGGAAAACAGTGGGAGGAGGGAAGAAAGACAGGGGAGGAGGAAAAAAAGACAGTAGGAGGAGGGGAAAACAGTAGGAGGGGAAGAAAGAAGGAGGGGGAGGAAGAAAGCAGAGGGGGGGAGGAAAGACAGTGGGAGGAGGAAGAAAGACAGTAGGAGGAGGAAAAAACATAGGAGGAGGGGGAAAGACAGTAGGAAGAGGAAAGAAGTAGGGAAGGAAAACAGGAGGAGGAGGGGGAAAGGACGTAGGAGGGGGAAGGTTGTCTGGAAGGGTAGGAAAAAAATACGAGAAAAGATTTTTTCCCTCCTGTATAAAAAACAGCAAGTAAAAGGGAAAAAGGAAGCGAAAAAGGAAAAGAAGAAATAAAAAGAAGAGAAAAGGAGAAAGAAAGTAGCCCCTTATGATAAAGAAAAGTAGAAAAAGAAAGTAAAAGGAGAAAGAAAATAGAGAAAGTAGGAGGAGGAGGAGGAGGAGGAGGAGGGTAGTGGTGGTGGCGGAAGCGATAACCTGCACGCAGACAAAAGAATTTCAATATTCCACGAGAATATTTACTGCACGTACATGTGTGTGTGTGTGTGTGTGTGTTGTGTGTTGTGGGTGGGGTGTGTGGTGTGTGTGTGTGTGTGTGCGTATTTGTGTTTGTGTGTGTGTGTGTATTGTTGTGTGTGTGTGTGTGTGTGGTGTATGTGTGTGTGTGTGTGTGTGTACTTCAATATGTGAGGTTTTTTTCTATACCATGTACGTGTATCAGGATTGGCTGTGTATGTAAACATCTTGCTATGTGTACGTTCATGTATGAACGTAAGTGTGTGTGTGTGTGTGTGTTTGTGTGCCGCTCGTCAATATGGATGAGGTTTTGTAGGTGTATCTAGATGATTTCCTCTCTCTCTCTCTTTTCTTCTCTTTCCTCTTCTCTCTTTTCTCCCCTTTTTCCTCTCTCCTCTCTCCTCCTCTCTCTCTCCTTCTCTCTCTTCTCTCTCTCTTCCCCTCTCCTTTCTTCTCTCTCTCTCTCTCCTCTCCCCCCTCTCTCTCTCCCCTCTCTATCTCTCTCTCTCTCCTCCCCTCTCCTCTCTCTCTCTCTCCCCTCTCTCTCTCCCCTCCTCTCTCTCTCTCTCTCTCTCCAACACACACACCCACACACACAAACACAAAAAAACCATTTCGTATACAAGAAAATCCTGCCCCCCGCCACTCACGCCTCTGCCCCACACTCCCGTCAAAAACTTTGTGTGAAACAAAAACCGCAGCATCTTTTTCCCTATTCACTTTTTTCCAACCAAGTATCCATTGCGCGCTCTCCCCCCCCTTAAAAATTTAGGAAAGGACGGGGAGGGGGTGGAAAAGGGGAGGAGGGGGATTACTGGATTACATAGGGAAAAAAAAGACACCAGAGACTATTGGTCCATGACGAGGGGATCTGCTGAATACTACTACTAACTATCAACTACTTGTAAGAAAACAGTTGGAAAATGTACCAGTCCCTTAAAAGAAATAGGAAACGGAAGTTTCGTATGCGAAAAATAGGGGATGAAATTACTAACTACAATACCCCTACCACTAAACTAATCGATCCGGGGGGGCTAAAAAATGAATTCGAGGGCCTATCAAACCCTTTACTTTACAGTGCGCGTCAAGCCTGTTTTTTTAAAGTAGTATTGTCGGGGTTCGCAACATTTGCTGGTAACTTATTTCCTCGATCAACGACTCTCACTTGAAATAATTTTTACGGAGATCAGTGATCAACATTTACCGTTTTTGCTTTAAAAAACCCTTTTTTCTTGTTGTCACTTATTGAAAGCTCGAATGGTTCTTGATTAAGAATCAAATCCTTTTAGGATCTTTTAAGGTTTTTTATCAAATCCCCCACGGGTTCTACGATCCTTTAAGGAAAACAATTTAAGTTTCCCGTCCTCTTTATAAAATGAATTTCGCAAGATGGAAATTTTTTTGTTGCTCTTTTTCACTGATTCCAATTTTTTTGGGCTTTTACGAAACAGGGCGACCAAAATTTACGGGAATAATTTCCCCAAAGTGTTTTTTGGNGCCTGTCCTTAAAATTTTGTAACTACACTACACTAAAGATAATAAGAGAAAGGATAGAAGTAAAAGGCTTAATGGTAACTTTGCAACTGAAATTCTCATGCAGTCAATCTTCATATTGTTTCGTCTTATGTTATATATTACCAATGCTTCTCGTGCAGGTATACCAGAATGATGTAATATATCATGTCTAATGAAACCAACAAAGACTTGCACACATTTATTCAAAGTATTGCAATTGACAGCATGACAAACACACAAGATATTTTAAATTAACAGTAAATATAGGTAGGATTTCCAATGAAAACTTGTATACTGCATGATTTATGCATATCAAAGATTGGGTTTTATGTGTGACAGTTGTTCAAATAGGTGCCTTGCACTGACGTCACGATCTAGCGTCTTCAAGCCAAATGCCGCCCGTCGGAGCGAGCTGGAGGACCAACAAACTCCACTTGCCGCTGTTGTGCTAAAATCGGCCTCTTTCGGAAATCGTCCCGCGGACGCTTATTTAACCTAAATAACTCTACAAAACTTAACACAGACCTATCATAAACCTTACCTAACCTAAACCAGACCTAAACATAACTTAACCTAAACCTAAAAACTATGTTTGCCGGTGTTGAGCTAAGATCGGCTGATTTCCGAAATAGGGCCGATTTTAGCTCACTATCGCCAGAATGTTACGATAATACATAGCTGCCACATTAGCCTTTCAGCGTAGTATTCTCCCACTGATTACTACAGAGACGTACCCAGGGTATACCTTGATGCGCTGATCATAGGTTCGAGTTTCGCGTGCCCGAAATTAGTATCTATAGACCACTGCTGGCCCGCGCCGTACTTATGCCGTATCCGTGGCCCTGGCGGTACTCTGTTATAGTGGACGAGAACTGCGCGTTCGCTCTTTAGGTCAGACAAGACACACGGGGGGGCTAACACCTCACTGTGACACACGTGACACTTGTGTGCAAGGATAGTATAACTTTATAATATCCTTGCTTGTGTGTATACGTGCGTGTGTACTAGTACGTCAGACATTTGATACCACCACCACCACCGGATCATTATAGCGGCCAAACTTGTATGATGAACTATACGTTTTGATTCAAGAAGTCGACCGATATATATATTTAATATATAGGTTTGCCCTGATATGAATTTATTACAAGTACTATAGGTATTGTATGTTAAATATGATATATATGGAGTCAATGAAGCAATAAACACATCACATTTCAAACAGGCAAGCATGAAATGGCTCTATAATACACAATAAACATAAAGTATAGTGATACAACTTGTAATTTATTGTTTGTTGATCTCTAGCCGCTTCAAATTTCACTCTCTTAGGGAGTTAAGGGTGCTCCCGACCACCCTTAGCCTCGCGGTCCCGTAGCAAGTGAGAAAACGGTTTGAGCATCTCCCTTAAAGGCGCTACGAGGTAAAAGTCCCTTAGGGTAATACTTACGGGCCCGTAACTCTTTCGAGCATCTCTGCCCAGGTATACAGTGGTCTATGGTACAGCGTATGTATTACTAGGATTATTTCTACCAACATTAATTAAGCTTCACTTATCAATATTAAATTCCATCTGCCACCTGACTACCCATCCATTTAATTTATCTAAGTCTCCTTGCAACACTACTCATTAATTGCACAAGGCAGAACTTGCATGATAATAGGGCTAGTAACACTCCATTAAAATGCCTGCTGAGCACGAAAATCCCCGGGTAGTGGATGCCCCAGGTAGTGGATGCCAGTGTACTTAGATATGATACATGATGGTTATATAGGATATATATAGTGATGTAGTAAATAAACGTTTGACATGGCTGCGACAGGATATGCAATAATGTGTTGCTTGATTTTCTCTCCGTCCAGAAATTTGTAAACCTGACTCTCATCACACACAGAAAGATGACCACGGTTCACCTTTCATATGCCAGCTAGGAGGTTATTACCTGAGGTCAAATTAATAACCCTTTGGTTCGTCTTGGGGGAGGGTGGTGTCATGCTTGCAGGACGGTAGGACCGCCCACTCGATCTCCCAGCCAATAGGAACCATGAATGGGATGGGGCAAGTCTGGATGTGTTTTCGCGAGCATCGGTGTAGCCTGGGCCAGCCTAGACCGTCCTAGTCTGGCCTGGCAAACCTCGTAAAAAAGGGCAACAAACTCTGCTGCATGGCGCCACGCGTCACACACCTCCTTGTCCTTGACTGACATTTTCTGGTACAGTCAGTGATGTAATTACGTATTATAATTTCAGAAATAAGTAATGAATTATAAAAGATTAATGTGAAATTATAAAACCGTTCATATTTTGATGGGAAGCATTAGAAAAGTTTATAGGTAAGTGGATTGTGTGGTGGGGTTTTGGACGATCATATGTGTAGATGTCCAGTGTACATACTGAACTAGTTATAATTGAAGTATTTTGATTATGCAGAATGATTCATGAATGATTAGGTGATGCTTTGGTAACTTTTCAGTCAAAGCGAGAATGCATTTTCATAGAAAAACTATGTAAACATACTGTATACAGTAAGGTTCCGGGTTACGTGACCCTCGCGTTACTACGTGCAATTTGAGGTAACGCCGGCTTTATCATCCACTTACACCCTCCCACATTACAGTTAGCTCTCAAGAAATCACTTCAATTTTCAGAGATGTCTCTCAGAAAGTATGAAAGTGGGGCAGTTAAAAGAAAGAAACCAGCTGAAAGAAAATTAAAAGTGAAAAGTGTAGTCAAACAACAGCACGGATTAAGATTTTTTTCACTCCATCTACGTCTGAACCTGTTGATCTTGTCACATCTTCCTCTTCAGCAGAGTAGGAACATCTGTGCCAATAGAACATCAACAAGTTCAGCCTCCAGTCACCATGATAATTGTGATGTGAACAAACAACCACAGGGCCATGAGGAAGCTTCATTAACCATTAAAAATAATGTAAATACAGCCTCAGACCTTTATGAGACAGGTTTAGGATTATGGAAAGAGATCTCGTCAGATATGCAAGCACATTTTATTAGTGTAGGTAATGTGGAGTGTCAGCATAAAGATAAGGATTTTGCCAAGTCCCAACGCTCATATGCTGATCAACATCGTTACTGTGCAGCTGCTTTATTCACTCGTGTACACACTCTTGCAGCAGAAAAATCAAATCGAACTTGGTTATGCTACTCTCCAACAACAGGCAAAGTGTCCTGCTTTACATATAAAGTATTATTTATCAACTGATGACAGGGAATTTCCTCGTGGCTTTAACTCCTTGAGACCCAGAACGTAATTTCCATTGTAATTTGGGTTATTAGAATATTAGCTTATTTTAATTAATATAAGCAATATTTTATACATATGACCTGTTTAGTATCCTTGTCCACTAAATACTTTGGTATATTCAGTTACTTTTCTTAATTTAATGGCTCAACAAGACAATTTTTTATAGCAAAGGAAAGATCTGGGTGTGAAGGGGTTAATGATTGGAAGAACGTAAAGCATGCCATTGACTTCATGAAAAGAGTCAGGCTCACTTGTCGGCTAGCGTTGCTCTTAAACATCGATCAAGACTGATGAGTTGTGTTGATGTAATGCAAGAAAAGGCAGTGATAAGTGATATAACAACAAATCAATTCTTTCAGATATATTGAACACAGCACCTGCCTACACATTAAACTAATTACTATTGTTCACATCGAAACATGTACCAAAACAAGATATGATAAATACACACATGTAAGGGTCCCTGACCTGAAGTAGCCTCAGGCCTCAAGTACTCCTAGTCCGCCACTGCCGCCCTTACCCCACACCGATCACTTTGAGCCAAAATAACTTTTTGAATTAGACATATTATAATTTAGACCAAAAGACCCTTAAATTGAGAATAATAGTATATAGAACAAATATACTGTATGTGAATTATTGGCCTAAACCCTATGGGACTAAAGTACCTATATAAACATGGAATCATACATGGACAAAAGTATCAAGTCACTGGCCCATTCTTTCTCCATCACTTGTCACGTCAGCTTTCCGCCCATGACATTCCGGCCCCTCAGCCTAGTCATTCTGGCCCCTTTCCGGGATTACATTGATTGTGTTCACATATATCTTGAAGCATTAGGTTTGTACCAATGGAAAACATCAATGTACTATAAAGCATCACCATTTCTGCTGTCCCTGATGGAGAGATGGCTGCCGCTTTGGCCTCCCAACAGTGAATGAATGCACTGATAAAGCATTAAGTATACTGATAAAATAATATGTGTTAAGGGAATAATATCTGTTTTTCAACAGCATCACAATGTATTTCTTGTGAAATACGCTGTATTTACACTATTCTTTTAAGTCTCAAATATTTATTTAAAGCTAATGGTTTCAATAATTTCCCAGAGACAACTTCCTTCTCGTCCCTACAGAAGGGATTGCTATAAACAGTATGAGCAAATGTGTGACAGATGAGAATATTAATAACCACATCCTCCTACAGCAAGAAGGTAAAAAAGACTCATTGTGATAAGATGTCAAATACATGAAATAAAGTAGTAAAACTAACTATTGGGATGGTGTAACACTGTCTCTGTACAATCAATAGCACCTGACACTGCTTGTCGTATTTTCCTGATCATTCATCTCGTAAAATGTACAGCAGTCTATTATTTCTGAGGCAATTTGTGTATTCAGCTTAAATGTTATTGATACACAAAAAAAATAATAATGACGGACATCAACCCTGTAGGAGTGGTGCTATTATTAAAGATGACACTAGTAGGGTGGTAAGGTACGTACTATATATTTAAGTCCTGGTTGTGCTGGAAGTTGAAGACCGAACAAGCCAGAACACTGGACAGATAGGCATTTAGTATGGCCTGTTAACACACAAAAAGATAGTGATGGCGAAACTGCCACCCTCCAATAACTATAAGGTATAACAAATTATTTATGCAACATTCAGGTAATATCTACATGTGCTAAATATTCTTCATTAGTCTGCCAGCTGTTTTGTGTTGCTGGTGACTTGGGTTTATTTACTTTGATGTTGTTGTAGTGTTTTCATGGGTTAATGCTGCCACCACCCCTTGTTTATGGTCCAGGGGAAACCAGTGGCATGAAAAAGAAACAAGTTCTTATTTCCACTTCGAACTGACTTACCTTGAAAACCGAAGATAAAGTTTCGACAACTTTGGCCGAGGTGATGTGGTTACTCGGTTTGCTTTGGCTGAAGATCTTGATTAGTAAGAAACTATTAATTAGGTAACGTGACGTTTTAGGATTCCTACCATTATATGTATGTTAGAATAGGATCATTTAGGCGTGCAGTTCTAAAACACTTTGATGTGTGTAGTGTGCTGTAAGGGGTTCTTTTATTGTCTCTCCCATTTCTTAACTCCCAACTTATTGATTATGGAGGATAATAAGTTCACCAAATTATTTTGGTTATTAGAAATTTTTTGTATTTAGCTTTAAAAATAAAAGAACACTCCACATTCTCACCGGTCTTTCCCTTATCATGAGTGAAGGTTCCTTTACACCGAATAATCGTCATAGGAGGTGGCACTCATTAACTACTCATGGCACAAGTCATGGCAAATGGACGGGGACGGGGGGCAACATGCTTTCGAACGAGAAACTCACATGACTTTTACACGGCGACTTAATAAACACTCCCGCAAAACCTATCTGAGTGTCCTGTTGACCAGTCAGATATTATTCATACCCATTCCCATCGATCAACATTTCCTACGCTAATATAACTGGCATCATTCCTAGGAAAAAGGGGGGGAAAACTACACTGAGGAAGGGGTTGTTCTCACGGCCGGTGTGACGGCAATGTCTCGTTCCCGCTCCATTCTCTCCTTCCTGTACAGAGTACACGGGATGAGAGATGGGGATTCACTCGACTCTCCCTCGCCTGACCCGTTTCCTTTATAGGGGTCAACGCACGTGGGTAAGAGTGAGGTATCTTAAACAAAGCTACTGACCACTCAGGCAAAATTAATCTTAACAATAATGTCCGCTATCCTTAAATGATTACTCTAACACTCTAACAGGTATAAGGATGAATTTAGGAGTGATAATTTATCCTTAGTTAATCTACCAGACGTCCGCCTGGATTATGCTGGGTTTTCAGGAATTTAAGGGAGATTTGCCATCTATATCCACCTGGCCATAGCACCTCCTATTGCATCCTATGATACCCGAACTTTCTACCGGTGGGAAATAACTTATACCCTATGAGACTTAACTCTATTCAACCTTTGGGTAAAATTTTAAGATGTTCGTGTTTTTACGTTGTATACCATGGAAACAAAATAAGGTACTTGGCTAGGTTTAAAGTAATCGTCCAGACCATTTCATCATTCTTGATTTAATGCAGTCAAAATATAGCCATGATCGAGTATATCAACAATATGTTGTCACATTTTGCATCCAGTCACCCGTTTTTAAATGATCCGCATTCAAAATCTGTAAATTCCCCGAGCTCTCAAAACACAACTGGCGATCAGCAGACGACGCACCACGGCTCGGCGACGTCACAACAGTAAGCCTCCCAGCCCTGCCTGATGCAGATGCTAGGAGACTCGGAGAAAAATGTAGTACTTGGGGAATTTTGGGTGTTTCTGATATTTTTTTTGTGCGATGTGGCATGTACTTGCATCCTGTGTGGGTGCAGCGTGGGGGCTGTGCCTTTCCCGAGAGCTTAGCACCCATTTGCAAACTGTGGGGCGACGATATATGTGTGCAGACTTGTGGAGCGGCGGGGAGTGGCGGGTTATAATAGCGAGGCCACCGAGATGAGAGGGCTCGCTATTACCCGCCGCTCCCCGCCGCTTCACACGTCTGCACACATATATCGTCGCCGTGTGGGTTGTGAATGGGTGCTAAGCTCTCGGGAAGGGCACAACTTTCTTGCTGTGCCCATGCAGGATGCAAGTATGTGCCGTTCGCACAAAAAATATACCAGAAGCACACGGGATTCTTCGGATACTGTATTTTTCTCTGAGCCTCCGTGTGTCTGTGTCGGGCGGGGCTGGGAGGCTTACTCATGTGACGTCGCCAGCAAGTTTCGCGCCACGGCTGGAATGTGGCTGTTGTTTTTCCCGCGCTTTTTACAAAAGTCATGTTTTTAGGGAAATAAGGCGTGAAAATGAATCATTTTTTGTGGATTAGGTATTTTGAATGAGCATTCAACAAAATTATGCAAAGAAAAAATGGGTCTGGACGATTACTTTAAGAATTGCAATGTTTTTATCTCATACAGGACCACGAGGCTTTAGTATGGACCAATATCGCTTGTCCTCTAGATCGCGGGAAAGAAAGAAAAAATGATGTTCCACGCTGACCGCAGGCAGGGACGGGGGAAGGGGGGGAAAGGGGATAGGAATATCAGACGATAAATGGGAGAAACTCGATAAGAAATAATATTAGAAACACTAATATGAATGTGTCTGTACCTGGCATTACAGTTTTAATGTGTTATTCCAACACACCTTCATAAAACTCTATAATCTTAAACCTGTGGCACTACTGAGTCTCTTGTTCTCGTCTTGCAGCGAGGTGACACCACAGAAAGACCTTGCATCAGTGTCCGTGATTTTCAGTGGCTGTTACGGGTGCCATCACTTCCAGTAGTTAGCATGTTTGGTGTTGGCAACAATACTGGCATACTGCAACCAGTGGAGGTATTCCTCCATCTCTATATTGCATACTATAGAGGCTGGGATATATGTAGTGGAAGATTGGGATGACTAGGGTGATGGCTCGGGATGACAAGAGAGGGAAAAACACTACAGGCTACACTGACTTGAAGCCACAGAAGTAACACATAAATCTACGACTGCTCGACTGCATCTGCTCACCATGGCACTGCGAGAGAAGAAGGAACATGTTCTTTCCATTCAGTAGAATTTTGAGATAAAGCTACGTAGAATAAGGTGTAAATGTTGTAAAATTATGAAGATATGCTTCCTTATTATGTATTTTCTTTTTTGTGATGGGAAATATGCTTCACTGCAATAGAGCTTCACAACTTCTCACTACATAGTAGCACTGATAATAAAGCCACGGTACTGGTGTCTGCAATGATGATGCAACAGGCTTGTGAGTGGCTGATATGCTATGAAAACTATTGAGACATTGCACTACTTAACGAAACAAAACTGAAATCACAATAGTTAATTTAAAGTAAATTTAAGTTTGCCTTTATGTTGAGTACAAAACCCTAACAGTTTACTGCAGTGATAGCTTCTGACTCACCATATTACATTACACAGCAGGCTGGCACTGTGACAGGTCCCATGTCAACCTCTGGGATACCATTCCTAACCCCACCTCCGAATTTGAACCCTATCCTTGCACCAAATGGACCTGCTTTGGCTTCGCCCAGGTGTGCTCCAGCAGATGCACCATAATATTGCCAAGAGACTCCAGCCTCAGCCCCAGCACCTGCCACCTCAACATGAGCTTGTAGAGGAGTGTTCTTCATGCCAGCCTCTGCCCTGGCATATCTAGCTCCTGCTCCGACATGGATTCCAGTGACGCCCATGGTGGCAGATGCATTTGCTTCACACATTGTGGCCCTTGCTCCCACCTCTATCTCTTCAATGAGGTAAGCATCTGCTGAAGCTTGACAAACACTTGCACCTGCAAAAGCAGATGCCTTCACTGGAGTAGCTGAGATTCCTGCACAGGCATTTTTTTCACTGGCTCTTGCTCCTGCACCAAGAACTTTCAGTCCAACTACCTCATCCACATGAACCTCTGCTTCAGCACTGTTGCCTTTAGTACCTGTCACATCCTGGTAGCAGATTCCTTTCTTTTGCAAAACATTATCAACCATGCTGACACCTATTTGTGCACCAGAGTTAAAAGTTGCTCGTAGGATTGCATCTCTCTTTTCATTTTTGGTCGCTTTGCTGTAGCTTTCTTTGGCTGCAGTTTTGGAGCCACTGACTTTAGGCTTGGCATTATGGTTCATGTTATCATCTTCATGAATTGTTTCCAAGGTAAGTTTCTCTTCCATGGGAATGTAGTTCCCTGCATAGTCTGCACTTTCTGAGCTTTCAGCCTCAAAAAGGTGTCTCCCCTCTTGGTCTATGTATTCTTTGTCTTTAATCTTTGTCAATTCACCATTGAAATGATGTGGGATGAAGTTCTTGCCATCCTTTTGACCAGTCACCATGGCATATCCGGTTACAATTTCTCCATTACCTTCTGTCCCTTTGTTTTCCATCGTTGTATTCCTCGCAACTGCCCTTTTCTGGCCCTCGTATCCCGGAATTCTCCGACCTTCCTCATCATTCAGTGTTTTGTAACGGGCTTCATGGAAGTTGCCGACATGATTGTTCTTCCTGTTTTCAGGGAATTCCCCTTCTATGTGTTTTTGGTCAAACTCCTTGCTCCGCTGCTCAGGTGTTTTTCCAGGTCTATTTTTCTTTGTTTCCTTAGTCATTTTGGCAGGACTGTCTTCAGTATTCTGGAAGATAAAGCAAGTTTTAATACAGACTATAATCAACAATTTAACAATTGAATTTAATTGAATTTCATTGAAAAATTTAAGCAAGACAATAATAATCAACAATTTAACCGCACAGGTGAGCCAAGTCTATTGTCCTAATGGAAGAAGTCACTACTCACGACACTACAAAAGTAATGGCTGGCTGCGACAACCTGACCAATACTTACGGTGTGGATTATGCTTACTTGGATCTGAAGAGATAAGGTACGTCATAAAAGATTGTTGTGGAAACTGGAATACGAAGGAGGTAGTTTCTTTGTTTGTTTTACATCACAAAAGACTGGCCAAGGCCACAACAAAAAGAGATAACACAAAGCCCGCTTAGTTGCCAGTCCCTATAAAGAAGACAGTAAGAGAATAAAAAAAGGGGGATGGGCCAATTTAGTTCGGGAGGTGTCTTGTTACTCTTCTCTTGAAAAGATTTAAGTCGTAGGAAGGTGGAAAAATAAAAACAGGAAGAGAGTTCCATAGTTACTTTCATGTGGCTTCTTACTCGCTGGTGAATGACTTGAAATTTGTGTAATCTATTTGCCACGTAATCATCCTGATTATACACAGGCTTGGGTTCTGCATCTAAGAGTTCATATGGAAGAACTTTATCTTCCCCAAACAATATGTAATGTGACGTTTCTCCGGTGGCTGAGTTTATCTGGGAATTCAGTGCACATTTGATATGTGGGATCCACGTATCCCATGCCATACTGTACAGATTAATTAGACTCCTCAAACAGGTTATTACTTTGCGGTTCAGTTTTTCTACCACTCCATTACTCTGAGGTCTATAGGCTTGTACATTTATTTTCTTGATGTTAAATAATTTACATAGTCCTTCTATTATCTGATTGTTGAACTCTGTACCGTTGTCTGACACAATTACCTTTGGTGTCGTGAAATTGCAAATTATTTGCTCGAATATTATTGATGCGACCATTTCAGCCTTTTTATCATTCATGGGCTGTATGATGCAATATCGGGAAAAATAATCGATGGCGACTAGCAAGTATTTGTATCCATTTTCTGACAGTGGAAGCTCGAGTGTATCGATGTGAACTCTTTCCCATGGTTTCTGGGGTATAGGGTACGTTAGCATTGGTGCTGGGGAACGCGTGTTACCCTTCACTTCGGCGCAAATCGTGCAGTTATCTACGTGGAAATATATGTCTTTTCTCATGCCGGGCCAGAAGTACTTTAGTTGTGCTTGCTTGTAAGTCTTATCTTTTCCGGGGTGTCCGCTGTGGGCACTGTTATGGAGCATCTTTAATACTTCTGGGACTAGTGTCTGAGGGATTACTAATTGTTTCACTATACCTCGTGTTACGTCTTTGCATACTATTTCTGCGTTTCTGTATAATAATTCATTACATATTTCGAAATCGTTTATCTTGTATTTAGCGGGTAGTTGTGGTTCTTGACTACCTGTCGGGTTTGTTAGGTACGTTACTACTGTGCTCCACATGGCATCCTTTTCCAGTTCTGTGCTGACTAGGTCTGTATCTAGTGTGATTAATTCTTCAATACTACATATTGAGGTCATTACCTCTGTTTCTGGGCTAATGTTCCTTGAGAGTGCGTCTGCGGCTGCGTTTTTCTTTCCTGGTATGTATTCAAAACTGACTTCATAATTCTGTAACGTCATGAACCATCTGGCGAGTCTGCCTCTGAGGTTTTTGTGCTTGAACAGGTTCTGTATTGCTGTGTGATCAGTCCACACTCTTATCTTGTAACCTAGCAATGTGTCTCTAAATTTTTCTAGACAGTAAATTACTGCTAAAGTCTCACGTTCTGTGATGCTGTAATTCTTTTCTGTGGTTGTGCATAGTCTAGATGCATAAGCTATCGGTTGGAACGTTCCCTTTCTTTCCTGCATTAATATTCCTCCTAGCCCTATATCTGAGGCGTCGGTGCATAGGATAAATTCCTTCGTGTAATCTGGGAAGATTAGTACTGGTGAATTGGTTAGTTTCGATTTGAGCGTTTCAAATGCCTGCTCTTGAGCGTGTCCCCAAGTAAAAGTCTGATTCTTTTTCAATAGTGTGTTTAGGGGTTGTGCTATATCGGCGTATCCCTTTATAAAGATTCTATAGTAACCTGTTAGACCAAGGAAACTTCTTACTTTCTCAACTGTGGTTGGCACTGGGAAATTTATTACGGCGTCGAGTTTGGACTGTACTGTTCTTAATCCATGTTTATCTATTTGGTGTCCTAGGTAAATAACCTTGTCTTGTAGGAAAGTACATTTCTCTATTTTCACTTTCAATCCGGCTGATGCTAGCCTAGAGAAAACCAAGTCTAGTTTCTTAAAATGTTCCTCTGCCGTCTGCGATACTATGAGTATGTCGTCTAGGAATACACTTGCTGTGTTTCCTATAAGCCCTTGCAATACTGTGTTCATCAGTCTCATATACGTTAATGGACTGTTGGATAATCCAAATGGCATGCGTTTAAATCTGTAGTGTCCAGTCGGTGTGGAAAAAGCTGTCATGTCTTTAGATTCATCTTGCATTTCTATCTGCCAGAAGGCTGACTTTATGTCTATTGTGCTAAATAGTTTATTTTCTGTTCCTAGACTGCGAAGAATGTCAGAGATTACTGGTAATGGTAGACGATCTGGAATAGTGCGTTTGTTTAATTCCCTGTAGTCGATGACTGGGCGTACTGAGCCGTCTGACTTTGGTACTAGGATAAGAAGAAAGTTCCACTCACTATCACTAGGTTCAATCACATCTTGTGTGAGCATTTCACTGATCAATTGATTTACTGTGGCGAGCTTTGAATGCGGCAATCTATATGCTGGGATATAAATCGGCTGTGTACCTGATTTTAATTTTATTTGATGTTTCAACACGTCAGTCTTTCCCAAAGCGTCCCTGGTAAGGCTATTGCGTGCTCGTGTTTCGTTAACAGTAATAAGAGTTCGTGCTCTAAATCAGGTCGACTGGTAGGTTTAAGGTGGTTGAGGAGATCTCTCCCAACCTCTACATCTTTTTGGACTGAGCAGGCAAATGGGTCAGTTGCAGTATCTGAGTTATGGGTTTCATTTACTATTTCAATTGGGTGTTTACAGAATTGGAATGATCCTATCTGGGTTCCTGGTTTCAAAGTGATGTTCTTATTCAGTGTACTCATTACTAAAACTTCTAATTTCCCATTCTCTGACTTATAAACAGCGGAATCAAGTTAGGTTCCTCTTACTCTGATGGATTCTGGCATTGTAAATACTTCTGTATCCTGCTTTAATCCTTTTAACTCCAGTGTCACCTTGTTAATTGACATGGCATGCAATAGCGTATACTCTATCACATGTCCTGAAATAATTTTCATGGCTTCATCTGGGTCTGTAACTTGTTCCTTTGATACTGTCTCAGTGCATTTACTAACTTGTGTTACCTTTTCATGCCTGGTATTAAGCTTTTTGCTTGTCTTTGGTGTGACTCCACTATTCATCTGTTCCGGTGCAGTGTGTAAATCAGGGACCTTGAGAAGTAAATGTTCCTTTCTCTTGAGCTTATCAGTAGCCTTTGATCGCTCTGCCACGCTATCGGGTGGTTTAATAGCATAATTAATATTCGTATTTAGCACGCCTATAACGGGTTCTGGATTCAGAAATGGGATGAATTTGTATGAACAGTGAACATCATGCGTTATCAACGAGTTTCTGTGTGCTTGGTAACTGGCGGTATCAGGCTTCGTTTTCTGTATAATATCTGGGTTTCTGTCCGTCTATAAATTCTGTCTATAATTTCTGCCGAAGGTGGCGCTGTTTTTCTATGTTCAATGAATGGGTTTACTTTGCGACTGTGCGTATTTTCAGTTTTATCTATTTTCACCTTATCTATATCTCGACATTTATTTTCTATCGTTATCTGTCTTTATCTATTTCTTTCTTCCAGCACGAAAATGTATACGTGTGTATGGCGTGGCATGCCTGAGTTCTGTGCGTTCAGCGGTACTTATTAATTCGTGATTATCATAGTGTGGTTCTATCTTTCTCAGTCACGCTCATTGTGACGGAATTATTGACAAGTATTTCAATTTATTTTCACATTGCAGTCCTGCGCTGCGTTATTCCGTTTGCTTGTACAACGTAAAATATTCGAGGCGCGTCGGCGGGCGGTGCCGGGGAACCTGTGTCGTGGGTATGTTCTATAGTGTCGTTCTCTTGGCTAGGGTGTGCGCGGCTGGGGGTGTTGTGCGCGGCTTACTGTGCTCGTCTGTTGTTCATTGGGGAACGTGTATCTACTGCGTTTCTTTCTATCTTGTTTTCTAATTTGCTGTGTTCTCCTTCTCGGTTTCTAAATTGTTTTCTAACCTCTTGTTTTCTAATTTGCTGTGTTCTCCTTCGTGGTTTCTAAATTGTTTTCTAACCTCTTGTTTTCTAATTTGCTGTGTTTTCCTTCGTGGTTTCTAAATTGTTTTCTAACTTCTTGTTTTCTAATTTGCTGTGTTTTCCTTCGTGGTTTCTAAATTGTTTTCTAACTTCTTGTTTTCTAATTTGCTGTGTTCTCCTTCGTGGTTTCTAAATTGTTTTCTAACTTCTTGTTTTCTAATTTCTGGATGTCTAGTGTATAGTTTACAGCTCCTGTTTACGTCGGATTATGTGACATTCATGAGAACTATGATTCAAGGTCTTATGAAAAATGCAGAATCGATATTTGTACAGCATATACTGTTGATTATACACTGGGGAACAATTTGAAGAAGAACAAAATTGTTGAGTTAGATTTTTGAGCTTATTTAGACTAAAATTGGCATGCTGATTCCAAATCTGTAGTCAGTTTTTTTCTAGCACGTCAAGTTTTTTCTCCACAGCTTACTCTCCAGATAAGCAAAATTCCACTTGTGAGCTGTAGTAAAACTTGCCAGCTGATTACAATTTGACTCATCGAGAGCTATGTGGCAACTTGTTTGTGCAGTTACAATTGAGACAGTGCGGTGAGAGGTGTGTGCAGCTCCCAATAGGTCAGTACTATCAATATCTGCAAACAGAAAGCTAGGATAGTAGGAATTAGGAGGATTTGTTATGGCTTTTCTCTTAACCTTGTAACAACATACCATTGTAATTTCTATTTCGTTTTATGCTGTTTTTTTTGTATTCAAAACTTGTAACTATTCCAGCTTAGTGTTTTATTTACTTAGGTATATATTTCTTTTGTTTCAGATCATGTCTGCTCCTGCTGTGTTGACAGAAATTGGGGGTCACTGGTATGGGGGTTTTATGACTAGTCAACGTTACTTGAATGATATTATTTGGGGATGATTTGATAAATGATTTCAACTTGAATGAAGAATTTAACTTAGTCTTCTGACTTCACTATATGATTATAGTATGACCACGTCTCACTGCGGAGAGTACTGCGAAGGGGGACGTACTTAAGGGGGAAGGATAATAATGTTTAGGTTGAAGGGATTTGCTGCCACCAGCCCTGGCGAGTAGTTCACTATGATTACTCCCTGGGCACGTTTGATTAATATTAATATTAGATTGATCGTGGTAGTCGTGAATGGTACGTGGAATTATACCGAGTAAGGCGGAACTCTTTTGGAAGTGTGGGGAATTACTGTCCTAATACAGAATAATCACCTGGGTTTTATAATAACACAAGAACTATATTTGGAACATCATCCTATTTATTCATAGTGACATAGTATGTCTCTTGCTTGAGATCATATCCAACATATAAGGGTTAACACTGTACCGAGAAAACTCTACTCGGAAATAAGAAAAGGAACTTTACACCCTGACCTAGGAACTCTTCCTAAATGATGAGAGAAAGCTCTTATGAGCATAACTCTCCTTCACTAGAATTTCTATTCAGTGAATTGCCCTACATTTAGGTAACATACCACTTAATATTTATAAATTACACATGGAAGATAGGTATCTAGTAGAGAAAGAATATGAGGAGAAAATGTTGTGTGTGTTTCAGTAAGACCATGTGGCTTTGAAGAGAACACGAGCGAGCCTACAATGAAGCGTAGAGACGACTCACGTTAATAACACTTATAAGGATGGGGCTTGACCTTCTATACGTTAGTGACACTGAACTGGACCTATATATATATATAGAAATATATAGATATAATATACTAAGGGGGAAAACAGGAGCGAGGTGCAGATGTCTTACCTACAATGAAGCGTAGAGACGACTGACTCCTCGTGGCATCATGGCCTTCCCGCACCAAAAGGGAAGTTGTTTGAAAAGTCTCGCCGTGACCTCAAATGAAAAACTTATAATCCCGAAATAACTATTTAAGTAATGAAAACTCGCGTACCTCAGAAGAGGCTGTCCATAATACAAACCTGTTACTTTGATGTAGAAGAATTTAATATCTTTAATCTAATATCCAAGAAGGATGGTTTTATATGTAATGTCGACAGTCCGAACGCATATTCAGGAGTGAGAGGGTATGGAAAAGTTTCTTAGAACTTTGGTGGGCTTTCATTTTAGCGCGTATCTTTACTAAGATATCCATTCATGAACATGATTGATAACGATGGGGATTATTTTGAAAGACATTAGGAATCTAGGAGGGTTCCTAAATCTGAGAAGATGGTTGGGAAAGAATGAAAAGAATTGAATACATTAGTTATCACTGATCGCGGAATAATTATTCCACGAATTTTGACTCGCATACGGCATGTCAGGGAGAGAGGGAGGGAAAGAAGGAAGGAAGAAAATGGCGGAAAAAGAAGGAAGAAAAAACAAAATGGCGCGTAGGAAGTACAAATGATGAGAAAATATGGCGGAAATGATAGCAGGGCGATGAGTCACCCGTGACAAAGAGAAAAAAATTAACTACTGACAAGACATAGCTCGGGAATTTTATAATAATAATTTTCCTACTATCTCCCGAATAATGGGCATTACACGCGTCTATTCTCCGAAAAAATTAAATTCTATGGGATCAAAGTAACTACTTACGGATCATGTTTCCGTTTTAAAACTGCGTCAAGAGGAGGTATGTATGGGACGAATTTAGAGTGAATTTAATGGATATTCCTCTGTCCTTTGAAAACGGGGGGTCTGTTTGTGTTTAGATTACACGAAAATCCAATGAAAGGAAGTATCCCAGTCAACCTGATACCTGGGTAATGACGTGACCGTCAACCTTGACTCAGTGTCTGTATTCTCTGTGCAGGGAGATATCCCAGAGGCGCACGCCGGCTAGCCTCTGGTAAATGATAAGAGCCCAACAAGTCCTGAAATATCCGCCACACCGCAAGCTGGTTGACTGTAAAGTGAGTCGCGTAGTACTACTAACTCGAATTAAAATACTCCTCCCACTGAACCAGGCTTAGCCCGTGAGAACCAGACGCTCCGACTTTCTAGACATGAGAAACCTCCTAGACCAAATTGTTTCATCTAGTCTGACACTACACTCACCTCTTGGACTCAGTATTAATTTCTAACACATCTTAATATAAAAAAAACAATATAACATTCATTCTTCCTCAATGAGCCTTTTAGGAGGTCTCCTAACACGAGGGGCTAATTGCTCGTCCACCGGGTCGGGTTGTAAGACCCTCTCCACCGGTTCTACTAACCACTCTTCACTGCCATAATAAGGCTTCACTTGTTCGGCAGCTCTTTGTACTTGTTTTTCTGTGAAAACATTTTCTACCACGTATGAGCTCCCACCCAAACGTACTTCCACCACTCGATAGACCCCATCCCATTTCACATTGAGTTTACGGCACGTGCCTGGTATGGTGGTCTCTTTTCTGACCCATACCAGCGCTCCCACCTCCACCACTTGATTTTTCCGTTTTCTGTTTGCGACGTCCCTGTACCGACGCGACATTTTCAGATGCGTCTCGCGGATTAGGGCGTGTGCCACGCCCATGTCATCTTGTTCTCCCTCGACGTCGGGTAGAGCTGCTCCAACAAGCCTGGGGGCATGACGAGAAAAGAAAGCGAAGTAGGGTTGTTGTTCAGTGGAGGTGTGTACCGCTTGATTCATAGTGATTTGGCACGGCTGCAACAACGTGGGCCAACTCAGAGGGTGTCCTTGACACAGGGTCGAGAGGACTGACTTCAGGGTCCTGTGCATCCTCTCGGTCACCGAATTTCCTTGAGGGTGATAGGGGGTCGTATAGCAAAGAGTGATTTGGTGTCGTGTCCAGAACTGCTGGAACTCCCGGCTGGTGAACCCCCCTCCGTTGTCCAGACGATTTTGGCGGGGTGCCCCCGAAAGTCCCCCCAGGTACTGCCACTGGCCCCTTAAGGGTGTGTGTAGTGTTTTGGTTTTAAAGGGGGGAAAACCTAAAAAACCTACTGTAATGATCGACTACCGTTAACATAATCCCCCCCCGGTAAACCCTTTTTTTTTTGGGTTTCCTTCCGGGGTTTTTTTCCCTTTTATTCCGTTGAAGCCTTTTTCTATACCCTTTTTTAATTTTCCCCAAAGGTTTTTTTTTACTTTTTTGGAGGTAATTCCCCCTTTTAATGCCCTTATTCGGGGTTTTAAAAATTGGGGGAAGTTAGGGGAAAGTGGGTTATTTTTTAATAAAATTTCCCCGGTTATGTCTTGTAAGAATTTTTTTTTTTCGTTTCATGATCATCGTTTTCTTTCCTTTCCGCCATCTTTTCCCCAAAAATTTGGCATCCAAAGGCGCCTTTTTTTGTTTATCTTTTTTCGTTTTCCCCCGCCATTTTTTTCCCTTCCCCCTTCCTTCCCCCCCCCAATCCCTTTATGCGAGCCAAAATTTCCGTGGATAATTATTCTGCGACCCAGTAATAACAAATAAATGTCGCCCTTTTTATTTTTTCCCAGTTTCGGGGTAGCCCCAAGAAACTTCCCCAAAATCAAAACCGTCTTTCAAAAAAATCCCTATGTTATGGGTTTAGGTCTATATGGGGGTTGGGGTAGAAAGGGCCCCCACGCAAAAAATAAAAAACCCCCAAAAATTTCTAGGTTTTTTCCAATTTACCCTTCACCCCAAAAGGTGTTGGGAATGTAGGGGAAACAAAAAAAACCCCCTTTCGGGGGTTATTAGACAAAAGGAAATTAAATTCTCTTATTCAAAGAAAACCGGGTTTTTTTAAAGGCCCTTTTTTAATACCCCTTTTTCTTTTATTTAAAATAGTTTTTCGGGTTTTAAAATTTGTTTCTTTTTGGGTCCCCGGTGGGGCCCTTTCCCAAAAAATTTTTTTTTTTTTTGGGGGGAAAAACCGAAAACATGGCCGTCGTCTCCCCCGCCTCCCCGGGAAGGGTTTTAAACCAAACCCCCCCGGCCCTTTTTTGTCCCCCCCCTTTGTTAACATTTTTTTTTTTTTAAATATTTACCCTTTTAGTGTATTTTAAAAAAGGGAAATTGTTCCAAAAGTTTTTTGGCCCCATGCCTAAAGGGGGGAATTAAAGGGGAGGGTTTTTCTCAAAAAAAGGAGTTATCCCAAAACTTTACCAATTCCCCAAATTATTAATAAAGGGTTTAAATTTCCAGTAAAAGGGGTTTTTGGTTTTTAAGTTGTTTTTTACCCTAATTGGGGTTTGGAGTTTGATTTATTTTGGCACTTAACAAATTTGTTTCCCAAAATAAAATGGTTTTAATTTTTTAAAAATAAAATTCTTGTTTTTATTATAAAAACCCAGGTGATTATTCGGGTTTAGGAAAATAATTCCCCACATTTCCCCAAAAAATTTCCCCCTTTTTACCGGAAATAACCCCCGTCCCAAACCCCAAACTACCAAGATAAATCAAATATTAATATTAAAAAAAATCCCCCGGGAGAAACCCAGGAAAATACTCGCCGGGGCTTGGGAAACTAATCCCAAACCCAAAAACCTTATTATCCCCCCTTTAAAAGAAATACCCCCTTGGCAGTACTCTCCGTAGTGAGAAGTGGTCCCAATACAATCGAAGTGAAGTCAAAAGGGACTTTTTTAAAACCTTCTTTAAATTTTGTAATCTTTTATAAAATTTAAAAAATTCCCAAATAATAATAAATTCAGTAAACCGTTTTGGGGCCCCCAGTTCCCAATTAAAAACCCCCAAAATCCCTTTTTAAAAAACCCCCCAAATTTTCACCCCAAAACAACCCATAGGGGGGTTTTTTCCCCATCGGTTTTTTCTCCGAACAAAAATATAGTATGTCATCTTTTTTACCGAAAACTGACCCAAATTTGGCTTTCGGTATGCGTTTGATGGGAAACTCTTCCTCCCCCAGATACTCCACCAACCCCTTCCCAAAAGGGGTTTTCCCCTTTGGCGTAGAATAATTGGGTTTGGGGGGGCCCCCAACCCATGTAATCTCGGGTCGGCGGGTTATCACCCCACTGGACCCCACGATGGTCCGCGACAAAAGTTATCTTTCCCTTTTCCCGGAAATTTAAATCTCATAACTATATTCGCGCATCTCTAGGATCCACCTGGTCTTTTTCGAGGANTTAAACAACACAGCTCACGAGGTTGACTTGACTACTAGAGTTACGAAACAAACACCAGATATGTACGAAAAAGTCAAAATCAGTGTGCGAAACAACTAACAAAACCTGGGTACGAAACAACTTGTGTACGAAACTCCCTGTAACAGGCCTCTGCACACACTCTCCCTGCTCTCACCCTCCACACACTTATACCAGCCCATTGCTCCTTACCTAATACAGCCACAGCGTCACAGGCAAACACCTGCTGGGCCTAAAACAGCCACAACAACACAGCCACAGCCTAGCACGCCAATAATAAGTGCTGCACAATGGTTCAGGCGGCCGCTCGTCTCCACACTTCTTCCTCTTCTTCTTGTGACCTTTTTTGCTTATTATCGCTCTGTAGGTCCTCTGTCAAGCTCGAGGTCGAACTTAACATATATCTTCTTTCTTGCCTCTCTGCGTGCCTTTCTTTCTCTGCCACCTGTGGGGAGAGAAGGGCACAACAGGGCAGTATATACATAGATATAAGTCCCTCCTATCACCTACCCTCCTAGACATCTTCTACATTCCCACGCAATCTTTCCTCCCAAGCCTTCTTCAAAAACACCTTAGTTATCTCTACAATTTGCTTTCTCTCTTCCTTACTGCCATACAGTCCTAGCACAGTAAGGATTCCCCCATCCACCTCGTGCATCCTTCTCTCCCATTCTCCTTTCCCTATCACTCCTACTATGGATTGTACCAGCCTCCTCCTCTCCTGCTCATACCTACCACACACTATTATTAGGTGTTCTGTAGTTTCTCTTACTGCTCCTCTACAAAAGCTACAGGCCTGGGCCCATACTTATAAAGATTTAGGATTCGTCCTAGGATTCGTCCTAACCCTGCGTCCTAAGGTTCGAGGAAAGTCTAAGACGCGTCCTAGGACGGCGGCTTAGGACGAAGCGCTGAGCGCTACATTTAGCAGGAGTCCAATTTGGATTTCATGAAATATCACTACTAAGAGTCATCAGAAAGGTATAAAAATATAAAAAAACACAAGATTAATATTTCTATGATAATTGCTGAAGACTACAACGAATGAATTCATCTATAAGAATAATTGTACCAGATATGCAACGTTCCGTTCAAAAGACACAAACATTGACATTGTCTTCGCTCTATCGACGAGAAAAATAATATTTTTCAGGACAAGATTTTCATCCTTGGCCAGCTCTTTCAAGCAAGGAAAAATGTCCTATGTCCTGCGAGGGGAATTTTCCATGCCGAGATGATCGGCGAAGAGATACGTCAAGGACTGCCGGTTATAATGGACGAGGACTTCGCGGTCGTTTTCAAAGACACCGACTATTTTTTCCTGGCCTACAATAGGTTCTTTTTCTAATGGAGATAGGGTTATAATGGACGAGAGTTTCGCGGTCGTTTTCAGAGACACCGACTATTTTTTCTTGGCCTACAATAGGTGCTTGGGAAATACTTTGGAGCTCCTCCTTCCGGCTTTGACTGAAATGAACTACCGCACTGTATTGTATGCTTATTGTACTTCACATCTGTAAAGGTTCCAGCGTGCGCTCAGCCTTGGTTAACCCACATGGCCGCTATGAAATATGAGGTGCCTCAAAAAATTCTAAGTCCAGTTAGGTTAGGTTAGGTTAGGAATACTTTGTGGTTAAGGTTAGGTTAGGTATACTTTGTGGTTAAGGTTAGGTTAGGTTAGGTATACTTTGTGGTTAAGGTTAGGTTAGGTTAGGTATACTTTGTGGTTAAGGTTAGGTTAGGTATACTTTGTGGTTAAGGTTAGGTATACTTTGTGGTTAAGGTTAGGTATACTTTGTGGTTAAGGTTAGGTTAGGTATACTTTGTGGTTATGGTTAAGTTAGGTTCGGTTAGGTATACTTTGTGGTTAAGGTTAGGTTAGGTTAGGTATACTTTGTGGTTAAGGTTAGGTTAGGTTAGGTATACTTTGTGGTTAAGGTTAGGTTAGGTTAGGTATACTTTGTGGTTAAGGTTAGGTTAGGTTAGATTTTTACATATAGTGACTTTGATGATTTTTTTGGGAGCCATAAATCACTTATATTTGCTTCCCCCACCCAAAAACCCCGTATTCCCGCCAGTTCCCCAGGCTTGTTGGCTATAGGGGGAAGAAAAAAAAGATAGGGGTGAAGGACTTCTTCCAAAGTTTTACCGTTCCTTGTTCTAATGAAGTTTTATTTTGCGCAAACCCATAAAAAAAAGATTAAAAAAATGTATACTTTGTGGTTAAGGTTAGGTTAGGTTTCATTAAAACCTATATGGTTAGGTTAGGTTTCATTAAAACCCTTACAGTTAGGTTAGGTTTCATTAAAACCTATAAGGTTAGGTTAAGTTTAATTTTTTTTCATTTTTTTTATTTTTTTTTTTTTTTTTTTTGCGCAAAATAAAACTATCTCCATTAGAGCAAGCACCTATTGTAGGCCAAGAAAAAATAGTCGGTGTCTCTGTAAACGACCGCGAAACTCTCGCCCATTATTACCGGAGATAGTTTTATTTTGCGCAAGCCCAGTTTAAAAACAAAACAAAAATTATCACCGAATATTATGGTACCAATTCCATTAAAAACACTATCTCCATCAGAAAAAGCACTAAAACTTGGCCGGGAAAGATTTGTCAGAGTCTTATAGGTTTTAATGAAACCTATAATGTTAGGTTAGATATACTTTGTGGTTAAGGTTAGGGTAAATCTTAAGAACAAAGGCTCCACCCTCTATCTTCTTCTTATAGCCAACAAGCTTGGGGACATGGTGGGAAACCGGAGTTTTTGGGTGGGGGAGCACACACATAAGGGAAATATGGCCCCCCCAAAAAAATCCCTAAACTAGGGATATTCCCTAGTTCATGAACTTTATCGGGGAAATATTACCCCGATTAAGTCTATGTACTAGGGAATTTTCCCTAGTTTAGGGATTTTTTTGTGGGGAGTCATATTTTCCTTATGAGTGTGCTCCTTTTGTGGGGGAGCACACATATAAGGGAAATATTTCCCCGATAAAGTCCATGAACTAGGAAAATTTTCCTAGTTTAAGGATTTTTTTTTGGGGGGGGCCATATTTCCCTTATGTGTGTGCTCCCCCACCCAAAAACCCAGGTTTCCACCATGTCCCCAAGCTTGTCGGCCATAAGAAGAAGATAGGAGATTGAGCCTCTATTCTAAAGATGACAAACTCTACAGACCTAACCTAGCACCCCTCTTCGAGCCCCTTGTGCTGTGCACTAACCTAACCTAATGTAACCTAACCTAACCTAACCTAACCTGACCTGCCCTAACCTAACCTAAAGGCCGTGTCACACAGACACTTTTTCCGGCATCTTTTGGTATTTTGCTACCAAAAGATGCCCGTAGTGGTGGCAAAAATATGCGCGTTCGTCACACGGCGTTTCGGCTATGAGCATCTTCTGGGACCCGCAACCAAAACTAAATAATATAACATTATGGATCGCTGAAATTTAATATCGGCCATGTAGACAAAGTAAGGATCGGCACTCATTAAAATATAAACAGATGTCTTAAAGACTAAGTATAATACGTAGAGCCAACATTTGTGTCAGCTTAGCGTGGAGACCTTGTTTTTAAGATTTTCCAGGTTAGTTTGGGTTTCATTGTGTTGATGGAAATTTGGGGTAACTGGTCTGGGGTATTATAACTCGTCAACGTTACTTGAATGATATTATTTGGGGATGATTTGATAAATGATTACAACTTGACGGGAGGATTTAACTTAGTCTTCTGACTTCACTATCTGATTGTAGTGTGACCACTTCTCACTACGGAGAGTACTGAACAAGGGGGTATACTTAAGGGGAGGGATAATAAGTTTTAGGTTAGGGTTTAGCTGCCACCAGCCCTGACGAGTATTTCGCTATGATTACTCCCGGGGCACGTTAGATTAATATTAATACTAGATTGATCTTGGTAGTCGTGGTCGGTACTAGGGGTTATACCTAGTAAAGGCGGAACTCTTTTGGAAGTGTGGGGAATTATTTTCCTAACTCAGAATAATCACCTGGGTTTTCATAATAACACAAGAACTATATTTGTAAATGAAATCCTATTTATTTTGTAAACATGGTAAGTCTTTCACTTGAGATCATCTTCAGCATATCAGGGTTAACACTATATCGAGAAAACTCTACTCTGACATAAGAAATGCGACTTCACGCTCTGACCTAGGAATCTCCCTTAGTGATGAGATAAAGCTCTTCTGAGCATAAAACCTCCTTCACTAGAATTTCTATTCAGTGCATTGCCCTACACTAGGTAACATAATACTTAATATTTATAAATCACACCTGGAAGATAGGTATCTAGTAGAGAAAGAATATGGCGAGAAAGTGTTTGTGTGTGTGTTACAGTAAGACCATGTGGCTTTCTGAAGGAGACACGGACAGCCTGCAACGACGCGAAGAGACGAATCCTCGTTAATAACACTTATAAGGATGGGCGGAACATCTATGCCTTAGTGACACTGAACTGTACCTTTATATTTATATAGAAATATATAGATATAAATACTAAGGGAGAAAGAACACAGGAGTTAGGTACGAAGGTCTTACCTGCAACGACGCGAAGAGACGAATGACTCGTTGGGCCTCGTGGGCTTCCCGCACCAAAATGGAACTTGTTTGGAAAGTCTCACCGTGACTTCAGATGAAAACTTATAATCCCGAAATAACTATTTAAGTAATGAAAACTCGCGTACCTCAGAAAAGACTGTCCCTAATACCAACCAGTTACTTTGATGTAGAAGAATTTAATATTTTTAACCTAATATTCAAGAAGGATGGTTTTATATGTAATGTCGACCCTCCGAACACCTATTTCAGAGTGAAGTGGTATTGAAGACTTGCTTAGATTTTTGGTGGGCTTTAATTTTAGCGGGGATCCTTACTACAACGCCCATATATGACCATAACCGAAAACGATAGGGATTATTTTGAAGGACGTTAAGACTCTGGGAGAGTTCCTTGGTCTGACCAGATGGCTGGCAAAAGATAAAAAGAACTGACATCATTAGTTATCACTGATCGCAGAATAATTATCCCACGAATTTGGACTCGCATACGGCATGTGAGGGAGAGAGAGGGTGTGAAAGAAGGAAGAAAGAAAATGGCGGAAGAAGGATAGAAGATAAACAAAATGGTGGTAATGATAGCAGGGCGATGAGTCACCCGTGAGACATAGAGAAAAAAATTACCTATTGACAAGACATAGCTCGGGAATTTATAATAATAATTCTCATACTATCATCTCCCGAATAATGGGCATTACACGCGTCTATTCTCCGGGAAAATTAAATTCTATGGCATCAAAGTCGCTACTTACGGATCATGTTTCCGTTTTTAAAGCTGCGTCAAGAGGAGGTGTGTATGGGACGAATTTAGAGTGAATTTAATAGAAATTCTTCTGTTCTTTGAAAACGGGGGGTCTGCTTGCGTTTAGATTACACGAAAATCCAATGAAAGGAAATATCCCAGTCAACCTGATACCTGTGTATTGAACGTGACCGTCAACCTTGACTTAGTCCGCATTCTCGGTGCAGAGATATATCCCAGAGGCGCACGCCGGCTTGCCTCTGGTAAATGATAAGAGCCCTACAAGTCCTGAAATGTCCGTCACACCGCAAGCTGGTTGACTGTAAAGTGAGAAGCGTAGTACTACTATCTCGAATTAAAATACTCCTCCCACTGAACCAGGCTTCGCCCGTGAGAATCAGACGCTCCGACTTCTAGACATGAGAAATCTCCTAGACCAAATTGTTTCATCTAGTCTGACACTACACTCACCTCTTGGACCCAGCATTAATTCCTAACACATCTTAATATTTAAAAAAAAAAATTACACCATTCATTCTTCCTCAATGAGCCTTTTAGGAGGTCTCCTAACACGAGGGGCCAATTGCTCGTCCACCGGATCGGGTTGTAGGACCCTCTCCACCGGATCTACTAACCACTCTTCACTGCCATAATAAGGCTTCACCTGTTCGGCAGCTCTTTGTACTTGTTTTTCTGTGAAAACATTTTCTACCACGTATGAGCTCCCACCCAAACGTACTTCCACCACTCGATAGACCCCATCCCATTTCACATTGAGTTTACGGCACGTGCCTGGTATTGTGGTCTCTTTTCTGACCCATACCAGTGCTCCTACCTCCACCACTTGATTTTTCCGTTTTCTGTTCGCGACGTCCCTGTACCGACGCGACATTTTCAGATGCGTCTCGCGGATTAGGGCGTGAGCCACGCCCATGTCATCTTGTTCTCCCTCGACGTCGGGTAGAGCTGCTCCAACAAGCCTAGGGGCATGACGAGAAAAGAAAGCGAAATAGGGGTTGTTGTCCAGTGGAGGTGTGTACCGCTTGATTCATGGTGATTTGGCACGGCTGCAACAACGTGGGCCAACTCAGAGGGTGTCCTTGACACAAGGTCGAGAGGACTGACTTCAAGGTCCTGTGCATCCTCTCGGTCACCGAATTTCCTTGAGGGTGATAGGGGGTCGTATAGCAAAGAGTGATGTGGTGTCGTGTGCAGAACTGCTGGAACTCCCGGCTGGTGAACTCCCCTCCGTTGTCCAGAACGATGTTGCGGGGTGTCCCGTAGTCCGCCAGGTACTGCCACATGGTCTTAATGATGTGTGTAGTGTGTTTGGATTTAAGGGGGAAAAACCTAACAAACCTACTGTAATGATCGACTACCGTCATAACATAACGGTAACCTTGTACTCCTGCTACCATATCAGTGAGGTCTATCCCTATTCTTTCTAATGGTTTATCTACTGGAGGTAATTCCTTCCAGGGTTGTTGTAACCCTTTACTTCCTTTGAACCTCTGGCAAGTTACACAAGTTTTGACATACTCACACACATCTACCTTAAGATTTGCCCAATAGTACAGTTCCTCGGCTTTCTTGATGGTTTTCTTTTGTCCTAAGTGACCTGATAACTCATGCGCCTGGTGAAGAGCGAGACCGGTCATACTACGAGGAATTATGAGGACATAGTGTAGGCTCCCATCAGTTTTTTCTCGAACATAATATAGTATGTCATCTTTTACCGTAAACTGATCCAACGTGGCTTTCGGTATGCGTTTGATAGGGATTCTTCCTCCCTCCAGATACTCCACCAACTCTTTCCACACGGGTTCTTCCCTTTGGCGTAGAATGAATTGTGGTTGGGTGAGTCCCAACCATGTAATCTCGGGTCGGCGGGTTATCATCCCCACTGGACGCGACAGATGGTCCGCGACGAAGTTATCTCTGCCTTTCAGGTACTTAATCTCATAACTATATTCGCGCATCTCTAGGATCCACCTGGTCATTCGAGGAGATTTAGTTTTCTTTTTAAAAATACTAGTGAGAGGTTGGTGATCCGTGACAATTGAGAATTTTGAGCCCCATAGATAATGATGAAAATTTCTACAAGTGAGCACTATGGCCAACGCTTCTTTGTCGGTCGCGGAGTAACGTGTCTCGCAAGGATTCAGTTTTTTGGAGAAATACCCAATGGGGCAATTTGAACCGTTTGACTGAACTTGACTTAGAACTCCTCCGACGTGAGTGTTACTCGCGTCTGTAGTAAGGATGAAAGGTTCATGAATTTTTGCCCTTACCAGGACAGGTGCATTTATCAGACACGACTTGAGATGTTCGAATGCGTGTTGACACTCCCCCGTCCAGGTGAAAGTGACGTGAGCTCTTGTTAAATTTGTAAGTGGAGCTGCAACTTTCGCGAACGAGGGAACATGCTTCCTATAGAAACCACACATCCCTAAGAACCGTCGAATTTCCTTTACAGTTTTTGGAGCTTTCATTTTTGAAACGGCTTCCACGTTCTTTAGGTCCGGTTTACTACCTTCGGCCGAGATCCGATGACCGAGGAAAGTGACTTCCTTAAGTCCAAAGGTACACTTACTGAGGTTGAGTTTCACCCCATTGGTAGTAAGGACTTCGAAGAGTTGATTCAGACGTTCCAAAAGAAGAGGAAACGTAGGAGCCCATAGAATTAAATCGTCTAGGTAGTTTTTTACCCATCCCTTCTGAAGAAGGGGAGTTAAGACTGAAGCCATTCGCCTGGAAAATATCGCGGGTGAGCAGTTTAACCCGAATGGTAGGCGTCGAAAACGATATAAGGTAACACCATCGCTGAAAGTGGTCAGGTCGCGACTTTCGTCGTCTAGTAAGATCTGGAAGTAGGCTTCGCGCATGTCTAAGGTGACATAATACTTTTGTCCTGCGGCTTGTTCGACCAATTCTTCCAATCGTGGAAGGGGATAGATGTCGGTGGCGAGATGTTTATTTATGTGTCGATAGTCTAGACACATTCTCTTACTACCATCTGGTTTATTTACCAATACGATCGGTGATAACCACGCGGCCGTGGATCTTTCTATGATATTTCTTTCTTCCATGTCTTGCAGCATATGTGAAATTTGCTCCTTGGCTTTCTCTGGATACCGATACGAGGGTCCTCGACTGGGCTGAGGATCCTCCACCTTGATGTGGACCGGAGGACCAGTTATGAGACCTAATTCATTTTGATCTAGGATGAAAAGCGGATCATTTTCGAGAATTACTTGCTGTAATTCTTGTTGTTCTGAAACAGTCAGGTGTTTCCATTTTTGTCCCTGGATTAATTCTTTTAACCTTTGGGTACGGGTTCCTTTCGGCTGTGTGTTATCATTGACCGGTATTAAGTCATTGTGGACTTCATGAATAGAATTAATTTTTTTCGCGTGAGGAATTTCCACTGTGTCGTATGACCCAAGTATAGTGCCTTTGCACAAAACTTTTTCCTTTTTAGTATTATTTGTGAAGGGAATGTAAATTGAATTTTCTGCTGACACTTGTACCACGTAAGGGTAACTAGTTTTACTAATCTTTTCCCGCGGGTAGACCAGAAGATTAGAACCTGGTGACTCATTCACGCTAACCTGCCTGAAACCAGAATGGTAAGCGTTTATTCTTACAGGAGTGAGAAGATTTATTTGGGAAAGGTTCTTTTTTTGTTTCACGCCTTCCACCGGGTTTAGTTGGATTCTTTTGATTTTGTTCCTTTTACGACGGATGTGGTTCACGGTATGGGGGGTGTCGCCCCATCGCATTGCTCTACTTTTACCATCCCAGGTAAGGGTGGCTTTTGTGAGGATGTCACACCCAAGAAGTAAATCACCGTTGAGATACGAGTTTGGGATAACGGGAAACCACTTTTTAAATTTTTGCCCGTCACCGATTTCAATTTCTGCCCATATCATGCCGAGGATTTTCAACGGGGTGTCTGTGATTCCTACGAGATGGGGTGGATTCCGTCGTTTAGTTATTTCCCCTCCGATCCGTTTTGCTGTACTTTCTTTGATTAAAGTATAGCCACTCCCTGTGTCCACTATGGCTTCTGTTATCTTCCCGTTTATATTTACGTGGATAGTGGGGGAAATATCGTCACCGTCTAGTCAGGATGATTGTCTAGGAGTTTGATTTTGCTGTTGAAGACTACTTGCCTGGGCACGCCCTGGACAGTTTCGATCTCCTCTCCGACAACCGGGTTTGCGACATTCGAAACAATGACCTGGTGGAGGTTTTCTCCAGCACTCCGGAAGGTTATGCGTTGGTGACTGACAATAAGCGCAATATTTTTGCGTGAATGTTTCCCTCCGTGAAGCACTCGCGTGGGAAGGTGATTTTTCTAGTTTCGCTTGGGCCAAACTGACCTTTAATTCTTGGATTTGTTGTTTTAAACCCTCTACTTCGTCTTGGGTGGTTTCGGGTGGTGAGGAACGTGTGTGCTTATCGCCTCCTCTCCCGTTTCCTTTCCCTTCTCCCCTTGGGGTTGGAATCATGTTGATCCTTTGTGTCGGTCTGTCTTCCAGTATCTGCCGCTCGTGTTCGATGCGGTCTAGGAATTTCTTTAGTGGATATCCTTCATCGAGGAATCCCTCTAATTTTTCTCGCGATGTGATTGGTAGTCCATACCACAATTTTCTCTTTATTGTCTTATCTCTGTCGGGGAATTTTTCCTGTGGGAGTTTTGTCGCGATCACCGCATGTTGACAAATAAAACGGTGTGTGAACGCTTGAGGAGATTCTCCCCAGTCATAACTCATTGCCTCCAACTCTTGCCAGGCTCTATCTACACTCACTTCGGTGGTGAACTCGGTTATGAAAAGATTTTTAAGAGCCGACCATGTTTCTACCTTTTGGTTTGCTTGATAATTATGGATTAAGATGGAGAATTCTGGGCACACCCTCCCTTTTGCAATTTGGATGCGCGTTGCGTCGCTTGAGCTACATTGTTCAATTAATTCAAAGAACATTTGGAGTCGGGCCGTTGCGTCAAAGCCTTGTAGTTGATGTAATTCTAGCACTGGAATATCTCGAGGTTGGAAAAGTCCCTCTTTCACGCTATCCGTGGATGATTTAGGGTTATCGAAAGGGTTCATTGGATTTTGTTTTTGCACGCTATCTGTGGATGATGGAGAGTCAAGGAGAAGGTTCCTGTGATTTAGTTGTGCTGTTAACTCCTCCACTAAAAATTCTAGCTCTGCTGTGCTTCTACTTCCGTCTCCTTTCTCCTCCTCCCTTTTAACCCCTGAAAATAAATTTGCCTCCCAACTCATGATTCCGTCGGAGAAAAACTTCTTGTAGATGCAGGTAGAGATTCGATTCTCGTGTTCCGTCGGCCACTACCAGGGCACTCGGGTTTCCCGTGGCTACCAAGGGTGATTCTCCGCCGTTTCCGGTTCATTCATCTCCAGGTGACCCCTGATTACTGTTCTTAATTTGTTATTTACTTTATCTCTCCCCTCATCTATCCAATGAACACCGTCGGATGCCAAGGTGTTTGCGTACAGTGATGTATTAAATTGAATTATTTGGTTGTGTCCTGCGTGCTTTATTCTTTTATTTATAGAATTTTGCACTTTCTTATAATTTTCTGTGCTAATGGGTCCTCTTTCGGAATAGATACGTGGTTCTATTAAGCAGATGCACACTACCGCCTCACAATTCCTCTCTATTGTGCGCGTAATTTCCTTGATAGTGTCAGCAAGAGAACCAGGATCTATGCCGTCGGCAATATCGTTACTACCTAACCACAAAATGCATAGATCATGTGGCCATTCCAGGACACTATTCAGCCTTTCATCTGAGAAGAAGGAATTTGCTTTTCCTCCCGGTTTCCTAAAAATCTTAATTTCCGTGCCTGGGACGTTGAATGTTTGGGGAATTTGACTGTGTCCCACCAATGAAACTTTGTACATTTTTCTCTGAATTTTGAGTCTTCTAGCTATTTGCCCAAGGTGATATTCTGTTATTTGTAGGAAATAATAACCCACCGCTATAGTCACCAGTGTGTTGATGGAAATTTGGGGTAACTGGTCTGGGGTATTATAACTCGTCAACGTTACTTGAATGATATTATTTGGGGATGATTTGATAAATGATTACAACTTGACGGGAGGATTTAACTTAGTCTTCTGACTTCACTATCTGATTGTAGTGTGACCACTTCTCACTACGGAGAGTACTGAACAAGGGGGTATACTTAAGGGGAGGGATAATAAGTTTTAGGTTAGGGATTAGCTGCCACCAGCCCTGACGAGTATTTCGCTATGATTACTCCCGGGGCACGTTAGATTAATATTAATACTAGATTGATCTTGGTAGTCGTGGTCGGTACTAGGGATTATACCTAGTAAAGGCGGAACTCTTTTGGAAGTGTGGGGAATTATTTTCCTAACTCAGAATAATCACCTGGGTTTTCATAATAACACAAGAACTATATTTGTAAATGAAATCCTATTTATTTTGTAAACATGGTAAGTCTCTCACTTGAGATCATCTTCAGCATATCAGGGTTAACACTATATCGAGAAAACTCTACTCTGACATAAGAAATGCGACTTCACGCTCTGACCTAGGAATCTCCCTTAGTGATGAGATAAAGCTCTTCTGAGCATAAAACCTCCTTCACTAGAATTTCTATTCAGTGCATTGCCCTACACTAGGTAACATAATACTTAATATTTATAAATCACACCTGGAAGATAGGTATCTAGTAGAGAAAGAATATGGCGAGAAAGTGTTGTGTGTGTGTTACAGTAAGACCATGTGGCTTTCTGAAGGAGACACGGACAGCCTGCAACGACGCGAAGAGACGAATCCTCGTTAATAACACTTATAGGATGGGCGGAACATCTATGCCTTAGTGACACTGAACTGTACCTTTATATTTATATAGAAATATATAGATATAATATACTAAGGAGAAAGAACACAGGAGTTAGGTACGAAGGTCTTACCTGCAACGACGCGAAGAGACGAATGACTCGTTGGGCCTCGTGGGCTTCCCGCACCAAAATGGAACTTGTTTGGAAAGTCTCACCGTGACTTCAGATGAAAACTTATAATCCCGAAATAACTATTTAAGTAATGAAAACTCGCGTACCTCAGAAAAGACTGTCCCTAATACCAACCAGTTACTTTGATGTAGAAGAATTTAATATTTTTAACCTAATATTCAAGAAGGATGGTTTTATATGTAATGTCGACCCTCCGAACACCTATTTCAGAGTGAAGTGGTATTGAAGACTTGCTTAGATTTTTGGTGGGCTTTAATTTTAGCGGGGATCCTTACTACAACGCCCATATATGACCATAACCGAAAACGATAGGGATTATTTTGAAGGACGTTAAGACTCTGGGAGAGTTCCTTGGTCTGACCAGATGGCTGGCAAAAGATAAAAAGAACTGACATCATTAGTTATCACTGATCGCAGAATAATTATCCCACGAATTTGGACTCGCATACGGCATGTGAGGGAGAGAGAGGGTGTGAAAGAAGGAAGAAAGAAAATGGCGGAAGAAGGATAGAAGATAAACAAAATGGTGGTAATGATAGCAGGGCGATGAGTCACCCGTGAGACATAGAGAAAAAAATTACCTACTGACAAGACATAGCTCGGGAATTTATAATAATAATTCTCATACTATCATCTCCCGAATAATGGGCATTACAGGATGACAGGCATGATCATTAACGGAGGAAGTAGGACAATTAACAAATATGAAGTAGGTAGGAGTCTTTGGAAAGGAATGGCAGTGCCATATTGCTTGTATGGGTCTGAGATAACATATTATCGGGAGGGAGATATTACTAAGCTAGAGAGGACACAGAACATTATGGGTAGATGGGGATTGGGAGCCCCAACCAGCACAGCTGTGGAGGCCATTCGAGGAGATATGGGGTGGAGCACCTTCAGGGAAAGGATTTTAAAAGGGAAACTTAATATGCTGAAGAAAATAGAGGGACTTAGTGAGGATAGATGGGTGAAGCAGATTCTGAAGGAGGTTGGGACAAGCTCAACATGGATAAAGGAATTAGAGAGGTGGAAAAGGAGGGAAAACTTAGTAGAAACCTGGGACAGGATAAGAACCAAGGAGGTGAAGATAAGAATAGAAGACAATGGACTAGCGAGGTGGAGAGCAGGTATGGAGGGTAAATCCACGTTAAAGTGGTACCGCAAGAAAGAAAAGCCTGAGGCACTTCACTGGCATGTAGGTGATTGGGGAAGCAGGCTGCTGGTGAAGGCAAGAACAGGAACGCTAGAGGTGAAGGCGAGGAGTAGAGATGGACAAGACCAGGGCCCATACTTATAAAGATTTAGGATTCGTCTTAGACTCGCTCGAGTCTTAAATATGGCGGCCGGCGTCCTAAATCATTTCGAGCGCATCCTAAATCGCTAAGACTCGTCCTAATTTCGAGGTTTGGCTAGGACAGGGTGTGAGGTGTCCTAGCGAGCAGGGCGGCGGCTAAGACTCGTCCTAAGGACGTAAACATGGAGTGCTCCACCCACTCCTGAGAACTTTTCGTGATAGGATAGATGTACTGGACGAACTTGTTGATACATAACTAATCAAGCGATACCGCTTGAACCGAGAAGGGATTATATATGTGACAGACTAGTGGGAGATGTAATATAAAGCAACACTAAAAAATACGGCCATCAGTGCATGACAAGTCACGAGTGTGTTATTATTCACTCTTTGAGGTAGTCATGTTCCTCCTGCCTTGATATCATGTATCGTGATACAGATTGAAGTGCATCCTCACCAAACTGTTGATGAAGAATGGTATCATGTTGAGAATAAAAGCGATTTAGAGTAGGCTCACTATAAATAAATTTTAAAAATTGAATAAGTCGTGATTTATTAAGCCATGGAACAATATCCATATAACTCTATTTCTCTTCCCACTGCCGTAGTCTTGATAATTTTCTTATTTGTTCTTGATATCTGTTAATATACCAAACCCCACCTCTAACCTAACTTAACAGTTTTTGGTTGAAAGAACTAGATTCTAGGTAGTAGGCCTATATGTATCAGCATTATTATTCAATTGCGCCATGGGAAGGAAATTGGGTTTAAAAGACCCAGAATGAAGAAATCTACACTATGAAACAGGTTAGAATTGTCAGGCTCGAGGATGACCTAAACCAAACGGTAAATATTCCGCAGGAGTTGGCGGTGTGTTGGCGGGTGGCCAACCACCCGGACAATCGCGCACCATCAAATTTGTTTTTTTTAACCTAAATAACTCAACATAACCTAATCCAAATCTACCCTAAGCTTAACATAACCTAAACCAAACCTTAACATAACCTAAATCTAACCTAACCTAACTCAGCAATTTGGTAATAATGGACGATGACTTTGCGGTCGTTTTCAGACACCGACTATTTTTTCCTGGTCTTCAATAGGTGCATTTTCTAATGGAGATAGTTTTATTTTGCGCAAGCCCAAAGTTAAAAAAAAAAAAAATCATCACCGAATTTTATGGTACCGTTTCCATTAAAACACTGTATCTCCATCAGAAAAAGCACTTAAAACTTGGCCGGGAGAAATTAGTCAGGGTCTTATAGGTTTTAATGAAACCTAACCTAACCTTTTAGGTTTTAATGATGTAATGCCCATTATTCGGGAGATGATAGTATGAGAATTATTATTATAAATTCCCGAGCTATGTCTTGTCAGTAGGTAATTTTTTTCTCTATGTCTCACGGGTGACTCATCGCCCTGCTATCATTACCACCATTTTGTTTATCTTCTATCCTTCTTCCGCCATTTTCTTTCTTCCTTCTTTCACACCCTCTCTCTCCCTCACATGCCGTATGCGAGTCCAAATTCGTGGGATAATTATTCTGCGATCAGTGATAACTAATGATGTCAGTTCTTTTTATCTTTTGCCAGCCATCTGGTCAGACCAAGGAACTCTCCCAGAGTCTTAACGTCCTTCAAAATAATCCCTATCGTTTTCGGTTATGGTCATATATGGGCGTTGTAGTAAGGATCCCCGCTAAAATTAAAGCCCACCAAAATCTAAGCAAGTCTTCAATACCACTTCACTCTGAAATAGGTGTTCGGAGGGTTGACATTACATATAAAACCATCCTTCTTGAATATTAGGTTAAAAATATTAAATTCTTCTACATCAAAGTAACTGGTTGGTATTAGGGACAGTCTTTTCTGAGGTACGCGAGTTTTCATTACTTAAATAGTTATTTCGGGATTATAAGTTTTCATCTGAAGTCACGGTGAGACTTTCCAAACAAGTTCCATTTTGGTGCGGGAAGCCCACGAGGCCCCAACGAGTCATTCGTCTCTTCGCGTCGTTGCAGGTAAGACCTTCGTACCTAACTCCTGTGTTCTTTCTCCCTTAGTATATTATATCTATATATTTCTATATAATATAAAGGTACAGTTCAGTGTCACTAAGGCATAGATGTTCCGCCCATCCTTATAAGTGTTATTAACGAGGATTCGTCTCTTCGCGTCGTTGCAGGCTGTCCGTGTCTCCTTCAGAAAGCCACATGGTCTTACTGTAACACACACACAACACTTTCTCGCCATATTCTTTCTCTACTAGATACCTATCTTCCAGGTGTGATTTATAAATATTAAGTATTATGTTACCTAGTGTAGGGCAATGCACTGAATAGAAATTCTAGTGAAGGAGGTTTTATGCTCAGAAGAGCTTTATCTCATCACTAAGGGAGATTCCTAGGTCAGAGCGTGAAGTCGCATTTCTTATGTCAGAGTAGAGTTTTCTCGATATAGTGTTAACCCTGATATGCTGAAGATGATCTCAAGTGAGAGACTTACCATGTTTACAAAATAAATAGGATTTCATTTACAAATATAGTTCTTGTGTTATTATGAAAACCCAGGTGATTATTCTGAGTTAGGAAAATAATTCCCCACACTTCCAAAAGAGTTCCGCCTTTACTAGGTATAACCCCTAGTACCGACCACGACTACCAAGATCAATCTAGTATTAATATTAATCTAACGTGCCCCGGGAGTAATCATAGCGAAATACTCGTCAGGGCTGGTGGCAGCTAAACCCTAACCTAAAACTTATTATCCCTCCCCTTAAGTATACCCCCTTGTTCAGTACTCTCCGTAGTGAGAAGTGGTCACACTACAATCAGATAGTGAAGTCAGAAGACTAAGTTAAATCCTCCCGTCAAGTTGTAATCATTTATCAAATCATCCCCAAATAATATCATTCAAGTAACGTTGACGAGTTATAATACCCCAGACCAGTTACCCCAAATTTCCATCAACACAATCCTCCTAGCCTTTCCCTCATTAGTTTTCCTTTGTCTTTCTCCTCCAACTCCTTCCTTACTTACTTCCAGTCCTAAGTATGTATACCTATCAATCACCTCTAGAATGTTGTTCCCTAGAACCCATTGACCTTCCTCTCTGCTGTTGAACTCCATCACACGGTGACTCACAACTCAGGCTCAGGCTCGAGGGATCACGATCACTACACTGTTACAACGGGTGTCAATGTTTTGTTTTATCTGCAATACCATATTATGAGCCTACTTAGGCCTGTTTCTATTGATTCTCAGCCTCAGATTCCTTATATTCACCTTGGACCACCACCACCACTGAGAGAGATGCCCCCACACCCCTACGGTACATAAGGCGTTTTCTGCGGGGATCCTGATTGCAACCGAAATTTTTTCGCTTGCTCAAATTTCGATCCCTGTTCAACCATCCAGGGAAGATAATTGGCCCGACCCGCAAACATTTGTTGTTGTTGTTGTGACCGTTTGCAACCGAAAATTTTCCGGTTGCAACCAAAAATCCCCCGCAGAAAACGCCTTATGCTAGGTAGAATTTCTTTAGGTTCCCCAAGCTCACTCTTCAAACAAAACAGGACAGCCTCACACTCTACATCTACATTACGTATCAACAAAACATCAAAACGTTATCATGAAAACTGTAGCTATGAATACAAGACGTGTCCAATCAGTCATTGGGGGCATACGCCGGGGGGCACGTCGCCTCGCCCACCCTACGACGCCACTCCCGGGGGTCACCACGCGCGAGTCCCCATGCAGGCTGCCTTCCCATACCAAGCAACTCCCGCCAGGCAGCATCAACTTGCCCCAGCCACGAGCCTTGTGGGCGCCCCCTTGGCCTCCTCCACGCCGGATTGTCTCTTACAGATACAACCCGGTGAGAAGGATGATCGGTTTTAGGGTAGCGTGCCACATGTCCATATAGCCGAAGTTGGCGCTGACGGACTATGCAGGTAATAGGCCTCGATTCAGTCTCACGGTGCAATTGTTTTCTTCCTTGTCAGACTCATCCTCAAGAACCACCAGAACATCATCCAAATATTTTCTCTGGTAACGTGCTCCTTGAGGCACTTTGACACTTTGGGTCCATTATGCTGATCAGCATTGTATTGTCGTGTTAGGTGGTGCCCACAAAAAACATGGCACGAGAATGCGCCATCCTGGCTGGCCATATCAGCGGGATTTGCGGGAGCAATTGTCCATGAAAATGAGTGCCTTAACTCGCTGGGGTTGCATCTTCAGCACCTTCTCTTGAAATTTCTAATTCAGGAAACAGGACTGTTGTGGCAAGTAAGTCCGTGTGATAATGAGGAGGTAAACCAGGCTTTCTTTGAGTTGTAGTAGATAACGGGGCTTTCCTTGTGTCGGATGCCCTTTAGGGCGAACGGGCTTGGCAAATTTTCTCCTACGATGGAGTTCAAACCGGTGGAGAATCCTGTTTGCATTATCCCCACACATTCGACAGCCTTCGTTGTTTTATTTTTCTGTGCCGGCACCGTCCCTTCATCCTTAACCAGCTTGTGTGGGGTTATTTGGTAGAGTAATCGCCACATAATACACACTTCGTTCATGTTTGTAACAATTTTTGAGACTGAGTTAGGCCCCTTCCTCAGCAATTATGGCAATTAAGTTTCAATACGGAAGTCACATTAGTGGTCCCATGCCGGGTTGCCAGGGGTTTAAACGTAATAAGAGGGAAGACCGCCATTGGATGAATGTTTTTACTCACATAGAAGCCTCTGTTTGTATCCAGTTCTATTCAGATTTTGGTGAAGCAGAGAGGAATGTTGTGGATGCTGATTTGGGCCGAAGGATTGGTGGCAATTGGCACGCAGAGGCTCTGGTAACATTTCGGGGTAAAGAGGATTGAAGGTAAAGATAGAGGGAGTCTGTTTTTAAGTTAGCGGTGAGGAAAAAAATCGAATTCCCTACGGGTCGCCCCCGGGAGAACAGCTGTTAGCGTAATCTGGAGGAAACCGAGGCGGGAGAGACAGAGGGAGCCTGCCGGCGTCTTGGCCAGGTACCAATCCGTGACTGCTTTCGTCTAAATCAAATCTCCCTCTTTCTCCCTACAGGGTCCAAAATGCCCTCATCCTTCAAGACCTACCAGCTTACCATCACCGGCGGGCCGACGTAGGTGCCTGTAGGCGGCGAAAACGGGCCGGCCCCGCGGCGGCAAAAATGTTACCTCCGTCAGCCCTCCGGAGGCCCGCCTGGTGTATTTTCAGACGGGATAATTTTACTAATTTAAAATTAATGTTACGAATTTCAAGAATTTGGAATATTTCTATGTGGGTAAACATTTTTGAACAACAGTTTATTATGATTTATCTTGATTGTAGTATTTACATCAGGTAGTGACAGCAGTGGGCCACTTGACGTCCAAATCCTCCCTCCGGAGGCCCCCGTGGCGCTGGTCACGGTATTTGTAAAGTGGGCAATTTATTTCATTTCATATTATATATATTAACTCAGTAATATACATAGTATGTCAATATCGTGGTACTCACATTTATTAGGCCTTGTTCAAGCTATTAAAAATTTGTTAGACAAGTTTTATAATAGTTTTATGAATGAATCATATTATTTCAGTTTATTTCCAAATTTTTCCAGCTTTATCAGACCCCAGAAGGATACTAGATAAAAGAAATGAGATACGTACATAGGAGGCAGTATTTACTGGAAAATTTTCATTTCAATAACTTCCAACCATATTATCACACATCTTTTACTCCAACGGTACAACCTAATGGAATTATGTAAGTTGATGGAGTTTGTAACTATGACTAATATCATTGATCTTTAAATAGATATTATTTGAAATTCTTTTCCCCACTAATCAATTAATGTACTAAACTGGCCCAGACGTACGATAGCATTACAAGGGTTTTTTAAAACCCACAAAAGGACGTTAAATTTGTCACCCTTATACCAGTCGATAAACCATAAAATGGAACCTTAGTGTATAACATGTTTTTTCGGGGGTCTCCTTTCATTATATCCGAATAACGAATAATATAAATATTGCAGTACGAACACGTTTTTTTAAGGATTCCTTGACGGCGCCTGGCGCTGTTGTCCTGAGTGAAAATTAATCCAGTTTTACTTGGAAAAACGCACGAGTGGGTGGATGTTGTTAGGTTTGTTCGCCGCAACCTATATCCTTCTACATGGCTGTTCACTGCAGTTCATTGTTGTCCACGTACACCAGCATGTAAACCAATACGAAATGTTTTTGTACTTAATGGAAAATCAAACCGTCCCCCGTAGCAATATGATCCTAGCAATACTCCTTTTCATCGTTTAACTGGATATACGACACGGAATATTTTTGGTTATTTTCCTAATCCATATTGGCATTTATATAGTAATGTTTTTTAAAGTGTGTGAACAGCCCATTAGTCCCTTTAATCGGCTATGGTTGTGCAACCCCCCTTAAACATTACTATAACTTGCAATATCTTAGAAAGTATAACCCTAACTAATTCCCTCATCAGTTCATATAACAGCGGCAATGGTACCATATGCCCTTACGGCGGGCCGCTGGGCAGCGGCCCGCCGGTGGCTCTGAAAGCAATTCCACGCCTACGTCGTCCACTTCCATCGGGCGCCCGATAGACACGGAGGCCCTCCGGAGGCCCGTCCGTCCTTTGGTGTTTTGCTGGGAAGGAAGCAACCCAGGTGCACGACACGGGTGGCTTTAGGGTGGCCTTTTTATTTATTCATTTAGATGAAGAAAGAAGTACCCCGTTGCATCACAACTGGTGATTTCCCACGGTGGGATTAATTTCTGTTTGTATTTTTGCAGTTAAGAAAAATAATTAGGGGGTAATAAAAGATTACACTTCGTGGCATCACATAAACACTGTCTGCCGCGTCCCCCCCTCACCCCGCATTGTGGAATAAGTAAATGCCATGGTGGTTTTCAGAACCTCCCACAGCCCAACCATCCACTGTCCTTGAAATCCACAAAGCCCCATGTGTGCAGCTAATTTAGCGGCACCCCTGCCATTTTACACAGCACTTCACCATGATGCCCTGCTCAACCTACCACTTATCACAGCCGAGTCCTAAAAAAGTCCCCACATTTTTACAAACCTATTCATATTTTTTCTGGCTTTCCTATCACCCGTCATGGCTTGCCTTTAAACAGAAATCCTCACTTGCCAATATTTCCTGAAAGCTTGTTTCCTGGGCCGACGACTTATCCGACACTGTTTGTTTCTTCACACCCGTTTTCTTAACAAACACTTTCAACACTTTCTACCCCCTTCTAGTTTTCTTTATTAATTCAAGTTTTTCTGTGACACAGTTAAGGTGTCCCCGCAAAAAGTATAGCCGCGCCCCTTCCTCCCCCAAATACAACTCATGGGTTATGTAGGAATTCCATTAATTACACAGGAAATGAAACTATTCGTTTATTTTTTTAGTATTTTGTCCCATGTTTCCCTTTGCTTGTATGAACATACTTTTGCGGGCGCTTTGGGCCATATATTCCCAGCGAGCTTTGTGGAGTATTCCCCTTGTCCATTTCTGTGCCCACATCTTCTTGATCTCGTGCATGATGCGTTGGAACGATGCTCAATAATTATTGAATTGCTATTTCTTTTGTTTGACACATTTTCCCATCTTCCAGGCCAAAATAACTAGTCCCCGCCTTTTTTCTCAGTAAAAGGTTGGATTTGGAGCCATCTGGACGTGTGGGTAACAAAAGTGCCAGTACCAACACCTGCAGCCAATTAAGGGTCATGGTATGGAAGCAAAGCACACAAAACTTCCTCCTCCAAATCAGCTCAGTGAAGCACTGAGCGAACTGTTTGGGACTCTCCCAGTTTTCCTACTATATATGTCCGAGTTTTGTGCCTGATAAAGTTTTGATTTTCCCTGTTGTTCACCGACTTGGCTGGCAGCCCACAATACTTTGTTGGTGTTTTTTTTTTCCACTGATTTTATATGGCACAACGATCCTATACTTTTTTGCGACACTGTAATGTGGTATGGTTTTTCATAGTACATTTTTGAGTCCTTGGGCGGCACTACTGAGGCAGTGCGAGTATTTATAACAGAGCCGGAGGAGTGGTAGACATGGGCCACACTGAGTATTTAAGATCCCGTTTCCAAGTTCAATAATTTGATTAGATAGGCAACTTTTGCAGACCTGGAGGTTAGATGCTCGAAGGAGTTTTACGGGACAATAAAGTATTACCCTATGAGGCCCCTTTTTACCTCGTAGGCGGCTTCACGCGTCAAGCTCAAACATTGTTTAACCCTTGCTACGAACCGCTATGCGACGGAGTGCTCGCGACCAACCCGTAACTCCCTACGAGGGAGTGAGATTTGGAAGCGACAGACATCAACAAACACCAAAAATTACCAGTTGTATCCACTCATATTTTTACGTTTTAATTATGTCTTATAGATCCATTTTCATACTTTGCCCTTTTTGAAATGGGATGTTTTTTGCATCATTGACTCCATATAACAGGAGACCCTCGTTTAACCTGCATTTTTAAAAACAACGCAGCTCAAACAACGGCACTAATCGACCTGCCTTTTTTTTTTTTTTTTTTTTTTTTTTTTTTATTGTTTTTTTTTTTTTTTTTTCGCACTGATAACTCTGGAACTTCTCTTCCTGTTTCCTGGTTTTTTTCCACTTTCCTCCTATGACTTACATCTTTTTCCAGAAGAGTAACAAAAACACCTCCCGAAACTAATTGGCTCCCCCACTTTTTTTATTTTTAATTCTCTGATCCGTCCCTTCTTTTATAGGGCCTGGCAACTAGCGGAGCCCTTTGTGTTTTTTTTACCCATTTTTGTTGTGCCCTTGCAGGTTCTTTGTGATGGAAAAAAAAAAAAAAAAAAAAAAAGGTTTTTTGGGCGATTCATAAGAGTACAACACGGAAAAATGAGTTTTGCTCGGCTGCTGCTCCCCCACCGAAGTGCCCGGATAACGAGGTTTCTCCTATACAAAATTTAACATACAATACTATACTTGTAATAATTCCGAATCAGGGCACCTAATATATCTCTATATATAATCTCAATATTGTCCTGTCTGATCTGCCGTGTCTGTTCGTTTTTATAGACTCTGCTAACAGTAGCCAAAACCCCTCATCTGCCGCACAATGTTTGGAATCCGTCCATGACCCAGCGGCAGAACTAGGCCTAGGTTTTTCGATGGCCCTGGCCTGAATCCTTGTGGGCGTGGCCAACAAAACACCCTTAAAAAATTCGCTGTGGCTGCCTATAGGTCCCCCCCTCTGCTGGAATGGACCCAAAACCCACATGCCGCAATAATTTTTGGAATCCTCAATGACCCAAGAAAACAAGTGCCTATGTTTCGATGGGCGTGGGGGCCCGACCCTGGTGGGGGGCGTGCAGCAAAAACAACCTAGAACGGCTGTGGCTTGCTATAGTTTTTTTTCTTGCTGAAAATTTTCTCTAAATTCCATACGAAAGAATGACATTTTATTGGGGATACTATTATTAATTTTAGGTAAAATCAAATTATTTATTTACAGACTTTGACCACTGTGTTTTTCTCACCTTCCCTTCACTTATTTCGGCTCAAAACCGAAACAAAACGGTGGACCTGTGTGGGCCCCCCCCCCCCCCCCCCCCTGCGTAGGGCCTTGTGGGCCGCCCCAACATCCCTCCGCGGAGACCATAGGAGAATGGTGGCCCGGAGGGCATCCTTTCCTGCTCGTTAAATATATATAAATCGGGTCCCGACTTCCTTTGGGATCAAAACGTATAGTTCATCATACAAGTTTTGGCCGTTTATTAAATTATTTGCGGTTTGGTGGTGGTGTCCCCATTGTCGACGTAGAACACCACACCCCAAGCCTGTACGTCTCGCTACAATTGAATTTGTCCCTCTGTTAAACTTCTTTCTCAGTCTCCCTGACAGCTGTAGAGCAGCGTTGATTGGCCTCATCATGCCTAGGTCGCTGCTCTGTGATTGGTCGCCATAAATTTCCCCACACATCACTAGAATATCCCTAATATTCCCAAACAGAGGCCCAGCGATCACACCGTACGGAGTGCGTCCTCTGTTTGAAGCATTTAACCCTCGACTACCCTCGTTAACGGGTGTTTGTTGCCATAACACTCCATAGTTTTTTCCTTATTACGAGGTAAAATTGGCTTTCGAGAATTCCCTGCCCTGTGATGGTAGCGTACAATACTTGATGTTTTGTCAAACCTGTAAGGGTACTCATAAGTGTTTCTTGTGTTGAATCTCAGTATTCTTCCACTAATACAACCAATGGTTTACGATTTATACTCTGTCCATAAGACCATGAACGTATGTATTGAGATTGTAGTATTTGAAGGTATGCCTTACTCCAGGGGTCAAGATGCTCGAAGGGTGTAAAGGACCTTAGTATTACCCACCAGACGGCTTTTTTACCTCGCAGCGCTTCTAAGGTTAATGCCTCAAACCTTTTTTTTCACCGGTTTACAAGACCCGCGAAGCTAGGTGCTTCGGGGACACCCTTAGCTTCCCCTGCGAAGAGGAGATTTGGGGGGCGCAAGACTCAACAAACAGCAATACAATTCAAAGATCAAAGACACACAAACACAAACAACAAACACAAACAATAAAACAAACCAAAAACACCACCAGACAAACACACCAGCTGCCTGATGGCATCCTAGTTGGTCCTAAAGAGGTCATTTTTGCCTTAGGAATTCCGCATTTGGCAAGTTTTTTGCCTTGAGATCAGCTTCTTCCGCTTCGCAGTATTATGCTTTCTAAGCATAGCAAAATGAGCTCCGGGTTCCTTTACTGCAGATTTATGACATCATCCAAGGTAACAAGACATTTGGGTGCCTAGCATATATAACAAATAAAGGATATTCAATCATCGGTTTACAAAGTGCGATTGTTGCGGGCCTTGATGCCAAACCGGCCCAGGCAACACTTCAATAACCTAGTGCTACCACCGAGCGGTCTGTGTGCTTGTGTGGCCGCATGCTTTGTATTCCTCCCTTGACCTTCTGTGGCCATCGTGCCACTTTTTCCAGTAGCCACTAAGATCAAAGCTACTCAACATTTTTTTTTGTTTCACCTTTCCACATAAAGTCTACAGCTTTTTTACTTCTAATACTTGGTGAGGAACTACACCTGCCTCGTTCCCTCCATCTGAGGAGTAGATTGACACTTTGACCAGCCGGCCGCTAGTCCCTCCATCAGTGCTTGTTGGGCCCGTGCCCACGTGAACCAAAAGCGGGCTTAACCCCCGTGTCCCAGGGGTAGGGGGGTAGCCTAGCCAGGTGAACGCCCCCATAGCCACCACACGGGACAGGCAGACAGCTCCCCTGCTCTTCCACCCGACAACACCCTCCACACAGCTAATGTCTCTCCCCTGAAAGGCAGTTTCCCTGAGAATTTTGTGGTGCTCTTCCAGGCTGCCCTTTTCAAACTGTCCCCACCCTCAAACTTGCAGCTGCCCTGAGGTGGTAATAGGGCTAGGCCCTGCTTGAATGATTGGCTGCTGGCACTCCCCCTCCTCCAGGCTTGCGGCAACAGGTAGTTTGTAGGGTGGACATTCCCCTGCGCTGGATAGTACTAACTGGTTTGGTTCCCGACCAATTTTTAGTGGTTTTGGTTCGTGGTATTTGGCTGCTAAGCCAGTTAATTGCCAGTTTCTCAAGATAGTTTTAAGCATAGGAAAATGATGACAAAGGCATATTTGTTTTTGCTGAAACTTAAATCTAAATAGGGAGTATGTACACGGGCCGAGGGTCTCCGAGCATCTTGTAGGTCCACTCATCGTCACAGTTGGTCCCCGGGCCTCAGCCTGCTCACGCTGATAACTTTGTAAACACAACCACAACTACGAAAAGTGTACTCCTGCAGAATGAAGACCATCAAATAAATCCAATAACTGCGATATTTGTGAGTGATACAACATACATCTTCACCATATGTTTTTTTATGGTGATAATGGCGATAACTGCGCGGTCCGCTACAGCCGTTTCCCACCTCATGCCCACCCTCACCCCACCATCCGTGCCCACCTCCACCCCAATGCCAGGGACACAAACCTTCGTTGCTGTACGATATTTACGGCGCTTCTTATGAATTGAGATTCCCCTCGGATTTGCCACTACTTTTGATGGCGGAAAAATCGTTTTCTACTATGATGATCACATGCGTGTTCCTAATGAAATTTTAGGATACATTTATAGGTTGGTTGTTCTATAGGAAAGGTTTCTGTTGCCGGGAGCCTAGTAGTCCCTATTTTTTTTTAACAAGGCAAAAATTTCATGTTAATCTAAGGTCTCAATGCTTAACAAATTAGGATGCCTCTGGTTTAACCTGATTACTATGGGTAACTATGATAAAACAACTGATATCAAGAAGAAGCGTAGTATTCCCCTTCTCCTGGCATCAAATATTAGTCAGTACAACAAGGGGCAGGGATTTTTTTTTTGGCCCTCATTAAAAAAAATAGACTATAGTGGTTGGTTTGGGAGGTGTAGCAGAGCAGTGTTGGCGGCCTGCTTGCTTTTGGTACCTGAGAGAAAGGAGGAACGCCAAGGTGATGTTCCCCTCCTTTCAACCTGAACTCACAGCTGCCCTGCACACTATCCTCTGCACTCTTCCCTAACCATACCTCCGCTGCACTTCCTCCCTAACCACTACTCCAGCCTGCAAACTCCTCCCTAACCACTTACTCCCGGAGCTGCACTCCTCCTTACCACTACTCCCGCTGCACTGGCCTCCCTAACCACTACTCCAGCTGCCTCCTCCCTAACCACTTACCCGCCTGCACTCCTCCTTAACCCACTTACTCCCCGCTGCACTGGCTCCCCTAAACCACTACTCCAGCTGCACAGTCCTCCTAACCACTAACTCCATCTTTGCAATCCTTCTCCTACCCATACTCCCCAGACTTGCACTCCTCCCTAACCACTATTCCAGCCCTTGCCACTCCCTCCTTAACCACTACTACACGCTGCACTCCTCCCCTTAACCACTACTTCCAGCTCCACTCCTCCCTAACCCTACTTCCTTTTCACTCCTCCTTAACATTTACTCAGCTGCACATCCTCCCTACCACTACTCCCGCTGCACTCCTCCCTACCCATACTCCAGCTGCAACTCCTTTCTAACCACTTACTCCCCAGCTGCAACTCCTCCCTACCACTACTCCAGCTGCACTCCTCCCTAACCCCTCTCCAGCTTAACTCCTTCCTTACCACTACCCAGCGTGCACTTCCTCCTACCACTTACTCCCAGCTGCACTCCTCCCTTGTAACCACTCTCCAGCTTCCCACTCCTCCCTAACCACTACTCCAGCATGCCAAACTCATCCTTAACCAATACGCCAGCTCACTCCGCCCCTCCCAATACTCCAGTTGCACACCCTCCTAACCACTAACTCCAGCTTTGCACTCCTCCTTAACCACTATCCAGCTGCACTCCTCCCTAACCCACTACCCACCCCCCAGCTTCACTCCTTCCTAAACACTACTCCCAGCTGCACTCCTCCCTAAACCCCTACTCCCACTTTGCACTCCGCCCCTACCCACTACTCAGCTGCACTCCTACCCTACCACATACTCCCAGCTGCACTCCTCCCCTCCCACTACTGCCAGCCTGCACTCCTCCCTACCACTACTTCCCAGCTGCACTCCCCCTAACCACCGCTCCAGCTGACCTCCTCCCGAACCACTACTCCCCCCTCCACCTCCTCCCTAAACCACTACTCCGCGCACTCCTCCCTAACCACTACGCCATCTGCACTCTCCATAACCCAATACTCCACTGCAACTCCTCCTTACCACTCCTCCACCTGCATTCTCCTCCCTACCACTCCTCCTTAACCCTACTCCCCTCCACTTCCCTCCTAACCAATACTCACCAGCCCTTGCACTCCCTCCTTAACCCTCACTCCAGCTCCACTCCCCTAACCACTACTCCCAGCTCCATTCCTCCCAAACCAACCTACTCCGCTGCACTCTTTTCCATAACCACTAACTTCCGCGGCACCCTCCGAACCACTACTCCCCAGCCTGCAAAACTCCTCCCTAACCACTACTCCAGCTGCCCCTCCCTCCTTAACCACTACTCCGCTCCACTCCTCCTTAACCCTACTCAGCTTTCCACTCCTCTAACCACTACTCCAGATGCACTCCTCCCTAACCACTATTCCAGCTGCACTCCTCCTTAACCACTCCTCCCGCGGCACTCCTTCCCTAACCACTGACTCCCAGCTCCAACTCCTCCCTGCCAACTTAACTTCCAGCTCCACTCCTCCCTACCACTCTTTATTCCGCTGCCACTCCTCCCTAACCACTACGCCTCCGCTGGCACTCCCTCCCTCACCACTCCTCCAGCTTGCACTCCCTCCTTTTAAACCACTACTCCAGCTTGCCTCCTCCCCCTAACCCACTACTCCAGCTGCAACTCCTCCCCCTAACCACTACTCCATCTCCCACTCATCCCTCCACTACTCCAGCTGCACTCCTCCCTAACCACTACTCCAGTTTTCACTCCTCTAACCACAATTCCAGCTGCAACTCCTCCGTACCCCTAACTCCCCAGCCCGCACTCCTCCTACCACACTCCTCCCCAACAACTCTCCCAGCTGCACTCCTCCTAACCCTTACTCCCACTGCACTCCTCCATATCCCACTTACTCCCAGCTGCACTCCTCCCTTAACCACTACTTCCCAGCCTGCACTCCTCCTATACCCTACTCCAGCTCCACTCCCTCCTTAACCACTACTTCCAGCTCCACTCCTCCAGCTACCACTCTCCTAACACTACTACCACTGCACTCCTCCTAACCACTCTCCAGCTGCCAACTCCTCCTAACCCAACTCCTCCCCCACTGCCTCCTCCCTAACCACTACTCCAGCTTCCACTCCTCCCTAACCACTACTCCCCAGCTGCCCACTCCTTCCCCTACAACCCCCCCTACTCCATTTTTCTACTTCCTCCTACCAACTACTCACTCCACTACTCCCATGCCTACCTCCCTAACCATCCCTCCAGCTGGCCACTTCCTCGCCTAACCACTACTCCAGCTCCACTCCTCCCTACCCCTACTGACCTCTACCAACTCCTCCCTAACCAATACTCCAGCCTGCCTCCCTGTACACCCCCCCTCCCTAATCAATACTTCCAGCTGCACTCCTCCCTCACCATCCTCCCAGCTGCACTCCTCCCTAACCACTACTCCCAGGCCTTGCAACTCCTCCCTACCACTAATCCAGCTGCACTCCCCTCACCTAACTACTCCCATTTCCACACTCCTTCCCTAACCAACTCCTCCCGCTGCAACCTCCCTCCTAACCACTACTCCAGCTCCCACTCCTCCCCGAACCAACTACTCCACTGCACTCCTCCCCTAACCACTCTCCCAGCCTCCACTCCTCCCTAACCACTACTCCCTGCCTCCTCCCTAACCACTACTCCAGCTGCACTCCTACCCTAACCACTACTCCAGCTCCACTCCTCCTACCACTACTCCAGCTCCCACTCCTCCCTATCACTATTTCCGCGTTTGCACTCCTCCCCTAAACCCTCTTCAGCTTCACCTCCTCCCTAACCACTACTCCCAGCTCCACTCCTCCCCCCCCCCGACCACTAAAACTCCAAGCTTGCAGTCCCTTCCCCTAACCACTACTCCAGCTGCACTCCCTCCTAACCCACTTCCCCTCCGCTGCACTCCTCCCTAACACTACTCCCCACTACTCCCAGCTCACACTTCCTCCTAACCATACTCCAGCTGCCTCCTCCCTAACCACACTACTCCCAGTTCCCTCCTCCTACCACTACTCTAGCTTCCACTCCCTCCCTAACCACTCTCCAAGTTCCCTCCTCCCTAACCACTACTCAACTCCACTACTCCAGCTGCTACTCCTCCCTAACCACTCCTCCAGCTTGCACTCCTCCTTACCACTCTCCAGCTCCACTCCTCCCTAACCACTACTCCAGCTGCCAACTCCATCCTTACCACTACTCCGCCTGCACTCACCTCCTCTACCCAATACTCAGTTGCACTCCTCCCTAACCACTACTCCACTGCACTCCCTCCTTAACCACTATCTCCAGCTGCACTCCTCGCCTCCCTAACCACTACCCCAGCTGCACTCCTCCCTAACCACTTACTCAGCTGCAAACTCCCTCCCTACCACTGACTCCAGCTGCACTCCTCCCCTAACCACTTACTCCCAGCTGCACTCCTCCCCTACCCTAATCCAGCCCTGCACTCTCCCTACCACTCTCCAGCTGCACCTCCTCCCTAAACCACTACTCCCCAGCTGCCTCCCTCCTAACCACTACTCCAGCTGCCTCCTCCCGAAGCACTACTCCAGCCTCCACTCCTCCTCCCTAACCACTAACTCCAGGCCTGCCACTCCTCCCTACCACTAACGCCAGCCTGCAACTCTCCCCTACACTACTCCAGCTGCACTCCCCCTTAACACTACCCTCCATCCTGCCACTCCTCCCCTACCACTCCCCTCCTTAACCCTTACTCCAGCCACTCCCCACTCCCTAACCACTAACTCCAGCTGCCCTCCTCCCTTACCAATACTCCAGCCTTCCACACCCCTCCCTAACCATACTCCAGCTCCCCACCAATCCTCCCAAACCACTAACTCCCAGCTGCACTCCTTTTCAACCACTACTCAGCCGTGCACTTTCCTCCCTAACCACTATCCAGCTGCACTCCTCCTAACCCTACTCCAAGCTGCACTCCTCCTTAACCACTACCGCCAGCTCCACTCCTCCTATAAACCACTACTCCAGCCTCCCTCCTCCCTAACCACTACTCCCAGCTTGCACTCCTCCCTAACCACTAAATTTCTCACTGCCTCCCTCCCTTAACCATCCCTCCAGCTGCACTCCTCCCCCTAACCCCCTATCCGCTCAACTCCTCCCTAACCGACTAACTCCAGCTCACTCCTCCTCACCACTCCTCCATCTGCACTCCCTCACCCTAAACCACGACTCCAGCGCACTCCCTCCCTAACAACTCCCTCCTGCAATCTCCTTACCACCTACTCCCCTGCACTCCTCCCTAACCACTACTCAGCTGCACTCCTTCCCTAACCACCTCTCCAGCTCCACTCTCCTCCCTAAACCAACTCTCCAGCTGGCACTCCTCCCTACCCATACTCCAGTTCCCCACTCCCTCCCTACCACTATTCCAGCTAGCAACTCCTCTTAAACCCACTACTCAGCCTCCCACTCCCTCCCTAACCACTCCTCCAACCACTACTCCCAGCTGCACTCCTTCCTAACCCTACTCCAGCTTGCAACTCCTCCCTAAACCAACTACTCCGCTGCAACTCCTCCTTAACCACTACTACCGCCTTGCCCTTCCTTCTTACCAATATCCAGCGTTCCACCTCCTCCCTTAACCACTCTGTCTCCAGCTCCACTCCTCCATCCTCCACTCCTCCCCGTACCACCTACTCCCCAGCTGCACTCCTCCATAACCACTACTCCACTGCAACTCCTCCTAACCACTTCCCTCCGCTGCACTCCTCCCTAAACCAACTACTCCAAGCTCCACTCCCTCCCCAACCACTACTCCAGCTTGCACTCCCTCCCCCTAACCCACTACTCAGTTTCCAATCCTCCCTACCACTACCTCCCAACTCCACTCTCCCAGCTGCAACTCCTCCCCTAACCACTCCCTCCCAGCTGCACTCCTCCCTAAACCACGTACTCCCATCTCCACTCCTCCCTACCACTACTCCCACTTTCCCTCCTACCCTAAACCACTACTCCCGCTGCACTCCTCCTAATTCACTACTCCAGCCTGGCACTCTTCCCCTCACCATCCTTCGCAGCCTGGCACTCCTCCCTAACCACTACTCCCACTTGCACCCTCGGCCTCCCTAACCACTTACTCCATCTGCACTCCCTTCCCTAACACCACCTACTCCCAGTTTTCCCCACTCCTCCCTAACCACTACTCCAGCTGCACTCCTTTCCTCCCTACCAACTACTCCACTCCCAAGTCCTCCCTAACCACTACTCCAGCTGCACTCCTCCCTTCCACTACTCCCAGCTTCCACTCCTCACCTAACCACTAATCCAGCGGGCACTCCTCCCTACCCACTAACTCCCCAGCTGCACTCCTCCCCTCCCACTACTCCAGCTCCACTCTCCCCCTAACCACTACTCCAGCCTCACACTCCTCCTAATCACTAATTTTCCAGCTGCACTCCCTCCCTAAACCACTACTCCCAAGCTTGCACTCCCGCAACTCCTCCCTAACCACTACTCCAGCTTCCCACTCCTCCACTAAACCACTACCAGCTGGCAGTCCTCCCTAACCACCTACTCCAGCTGGCACTCATCCAACCACTCTCCAGCGCACTCCTCCCTAACCACTCTCCAGATCCACTCCTCCCTAACCACTACTTCCAGCTGCACTTTCCCTCCTAACCCTACTCCATTCCACTCCCTCCTACCCTACTCAGCTCCCACTCCTCCTACCACTACTCCAGCTCCCACTCCTCCCTACCACTATTCAGCTGCACGCCCTCCCTAACCCTACTCCAGCATTTCCACTCCCTCCCTAACCACCTACTCCAGCTCCACTCCTCCCTAACCACTACTCAGCTGCACTCCTGCCCCTAACCACTACTCCCAGCTGCCTCCTCCCCTAAACCACTACTCCCAGCCTGCAACTCCCTCCTCTAACAACTACTCCAGCGTCCACTCCCCCTAACCACTACTCCACTGCACTCCTCTCTACCACTACTCCAGCTTCCACTCTCCCTAACCACGACCTCTCCAGCTCACCCTCCTACCCTTACTCCGCTGCCAACTCCTCTCTAACCACTACTCCCACTGCACTCCTCCCTACAACTCCTCCAGCTGCACATCCTCCCCCTAAACCACTACTTACCCCCCCCCCCCCCCCCACCCCCCCCCCCAAAAGCCCCCCCCCACCCCCCTTTTTTGCCACTCCTCTCACCACTATTCCAGCTTGCACTCCGCTCCCCTGCCTCCCTACCACTACTCCATCTTCACTACTCCTGACAAACTACTCCAGCCCCACTCCGCCCCTACACTTACTCCCGCTCCACTCCTCCCCTAACCCCTACTCCAGCTGCACTCCTCCCTACCACTACTCCAGCTTGCACACCCATTCCTCCCCTAACCACTACTCAAGCTTTTCACTCCTCCTACCAATACTCACAGCTCCACTCCTCCCATTCAATACTCCAGCTCCACGCCTCCCCTAACCACTAACTCCATCCGGCCACTCCCTCCCTAACCACTTACTCCAAGCTGGCACTCCTCCCCGAACCACTACTCCCAGCTGCAACTCCTCCCTAACAACTACACTCCAGCCTCCATCTCCTCCATACCACTACTCAGCTGCCATCCCCTTCTAACCATACCCAGCGCCACTCCTCCTACCACTACTCTCTGCTGGCACTCCCTGCCTTAACCACTCCTCAGCTGCAACTCCGTCCCTAACCCACTACTTCCTAGCTCCACTCCTCCCTACCACTACTCCTGCTGCACTCCCTCCTTAACCACTACTCCGCTGCACTCCTCCTAACCCACTAACTCCAGCTCCACATCCTCCCTACCATTACTTCCTGCTGCCCTCCTCCTTCCACTACTCAGCTGCCTCCTCCCCTAACCACTACTTCTCCAGCTGCACTCCTCCCTACCCTACTCCAGCTGCACTTCCTCCCTACCACTAAACTTTCAGCTGCACTCACCTCTCATGCCTTAGTCATCTATCACCCCATGTTTCCCCGGTCCACAACTTATTTATTTTGCACAGAATTTAACATCAGTTTATTCGTGCCCTTTACATCTCTACTATTACATTTTTCTTTTAGTTAGCTAATTATAATTAGAACCATTGGGATTATTCCCGCCCGCCTTGGCACATCATACCGCACATCCAATTACCTGTAAGTCGGAACCCTTAGAAAAGTAATAAAGGTTCTGACGTCTTTCCTTAATCAACCGTTTTAATTTCTAGCATTAACTAACAAACAACTAGCTGGAGGCCATAATCCCCTCACAGAACACAAGGCACACACGGCTGCCACAACACCACCCCTGCCCACAGGACCCACTCGGAGGCTCCCACAGCCGACGGGTAACAACCACACTTTTCCACACACACACCCCATCAAAAGTGTATCTTTCATGTGTTTTTGGCAATATCATTTCTGTTTGTCTTGAAACACTCTTTACAACATCACAACTTGAGTCCTCAGTCCAGTGGGTGTTCAGTCTTGGCACTGTTGACTGAGACCTTGAACTTGCCAATAAAGCTTTTTCCACAACTCCTAGGAGGACATTTTCATATTTTTCTAGCCCACTGTGTGGGCAGGAGTGTTGAGTTTTGGTGAATGCGTTAAACTTCTTAGTAAATCTTTTCCAACCTCCTAGACTTCATATTTTTTACACCACTGTGTGTCAGGGTGTGGTGTGTGAGCGTTAGACTTTGAGTAAATCTTTGCCCAAACTCCTAGACATTTCATAATGTACTTTATTTTTTAAACACCACTGTGTCAGGATGTTGGCGGGTGAGGTGGAGACCTTCAGATAAATCTTTTTTCCCACACTCCAACATGGATTGCTTCACTTGTCACCAGCGGTTGTACAAGTGCCTCCATGTGGTCTGGTAGAGACACTACCCTGTCTACTGAGACCATCACTCATTCACTCACCCTATTTGTGACCAGTTTTTTCCCTATTTCCTTCTAAAATCTACGCTTTTTCAGCTTTGAATCCGACCAGAAGTAACGGATTCAAGCTGGAAAGCGTAGATTAGAAAGAAAATCGGAAACTGGTTTTCACACATAGGGTGGTGAATGATTTGGTAATGGCTCATAGACAGGTAGTTAGTGCGGCGTCCCATTTAGGGAGCCTTTAAAGGGGAGCTGGATAAGTTCATGGATGGGGATGACGGTGGGATGTAAGTATTTTTTAGGTGACAGGAACCCCCACGTGTAAGGCCTCGCGGCGCCTCTTGTAGCCTTCCTTTATTTTGCTTATGTTTCTTTATGTTTTCTTAATGTCTTCCCGTGCCTGGGCCATTATCCTTCTTTGTCTTTGAACACTTGCACGACATCCATTGAAACTCCCCTCAAGCCATGTGTCCTCACAGGCGTGTTTTTTTGGGAGGTAGGACTTATCACTAATCTTTTTCCACACTCCATACATTGAATATTCTTAACACAACTGTGTTCAGGTAGTGTTGGGTTGAGGCCCTAGAATTCCCTTAGTAAAATCTTTTTTCCCACACTCCAGACATTGATATTTCTTAATATACCACTGTGTTCAAGGGTGGTGGTTGAGTGAGGTGAGATTATATATAACTAAATTTTTTCCCACACTTAGACAGTTAATGATTTTTTAACACCACTGTGTGGCGTGATGTGGTCCGGGTTGAGCTGAGACTTACATAAAAAAAATGTCCACCACTAACATTCATACCTTGACGCCACTGTGTGTCAGAAATTCTTCCCTCAAGCCCACTTCTTGCATCCTGATGATTTTACCTACGTCATTGTGAGCAACAAACTGCTCTCTCCTTCTTGGCCCTGAGCATGCTGCCTCCAGGTTGATCTTGCCATCCCTCCTGTTGTTCCCCTCCCCACGCTGAGGCAGACTGCTTGCTGCTGCTCTCGGCCACTGGTGGTGCTGCTGCCTTCCTGCCCACAGCCTCCCGCGCAGCAATACTCGCGGCAGCAACACATGTGTTGGCCGGTCCCTGCCGGAAGCTTTAGGGATGCCGGCGCGCAGATGCCTTAGTGGTGCGCAGAACAACCCAGCTGGGACGCTGTTGAACCTTCACCACCTGCAACAGTGGTTGCCAGTCAGGACAACAGAGAGCCCAGCTGGGACTGGGGCCTTCCAGCACCTGCAACAGTGGTTGCAGTCGGAAACCAGAGAGCCCACGTTGGCTGCCTTCCCACTGTACCCCTTGCCTACAGGGCCCCACACCCCTGCTTTCCTGCCCTCACTCACACCAACACTAGTAGCCATGTGCTTTGCACTCCCTCCCTCCTCTCTGGCTTGCCTCAACCAGTCCCTCAGCCACACACGCCCTGTCACCTCCACCGACCACCCCACCACAGCCCCTGTCCCCCTCACACTACCGCCAACACAACACAGCCCTGGTCTCACCCTAACCGCACCCCCACACACAAAGCCCCTGTCCCTCACAACTACCACCACCACCAACACAGCCACTGTCCCCTCCCCCACTACCAGGACCCACCACACAGCCTGTCCCTCACACTACCACACCCGACAACAACAGCCCCTGTCCCTCACACTACCACACACAACACCAGACACTTTCCCTCACACTACCCCAACCAACACACAGGGCCCTGTCCTCAAGCACTCCACCACCACAAAAACACAGCCCTGGTCCCTCACACTACCACCACCACAACACAGCCCCTGTCCCCTCAACACTACCAACCCCACCACACAGCCCGTCCCTCACCTACCACCACCACACAACACCCTGTCCTCACCCTACCACCACCACACACAGCACCCTTCCTCACACTAGGCATTTAACCACCACCCACCACACAGCCCTGTCCCCTCACACTTACCACCGACCCACAACACAGCCCTGTCCTCACACTTACCCCCACCACCACACAGCCCCTCCTGTACCCCCCCCTCACACTACAAACCACCACCACAACACCCCTGGCCTCACACTAACCAACCGACCACCACACATTCCTTCACCACACATCAAACAACCACCACACCTTTTCTCCTCCACCAAGCAATGCCCCAGTCTCCACCACTAATTCCCCTGCCCACTCCCATCACCACACATACCTTCACTCCTGGACATTGCCCCTTTCCTACAACCAGGCCACACCATTTGGCGCAGAGTTGGGAAGGAAAAGGATACTGCAGTGTGGGACATGGGTCCCTGTGTGCAACTTTCTGCACTCAACTCCTTTGTGGCATGATCACTCATGTCACCCTTATTCAGGGGGGTGGCCCACCGGGGGTCAATGATATAGAGAACCATGAGATGCTGCCTCAAGCATCCACTACGTATACTCGCCGAATGGCAGAGACAGACACGTTCCTGGAGCCTACTTTGTTTAGGAGATTTCTGGGTTGGCGTAGTCCTCCCAACTTTACCCACAGAAATAATTAATTACCTCTCACTGGGCAGCCCCTAACAATAAAATTTGCCCTAAATTATTGCAACATATTGAACACAACAAATTGATTTCCTGACCCTGCGCCTCCCCCCTTCTGTTTCTAACATTGCTCTGATGTTTTGTGAACTGTCTCTGATCTTAATTCCTCGCCGAAACAACACCATCGAGAAACGCTTGTCGACGTGAACATTTTAGACATTTCCACTTATTAATTTAACCCTAGAGGCCCAGAAGTAATTTCCATTTGTAATCTTGGGTACCATTAGACAATTTTAGTGACTATAAGCATATTATTTAGGCTATGAACCTGTTTAGTATCCTTATAATTGTAAAATTAGTTTTACTTTTCGGGGTAATTTAATGGCTCGGTTTCAACAGACCAATTTTCATGGCACAGGAAAAGATCTGTGGCGGTGAAAGGGGGTTTTTTAATAGACGAAAAGTAAGACAACGGCCTTTTAATTCAACCACCACCTTTTATTTGAAGACACTTACATTTGTGATTAAACTTGGGAACAAAATTTGTTGTTGAGTTAGGTCTGCACTTGTTAATTTAAGTAAATTTTTGGGTGCTGATCCAACTGATCTTTCTGTTTTTCACGTCCAAGTTTTTTGAACTGTAGTATTTTCGTTTTCCTAAAAAATATGAAACATTACTTGTACATAACAGTACGTGCTTTTTTTTATAAAAAGTTGCAAAATGTTCTTTAACATACAATTGAAAATGAAAAAAATTAGGCCATGAATAGAATGTTTATTTAACATTATCAATTGTTTTTTTAGAAAGGATAAGGCCTTAATTGTGTGCAGGTTCGGAAAAATTTTAACGTTTGTAGCTTTGTCTGGAGTGTTTTTCACGTGAGGGACTAATCGCGTTTTTGATGCTCCAACATAGTCAGCCATCATATACACATCCCATCTTACCCTTGGTAAACCGGGTTCTTTTCCATAACCTTCCAATCTTGGTGAATTCGTTTTCCCTTGCCTCGTCGCTAGCAAGCACCAAGAATTTTACGGAAAGTTGGCATATGGCTATGCAAAAAATGTACTTTAATTACTCTGTTGCACCCAAGCGCTTTGTAGATTCTCCATAGTTTTTTCTGACACTTTCTGTGTAATTACTTGCAACGTGTATTTCCAAGAAAGTTCTTGACGAACGTCCCTTGAATGATAGCCCAAGAATTCTTTTTCAAGTCTGGACATGACCGTTGAAATGTTCACTTTGATTGGCTGTCCCCGAAGATTTGGTGGCCATCAAACACATCCGGCCTGATTTTTTTCAATTTTGGACAGTCCCAGGGAATGGCCCCAAATATGATGTAACTTCAAAACAGTCGCCCATCATTTATGACAAATGCTTTTCAATTTTTTCATGAGACCTAGTTTTATGTGCAGAGGTGGGCATATTATTTTCCTTCCTGTCCAACAAGTGGCCTTCATGTACAATGGTTGGAATCTCCGTTTAAGATCATATCCTTCGGAGGCCAATTCGTCTGGAACCCCATCTGTCTCTCGAGCTCCTGCTATCCCACCATTCAGAGAACGCGGGATACTTTGTGTATCCCCTTGTTGAACCCCAGAAGGCAGACACCATTTTAAAGGGTCAACCGATGATCCAATGTGTTTGTCATATTGGCATAACTCCATTAACTCGCCTTTTACATCTCCATATTGCTTCCACGAAAGACAGACCGAATGCCCCCAATAGGACCTGCGCACAACCAAATTGCAAACACAAAAATTGTTTTTACTACAGCTTCACAAGTGGATTTTTTGCTTCTCTGGAGGGAAGTGGTGGAGAAAAATTTGACGTGCTTAGAAAAACTGACTACAGGAATTTGGAATCAGCATGCCCAATTTTAGTCCCCTAAAATAAGCTCAAAAATCTACTCAACAATTTTTTTTTTTCTCAAATTGTTCCCCAGTGTAATCAAATGTTGTTTTTTCAGTTTTTTGTGGGCGCCGGGGGGGCCCCCATCCCACAAACATCCACTTTGCTTCGACACTGCCCCATAGTACTGATCAGTTTTATTGTCCTTTACACACATAAAATCATCCATATTCTTACTTTAATGTTACTATAAACCCATCAAACCTAACCGAACCTGATTAATCTAACCAAACATTTTTTTGTTCATTCCTATGCTGGTCGAAAGCGGAGCATGTTTGCGGGGCGGTGGCGGGGGCGGGGCGGGGAATCCCCCACACCGTAAACAAACGATTTACTTTTCCCGACAATAACTAGTGCCGATTCTTCCATACACATCAAAAGTATTCAGGAAAAGAGTTTTTTTTGGGCCTGAAATCGGTGACCACCCACTAGCGAAAATGTTTGCCCCATTTCATTGGTACTTTTCACACTCTTCTAACCCTATAGAAACAGTAGAGGTAAAAATCTTGAAATCCAGACACAGTCACGTCTAAATATTGTAGCCGGCGGCGCCGCCAACCCCTGAAGGAATATTTTTATCATCATCAATCCTTGGGGACAATACCCGGGGGCGCGTCGCCTCGCCACCCCCTACTGGGACGCCACTCCCGTGGGCTCACCACGAAACGAGGGTCCCGCATGCAGGCTCCTTTTCCCCCCCATACCAAGCAGCTTCTCGACAAGAAACAATCATCTTGCCCAGCCCCACGAGCCTTGTTGGCGCCCTTTGGCCTCCTTCCACGCCGGATTTGTCACTTTCTTAACGATACAACCCGATGGGGAAGGATCGTTTCAGGGTAGCCGTGCCACATCCCATAAGATAGCCGAAGTTGGCGCTGAACGTGAACCTATGAAAGGCAATAGGTCCCTCGATTCAGTCCTCACGGTTCAATCGCTGATTTGACACGTATCATCCCACGATAACCCCCGATGATTTCTGCGAAGACACGTATTTACCCAAGGCATTGATTTTGTCCCTTTCTTCCCCAGTCCACTATTTAGTTCCATGTCTCACAACCATAGAGTTAAGAACCAGGGATCACAAGTGACTTGAAGATCCGGATCTTTGTCCTCCTTCACAGGTACCGACAACGCCAAATACTCCTGCTGAGCGAGTCCCATAACCTGTGGGCTTTTATGCAAATCCGCAGCAAGACTTTCCTTGAACGTGACCCGCCCGTCCTTTATGGCTGGCGCTACCAAGGTATGTAAACTTTCCAAGATCTCAATGTTCATCCGCCGCATGCGAACAGACTGGTACTGTTTTTCATCTAGTAAGTCCTCCCCAGCACCTGGACCTTGTTCACCCCTTTGAAGCCAGGAGACCCTCAGTCCCAAAAGGGCCTTTGCCTCCTCGTGCAGCGCTCGAAGCCATCACCAATGACCTCCAAGCGACCTCAGCAAGATTAAACTGCATCATCGCAAACCTACCAGATTCAGTGATCTTGGTGTGTTGCCGAATGATGCCTCCCACAATCACTTTTGGATCTAAACTTTGTCCATACCCAGTCCATACAAGTGTTTTGAATAGTGATGGGGGCAGGACGCTCCTTGGCCTCACTCCTGTAGTAACAGAAAGAACTGGATACCCTGCCCACTCACACAGCCTCCTCGGTCCCAGATACAGACCAGTTATCAAACACAAAGATTAGTACCCCTTGCAGGAATCCCACAAAGGTCGCAGAAGTCCCAGAAGTGACTAGACGATGCACTGAGTCAAAAAAAAACGCCCCCTTCTTGAGATCACCCATAGGCCTGCAAGCATCCCGTTCCGAACTCACGCGGCCGTTCCACTAGGACAAGAAGCCGCTAGGATACGGTCCCGTTTTTTTTGTTGACTTTCCAGGCGTGAACCCAGATGCTGAGGTCTCTGATGTTTCAGCAGAATTTGACATGCAATCCGTTGTCCAGCAATAGATGGCAAGCACCGGAAATTTTTTGCCTGCCACGCGCTTGAGCAGTGTAAATACCGCGGTAGTTTGTTGCAGGTCTGGACTGTCCCCTTTCCCCCTTTATCCAGATAGGGATGACCAGCCCCTTTTCCATCAGGAGTGAAAGGTACCTGATATTGCCACACGGCAAGTCCCACGACAGCATGCAACCCGCGGATCATGGCCTTACCCCCAGCTTTTGGGAGCTCCGCATTGTATCAACGAAAACACCATCTGCCTTTTCCACCCTTCAACTTTTTGCTACAGCCTCTCTGGAACTTCATCAAGAGAAGGTGCCGGTTTTTTCCAGAGCATGGGGGGATTTGTCATCCTGCCTGTGTAACCCAGTGTGTGAAGCTGCTCAGGTTGTGGAGGGGTCCCCCACCGTTGAACAACTGCCCAAAGTACTCAGCCCAACGAGCCTCCTTGCCCACCCATGTCCGACACGAGGCGCCATCTGCTTTTTTTCGAATAGCACTCCGCCCAAGATGGAGGACCTTGGAACGGAGCCTTCTTTCAGGGCTCGGTAGGCCGGGTCGGGGTTCATAGCGTTCAAATGACCCTCGACATCCTCACGGAGACCTCCTGACATACCTCTTCCTTGTCCTTCCCGAGGAAGGGTTCTAGTCCGGCGTGACAGAACCCTAATGGCTGGTCCTGGTTCCCAGCTAGTCTGGCAGCGCGACTCATTCCTCTATTGTTCTCCAGGCGTCCCTCCATCGAGACAAATACGCCATGGACCCTTTCGGGCGCTCCCTAATACCTCCTTTTGGCGGCCTGTCGTTTCACGTTTTTTGAAGGTATCCCACAGTGTCCTCCAAGGTCCTCGAGGGCACCGTGCATATTACAATCGATTTGAGACTGCCCACCGCCCAATACTCATGGGCAACTATGTCCAAGTCTTCAGTTTCTCCAAAGATGAAACACAGTACGGTCAGTTTTTATTGGTATTATTTTACGATAGGACCAACTATCCCTACACAATTGTGACAATGTTTTTTTGTTGTTTCCTTATTGGGGTATTCTACGAGATACATTTTTCTCCCTTGGAGCTTTTCGTCCGCAAATCAATAAGTTTTTTTCCGGAGATATAGAACATTTTAGGTGGGAGGAGGAATAACTCCTCCTTTGTTTTCCAAATGCCTCCCTCTTCCTCTTCTTGTGACCTGCATCCGCTTTTGTTTCGGAGTAATTTTTCCGTGCGCACCTCCGGTGGGCCTAGGTTATCTCGGTGGGTTTGGTCTTTTTTTAAAAAAAATTATTATTGGACCCAGTTAGGAAGGTTAAAGGTGTAGGTAAGTTTAGGTTTAGGTTAAGGGGATAGTCCCCCGCCTGGAATTTTTTAAAATTGCAATCTACGGTCATGAATATTTTGTTTGTGTATATTGTCCCCTTGTTAGCACAATGAAAATTTCAAGCTGATCAGACTGAAGGAAAAAATTTGAAAAAATTAAAGACCAACCAATTTTTAACTTCGGTTTTTGATTAAATTTTTTGAATTGATCTTCTCATCCCATTTTTTTTTGACCGATTTCTTGTGACCATGAGCCATATGTTAATTTTCATTGTTTATTCTAACAATTTGTTCTGGAGAATATTTTGAAATTGTTTTTCAATTAAAAAACAAAAAATAAAAAAAAAAAAAAAAATAATAATTTTATGGATCTTTTTCCCCTATTATCCAAACTGAGACTTAAAAACAAAATGTTTCTCCAGAACAAGAGTTTTTTCTACGATATTTTGAATTTTGTGGTTTTCTAAGATTCGTGACATCGTGCCCACCTAATAAAAGAGCGAGATAAATTTTTATGTTCCATTTTATAATAGTTTTCGAGAAAAAACGCGTTTGAAGTCCCCTTACTAAACGTTTCAGCCGCTTACCAGTTAGGATTATAACTTGTCCAATGCTACTTTGCATATAACCTTTTATTGTGATCATAAAATCCATATCAATGCATGGCATAAAGGGATCTGCACACTTGTCCCCCCCCTTATAAAGGTAATTTAATTATCCGCCCAAATGCGGAGGTGTGTCAGGGCGCGGCCACGCCCCTCCATTGTTTGCAGAATAAAGGAGGCCGTACCTCAAAAAAAAAAAGGTTAGATAAAAAAAAATGCACCAGGTGCCTAGCTTTTCGGTTGGAATTCCTTTGTCTTCCTTCCTCTTCTTGTTTAATGTTTTCGTTTGGTGTAATTCGTCTCTTTTTCCTCGTCTTTTCTAGTCCTTTTTGGATGTATCATTTTGGTTCCAATTTTTTTTTTTTAACAGGTTGTCACTTTTCATATCAAATTGTTTCCAGATTGTTACCTGGGTAACAAACTTCACCCTGAGATTTGTGGTTTTAAAAAAAAAAAAAAATTAAGTTAGTTTTTGTTATATGGGAAAATTATCCCAAAACAATTTCTTTTTTTTTTTTTTTTTTTAACAAGTTTGAAAAGTTTAAATGCCCCTCGCTTAAGGCAGGTTTAAAAAAATGTCCCGACTGAAAAAAATCCACCATTTCGAAGCCCCAAGGATGAGTGTTGCATAGACCATATAACCAAATTCGTAAGATTAAAATTATTTTTTTTAGTTTGTCCCACGGCGGAACTCTCCCCCTTAGTAGGTTCAGGTAGTTTAGGTAAACCAGGTGCCACGGGTGGCGCACAGGAAAATTTACTCCTGGAAAAGCGTTGCAGGTCACCAGAAGAGGAAGAGGGGAGCATTTTTGTAAACAGGAGACGTATATCCTCCTCCCCACCTAAAAATGTTCCATATTCTCCGAACTATTGATTTGCGACGGAAAGCCTTCAGAGAAATGACCTCTTTAGATACAAAAGGTTAAACAAAAAACATACTCCCAAATTATGTAGGGGAAGTTTGGTCCTATCGTAAAAATTTTACGTTTTATTTTGCGCAAACCCGGTAAAAAAAAAAAAACATTCAAATCCTAATTCTTTTTCGTTTTTTCACCTTAAAAAACTGTTTTGGTGAAATTCTGAAATAACCAAAACCTTTCCGGCTTTGACTGAAAATCAACTAACCGCACTGTAATAGTAAATGGTTTGTTGTACTTTTCACATCTGCCAAAGGTTCCCAGCTGCGCTCCGGCTTGGTTTAAACCCACCACGGCCGCTATGAATTTAGGTGCCTCAAAACATTCTTAAGGCCCTCAGATCCTGTCCTGATCCTTTTTAGGGGGTGTTTTTTTTTTTTACATGGAGGGTTTAGGTTAGTAACTTTTAGGGGGTTTACAGTGAGGTTAGGTACCGGAATTTTGTTAAATTTAATGAGAAAAACGTACCATAGAATTAGGATTTGAATGGTTTTTTTTTTTACCGGGTTTGCGCAAAATAAAACGGTAAATTTTTACGATAGGGACCAAACTTCCCTACACAATTGGGAGTATGGTTTTTGTTTACCTTATTGTATTCTAAGAGTCATTTTCTCTGAGCTTTCCGTCGCAAATAAATAGTTCGGAGATATAGAACATTTTAGGTGGGAGGAGGAATACGTTCTCCTTGTTTACAAAATGCCTCCCTCTTCCTCTTCTTGTGCCCTGCACGCTTTGGTTCGGAGTAAATTTTCCGTGCTCACCCGTGGCTACCTTACCTAACCTAACCTAAACCCTTTTACTTAAGGGGAGAGTCCGCCGTGACAATATAAAAAATTTTTTTAATATACGAATTTGAGTTTATATGGTCTATGGCAACACCCTATCCTTTGGTTTTTCAAATGGTGGAATTTTTTTCAGTCGGACATTTTTTAACTGGCCCATAGCGAGGGGCATTTAAAACTTCAAAACTTGTAAAAAAAAAAAAAAAAAAAGTTTTTTGGGGGGATAATTTTCCCATAAAACAAAACTAACCTTTAAATTAAAAAAAAAAAAAAGCTATCTTCAGGGTGAAGTTTTTTACCCAGGTACAATTTCGGGGAACAATTTTGGATATGAAAAAGTGCAACCTGTTAAAAAAAAAAAATTTGGAACAAATGTTATACATCCAAAAAGGGACTAGAAAAGAGAGAAAAGAGAAGAATTACACGAAGAAGCAAGACAAAGAAGACAAACAAGAAGAGGAAGACAGACAAAGGAATTCCAACCGAAAGCTAGGCCCCCTGGTGCTTTTTTTTATCTAACCTTGCAAACAATGAGGGCGTGGCGCGCCCTGACACCCTCGCCTTTGTGCGATTAAATTAATACCTTTATAAGGGGGGGGAAAGGTGCAGATCCTTTTATGCATGCATTGATATGGGATTACTGATCACATAAAATTCATATGAAAGTAGCATTGACAGTATAGTACCTTCACTGGAGCGTTTGAAAACTTCAGAAAAAAACTTAAAAACGCGTTTTTCTCAGAACTAGTATAAAAATGAACATAAAATTCATCTCCTCTTTTATTTTTGGCACGATTTTCACGAATCTTTAGGAAACACAAATCAAATATCGTAGAAAAAAATCTGTTCTGAGAACATTTTTGTTTTTTTTGTCTCAGTTTTGATATATGGGAAAATTATCCTTAAAATTTTATTTATTTATTTATTTTTTTTTTTACTTTTTTTATTTTTATTCGAAAAACTATTTTCAAAATATTCTCAGAACAATGTTAGAATAACAATGAATTATCATATGCTCATGTCACAAGGAAATCGGTCAAAAAATGGTGAAGAAGATGCAATTCAAAATTTCAATCAAAAACCGAGTAAAATTGGCTCTTTAATTTTTTCAAATTTTTCCTTTTTTATCTGATCAGCTTAAAATTTTTATGTGATAACAAGGGTACTAATATACACAACATATAAATTATTCATGACCGTAGATGCAATTTAGAATTCACGGCGGACTATCCCTTAACCTAACCTAACCTAACTTTACCTAACCTTTAACCTCCTAAAACTGGGTCCAATAATAATTTTTTTTTAATAAAATACCAACCCCGAGATGAACCTAGCCACGGGGGCGCACGGAAAATTTTCCTCCGAAACAAAAGCGATGCAGGTCACAAGAAGAGGAAGAGGGAGGCATTTTGTAAACAAAGGAGACGTATTCCTCCTCCCACCTAAAATGTTCTATATCTCCGAAAACTATTGATTTGCGACGGAAAGCTCAAGGAGAAAATGTCTCTTAATACAATAAGGTAAACAAAAACCATGCTCCCAAAATTGTGTAGGGAAGTTTGGTCCTATCGTAAAATAAATACCAATAAAACTACATACTGTGTTTTCATCTTGAGAAACTGAAGGACTTGACATGTGCCCATGAGTATGCGGTGGGCAGTTCTCAATCGATTTGATATGCTCGGTGCCCTCGAGGACCTTGTAGAAACTGTGGGATACCTTCAAACGTGAAACTCAGGGCCGCCAAGGAGTGTATTGGGGAGCGCCCGAGGTCATGGCGTAGTTTTGTTCTCGATGGAGACGCTGGAGAAAATAGAGGAGAGTCGCGCTGCCAGACTAGCTGGGAACCAGGACCAGCATAGGGCTCTGTCACGCCGGACTAGAAACCCTCCTCGGGAGAGACAAGGAGAGGTATGTCAAGAGTCTCGCTGAGGATGTCAAGGGTCATTTGAACGCTATTGACCTCCGACCCGCCTACCGAGCCCTGAAGAAGCTCCGTTCCAAGTCTCCATCTTGGGCGAGTGCTATTCGAAAAGCAGATGGGCGCCTCGTGTCGGACATGGATGGGCAGATGGCTCGTTGGGCTGAGTACTTTGGGGCAGTTGTTCACGGTGGGGACCCTCCAACTGAGCAGCTTCACACCACTGGGTTACAGGCAGTGGATGCCAATCCTCCCATTGACGAAACCGCACCCTCTCTTGATGAAGTCAGAGAGGCTGTAGCAAAGTTGAAGGGTGGAAAGGCAGCTGGTGTTTGTAATATCAATGCGGAGCTCCTCAAAGGTGGGGGTGAGGCCATGATCCGCGGGTTGCATGCTGTCCTGACTGCAGTGTGGCAATCAGGTACCGTTCCTCCTGACTGGAAAAGGGGGCTGGTCATCCCTATCTGGAAAGGGAAAGGGGACTGTCAGGACTGCAACAACTACCGCGGTATTACACTGCTCAGCGTGCCAGGCAAGGTGCTTGCCCATCTATTGCTGACACGGATTTGCAGTCATCTGGTGAAGCATCAGAGACCTCAGCAGTCTGGGTTCACGCCTGGTAAGTCAACAACGGACCGTATCCTAGCGCTTCGTGTCCTGGTGGAACGCCGACGTGAGTTTCGACGGGATGCTTTCAGCCTATGTTGATCTCAAGAAGGCGTTTGACTCAGTGCATCGTTAGTCACTCTGGGATCTTCTGCGACTTTGTGGGATTCCTGCAAGGACTATTTGTTTGATAACTGGTCTGTATTCTGGGACTGAGAGTGTTGTGAAGTGTGGGGCAGGTGTATCCAGCTTCTTTCCTGTTAATACAGGAGTGAGGCAAGGGTGCGTCCTTGCCCCATTACTATTCAACACTTGTATGGACTGGGTATTGGACAAAGTTTTAGATCAAAGTGATTGTGGAGCATCCATCGGCAACACCAAGATCACTGATCTTGTGTTTGCCGATGATGCAGTAATCTTTGCTGAGTCGCTGGAGGTCCTGGTGATGGCTCTCGAGGCGCTGCACGAGGAGGCAAGGCTTTTGGGACTTAACGTCTCCTGGCTCAAGACCAAGGTCCAGGTGTTTGGAGGCTTACTAGATGAAACAGTACAGTCTGTTCATGCATGCGGCGAGGACATTGAGATCTTGGAAAGTTTTACATACCTTGGTAGCGCAGTCCATAATGACGGCGGGTCACGTCAAGAAGTCTTGCGGCGGATTGGCATAGCCCACAGTGTTATGGACTCGCTCAGCAGGAGTATTTGGCGTTGTCGGTACCTGTGCAGGAGGACAAAGATCCGGATCTTCAAGTCACTTGTGATCCCTGTCTTACTCTATGGTTGTGAGACATGGACACTAAATAGTGACTTGAAGAGACGAATCAATGCCTTTGGAATAAGTGTCTTCGCAGAATCATGGGGTATCGCTGGGATGATTACGTGTCAAATCAGCGATTGCACCGTGAGACTGAATCGAGGCCTATTACCTGCATAGTCTGTCAGTGCCAACTTTGGCTATATGGGCATGTGGCACGCTACCCTGAAACCGATCCTTCCCATCGAGTTGTATCTGTAAGAGACAATCCGGCGTGGAGGAGGCCAAGGGGGCGCCCACAAGGCTCGTGGCTGGGGCAAGATGATGTTTCTTGTCGAGAGCTGCTTGGTATGGGAAAGGAGCCTGCATGCGGACTCGTGCGTGGTGAGCCCCGGGAGTGGCGTCGTAGGGTGGGCGAGGCGACGCGCCCCCCGGCGTATGCCCCCAAGGATTGATTGATTGATAAATAATATTCCTCAGGAGTTGGCGGCGCCGGCTAATATTTAGAACGTGACTGTGTCTGGATTCTAGTATTTTTTACCTCTACTGTTTCTATAGGTCAGAACGAGTGTGAAAGTACCAATGAAATGGGTAACATTTCGCTAGTGGGCTTTCACCGATTTCTAGGCCAAAACTTACTTTTCCTGAATACTTTTGATGTGTATTGATGAGATTCTGGCACTAGTTATTGTCGGAAATAAATGTTTTTTTACGGGTGTGGGGGATCCCCGCCCGGCCCGCCCCGCAAACCTTGCTCCGCTTCGCACTGCCATAGGATTGAAAAATTGTTTTGGTTAGATTAAAATCAGGTTAGGTTAGGTTTGATGGGTTTAGTAACATAATAGTAAGGAAATAAAACCTGGATCAGTACTAGGGCAGTGCGAAGCAAAGTTTGGATGTTTGTGGGGCGGGGCGCCGCCCACAACTGAAACACAAACATTGATTACACTGGGGAACAATTTGAAGAAAAAAAAAATTGTTGAGTTAGATTTTTGAGCTTATTTAGACTAAAATTGGCATGCTGATTCCAAATCTGTAGTCAGTTTTTTTTCTAGCACGTCAAGTTTTTTCTCCACAGCTTACCCTCCAGATAAGCAAAAATTCCACTTGTGAGCTGTAGTAAAACTTTTTTTGTTTTGGCAATTTGTTTGGCGCAGTCCCTATTGGGCATTCGGTCTGTCTTCGTGAAGAATATGGAGATGTAAAGAGAGTCATTGAGTTATTGCAATATGGACAAACACAATTGGATCTCTGTGTTGACCTTAAAATGGTGTCCTTCCTTCTTGGTCAACAACGTGGATACACAAAGTATCCCTGCTTTCTCTGTATGTGGGATAGCAGAGCTCGAGAGGAAGCATTGGGTTCAGACGAATTGGCCTCGAGATCTGATCTTAAACCTGGAGATCCTAACATTGTACATGAGCCACTTGTTGACAGGAAGACAAATAATATTCCCACCTCTGCACATAAAACTAGGTCTCATGAAACAATTTGTAAAAGCATTGTCAAACTGATGGCGACTGTTTGAAGTACATCATCTGGCATTTCCTGGACTGTCAATTGAAAAAATCAAGGCCGGTGTGTTTGATGGTCCACAAATTCGACAGCTCATCAAAGATGAACATTTCAACGGTACTATGTCAGACCTTGAAAAGAATGCTTGGCTATCATTCAAAGACGTCGTCAAGAAGTTTCTTGGAAATACACGTGCAAGTAATTACACAGAAATTGTTCAGAAACTATTGGAGAGCTACAAAGCGCTTGGTTGCAACATGAGTATTAAAGTACATTTTTTGCATAGCCATCTTGCCAACTTTCCGGAAAATCTTGGTGCTGCTAGCGACGAGCAAGGTGAACGATTTCACCAAGATTTGAAGGTTATGGAAGAACGTTACCAGGGTAGATGGGATGTGCATATGATGGCTGACTATTGTTGGAGCATCAAACGCGATAGTCCTCAAGTTGAACACTCCAGACAAAGCTACAAACGTAAATTTTTACCTTAACCTGCACACAATTATAGCCTTATCCTTTCTAAAAACATGATAATGTTAAATAAACATTCTATTCATGCCTATTTCTTTCATTTTTCATTGTATGTTAACATTTGCAACTTTTTATAAAATAAGCACTGTTACTGTTATGTACAGTATTTTTCATATTTTTTAGGAAAACGAAAATCCTACAGTTCAAAAACTTGACGTGATAGAGAAAAACTGAGATCAGTTTTGGATTCAGCACCCAAAAAGTACTTAATAACAAGTGTCAGACCTAACTCAACAAAAATTTGTTCCCCAGTGTTATCACAAATGATAATGTTGTCTTCAATAAAAGTGGTGGTGAATAATAAAATGCCCTTTTTCTTACTTTTCGTCTATTAACCCCTTCACGCACAGATCTTTCCTTTGCCATGAAAAATTGTCTGTTACCGAGCCATTAAATTACGAAAAGTAACTTAATATACCATTATAAGGATACTAAACAGGTCATAGCTATAATATATTGCTTATAGTCACTAAAATCGTCTAATGGTACCCAGATTACAATGGAAATTACGTTCTGGGCCTCTAGGGGTTAATTTAAGTGGAAATGTCTAAAATGTTCACGTCGACAAGAGTTCTCGATTGGTGTTTCGGCGAGAATTCAGATCGGAGACAGTTCCACAAACCATCCGGGCAATGTAGAAACAAAAGGGGTGAGGCGCAGGGGTCAGAAAAAGTCATTTGTTGTGTCAGTATGTTGCAATATATTTAGGGCAATCATTTATTGTTGGCTGCCCAGTGAGATGTAATAATTTATTTCTTGGGTAAAGTTTTGGAAGACTAGCCAACCAGAATCTCCTAAACAAGTAGGCTCCCAGGAACGTGTCTGCTCCTGCCATCGCGAGTATACTGTAGTGGATGTTTGAGCAGCATCTCATGTGTCTCTATATCATGACCTCCGGTGCTGCCCGGCCCCTCCTGAATAAGGTGACATGAGTTATCAGCACCAAAGAGTGAGGCAGAAAGTTGCACACAGGGACACATGTCACACTGCGGTATCTTTGCCTTCACTCTGCTGCAAGGGTGTTGGCCTGTTGTAGGAAGGGCAGGCCAGGGAGTGAAGGTTGGTGTGGTGATGGGAGTGGCTAGGGAATAGTGTGTGGAGACCTGGGCATTGCTTGGTGGAGGAGAAAAGGTGTGGTGGTTGTTTTGATGTGTGGTGCAGGAATGTGTGGTGGTGGTGGTAGTGTGAGGACAGGGCTGTGTGGTGGTGGTGGTAGTGTGAGGACAGGGCTGTGTGGTGGTAGTGGTAGTGTGAGGACAGGGCTGTGTTGTGGTGGTGGTAGTGTGAGGACAGGGCTGTGTGGTGGTGGTGGTAGTGTGAGGACAGAGGTGTGTGGTGGTGGTGGTAGTGTGAGGACAGGGCTGTGTGGTGGTAGTGGTAGTGTGAGGACAGGGCTGTGTTGTGGTGGTGGTAGTGTGAGGACAGGGCTGTGTGGTGGTAGTGGTAGTGTGAGGACAGGGCTGTGTTGTGGTGGTGGTAGTGTGAGGACAGGGCTGTGTGGTGGTGGTGGTAGTGTGAGGACAGGGGTGTGTGGTGGTGGTGGTAGTGTGAGGACAGGGCTGTGTGGTGGTGGTGGTAGTGTGAGGACAGGGCTGTGTGGTGGTGGTGGTAGTGTGAGGACAGGGCTGTGTGGTGGTGGTGGTAGTGTGAGGACAGGGCTGTGTGGTGGTGGTGGTAGTGTGAGGACAGGGCTGTGTGTGGGTGGTGGTAGTGTGAGGACAGGGCTGTGTTGTGGTGGCGGTAGTGTGAGGACAGGCTGTGTGGTGGTGGTGGTAGTGTGAGGACAGGGCTGTGTTGTGGTGGCGGTAGTGTGAGGACAGGGCTGTGTGGTGGTGGTGGTAGTGTGAGGACAGGGCTGTGTGGTGGTAGTGGTAGTGTGAGGACAGGGGTGTGTGGTGGTGGTGGTAGTGTGAGGACAGGGCTGTGTTGTGGTGGCGGTAGTGTGAGGACAGGGCTGTGTGGTGGTGGTGGTAGTGTGAGGACAGGGCTGTGTTGTGGTGGCGGTAGTGTGAGGACAGGGCTGTGTGGTGGTGGTGGTAGTGTGAGGACAGGGCTGTGTGGTGGCTGAGGAATGGTGAGGCAGCCAGAGAGGAGGAGGGAGTGCAAGCCCTGCCTAGTGTGGTGTGAGTGAGGCAGGAAGCAGGGTGTGGGCCCTGTAGGCAGGGGTACAGTGTGAAGGCAGCACGTGGCTCTCTGTGTCCTGACTGTCACCACTGTTGCAGGTGCTGAGGCCACAGTCCCAGCTGGCTCTCTGTGTCCTGACTGTCACCACTGTTGCAGATGCTGAGGTCACAGTCCCAGCTGGGTGTTCTGCTGCACACTAAGGCATCTCGCGCCGGCATCCCTAAAGCTTCCTGTAGGACCGGCCACCATGTGTGCTGCCGCGAGTATTGCTGCGGTGGAGGCTGTGGGGCCGGGCAGCACCACCACCAGTGGCCGGGAGCAGCAGCAGCAGTCTGCCTCAGCTGTGGGGAGGCACAGGAGGGATGGCAAGAATCACCTGGAGGCAGGCAGCTCAGGCCAAGAAGGAGAGAGGCAGTTTTGTTGCTCACAATGTAGTAAATCATTCAGATGCAAGAGTGTGCTTGAGAGACATTTCCTGACACACAGTGGCGTCAAGGATTATGAATGTTTAGTGTGTGGGAATTTTTTTTATTGTAAGTCTCAGCTCACCCGACACACCCTGACACACAGTGGTGTTAAAAATCATAAATGTCTAGAGTGTTGGAAAAAATTTAGTGATAAATCTCACCTCACCCAACACACCCTGACACACAGTGGTATTAAGAAATATCAATGTCTGGAGTGTGGGAAAAGATTTACTAAGAAATCTAGCCTCACCCAACACTCCCTGATACACAGTGGTGTTAAGAAATATCAATGTCTGGAGTGTGGAAAAAGATTTAGTGATAAGTCTAACCTCACCAAACACGCCTTGAGACACACTGGCTTGAGGGAGTTCAAATGTGATGTTTGTGGCAAGTGTTTCAAGACAAAGAAGGATATTGCCAGGCACGTGAAGATCCACATGAAGCACACGTACAACCTGAGTGGTGACAAGAAGCATCAATGTCTGGAGTGTGGGAAAAGATTTTATCTGAAGTCTCACCTCACCAGACCACACCCTGATACACAGTGGTGTTAAAAATTATGAATGTCGTGAGTGTGGTAAAAAATTTACTCAAAAGTCTAACCTCACCACACACACCCTGACACACAATGGTGTTAAAAAGTATGAATGTCTAGAGTGTGGGAAAAGATTTACTAAGAAGTTTAGCCTCACCAAACACACCCTGACACACAGTGGTGCTAGAAATTATGAATGTCTAGAGTGTGGAAAAAGATTTATTGCCAATTCAAGTCTCAGTAAACATGCCAAGAGACACACTGGCTTGAGGGAGTTCAAGTGTGATGTTTGTAAGAAGTGTTTCAAGACAAAGAATGATATTGCCAAACACATGAAGATCCACTTTTGAGGTGGTGTGTTGTGTGGACAAGTGTGGTTGTACCCGTGGCTGTGGGAGTGTGTCCTGTGTGGCAGTGGGTGGTGGTGGTGGCAGCCGTGCCCTTGTGTTCTGTGAGGGAGTAATGGCCTCAGCAGTTGTTTTGTTAGTGTAATGCTAGAAATTAACGGTGATTATGGAACGTTCAGAACCTTTATACTTTTAAGGGTTTCCTCGACTTACAGCTAATTGGATGTGCGTGATGTGCATGGCGGAGGAATATACAATGTCTAATTATAAGTAGCTAACTAAAGAAATGTAATAGTAGAGATGTAAAGGGCACGAATAAACTTGATGGTTTAATTATGGCAAAATAAATAGTTGACCGGGGAAAGCATGAGTGATAGATGACTAAGGCATGAGAGGAGTGCAGCTGGAGTAGTGGTTAGGGAGGAGTGCAGCTGGAGTAGTGGTTAGGGAGGAGTGCAGCTGGAGTAGTGGTTAGGGAGGAGTGCAGCTGGAGTAGTGGTTAGGGAGGAGTGCAGCTGGAGTAGTGGTTAGGGAGGAGTGCAGCTGGAGTAGTGGTTAGGGAGGAGTGCAGCTGGAGTAGTGGTTAGGGAGGAGTGCAGCTGGAGTAGTGGTTAGGGAGGAGTGCAGCTGGAGTAGTGGTTAAAGGGTGAGTGAGAGTTTAGGTGAGGGGCAGCTGTGAGTTAGGGGGAGGAGAGTATGGGTTCAAATAGCCCTGGAGAAGGGTAAGAGAGTGGAGATGTTAGGGTAATGAGCTGAATAGTGGTTCGAAGGCAGCTGTTAGTTTAGGGAAAGAGCCACCTGAGTGGTTTAAGATTTCACTGGAAAGTGCATTAGGAATGCGCTGGATCATATAGAACGAGTCCGCATCAAAGTAGGGCAATCCTGAGTATTTCTATATAGGAGGACTGGAAATATAGAACGTCAGCATCGAAGTAGTGTTGGGATCCTAGGAGGGTGGAGGTGGGGACATGGTTGAGGGTGGCGGAGGTGGGGTGAGGGTGGCTATGAGGTCGGGAACGGCTTGTAGCGACCGGCGCAGTCTCGCATTATTAACCATAAGAAACATTTATGGTGCAGGGATGTATGTTGTGATCCGACTCACATATGTCAGTTTATTGTGGATTATTGATGGTCTTTCATTCGACGGACACTTTCGTCGTTTGTGGTTTTGGTTACAAGTTATCAGCTGTGAGCAGGCGAGCCCCGACCGATGTGACGATGATGTGACTCCAAGATGGCTCGGAGACGCTGCCCGTGTACTAATCCTAGTAGATGTTAAGTTCAGCAACAATATACCTATTTCATCCTTTCTATTCATATATCATTGATACTGGCAATAACTGGCTAGCAGCCGAATACCACGAAAAACCGACTAACTGGTCGGGAACCAAACAGTAGTACTATCAGAGCAGGGAATGTCACGCCTACAACCTCCCTGTCCGCGCCTGGAGAGAGAGAAGCGGCAGCGCCAATCATCAGCAGCCTATTACCACCTAGGCGCTGCACAGTGTTGAATGTGTGGGGACAGTTGAAGGCGCAGCCTGGAAGAGCACCCAAATCTCGAACTGCCTCATAGGGGATGAGAACATTAGCTTGTGGTTGGAGGTGTTGTCGGTGGGAGCAGGAGCTGTCTGCTGTCCATGTAGTCGGCATGGCGTCACCCCTTGGCTATGCTACCCCATAAACCTGGTACAGGGGTAGCCGCCCATGTTCACGTGGCACCGGCTAACAAGCACTTGAGTGATGACCATCGACCGGCTGGTCGAAGTGTACAATCTCCTCCTCAGGTAGAGGGAACGAGGCGAGTGTAAGTTCCCTCAAGTATAGCATTAAAAGCTGTAGACTGATGTGGAAAGGTGAACAAAATGTTGAGTAGCTTTGATCTTAGTGCTACTGAAAGTTGGCGATGGCCTGTAAATCACAGGGGAGAGTACATCAGGCAGGAAGCACTCCCCCGTGGCCGTTACGAGTGGCTGCCTGTGCCGTTTGGCTCAAGCCGCCACAATCAGCACTTTGTAACGTGATTGAATACTTATTTTTAATATGCCGAGGCACAAATAGTCCTTATGCTTACTTTGATGATGTCATAATCGGCAGTAAGACCAGAGGCTCATGTTTGCTAGCTTAGAGCTGTACTCCTGAAGCTGGAGACGCTGTACTCAAGCCAAAGACTTGCCAAATGCGAATTCCTAAAGGCAAAAGTGCCTCTTTAGGAAAACTGAGTCCATCAGCATCTGTGTGTTTGTTGTTGATGTTTGATGTTTGTGTTGTGTTTGTTTGATGTCCTTTTGTCTTTGATGTCTGCATGTTTGTTGATGTCTTGCCGCCCAAATCTCACTGTCGAGGGAGCTAAGGGTGTCCCGAGCACCCTTAGCCTCGAGTCTCGTAACTCGGTGAAAGAAAAGGTTTGACATTTACCTTAGAAGCGCTGCGAGGGTAAAAGCGTCTAGGGTAATACTTAAGCCTTACCTTCAAGCATTACCCCCTTGGAGTATAGCATACCTTCAAATACTAATCTTCAACCTATGTTTCATGGTGATGGGAACATGAGTATATCGTAACCATTGGTTTTATTAGTGAAAACCTGATATTCAACACAAGAACACTTATGAGTACCTTACAGTGGTTGAAATAACATCAAGTATTGGTCGCTACCATCCAGGGCAGGGATGCTCGAAAATCCCTCGTAAGGGACAACTTATGAGTGTATGGCTACAACAGCCGTACGAGGGTAGATCGAGGTTAATGCTCAAACAGAGACGGCACTCCCGTACGGTGATCGCTGGGCCTCTGTCTGGGGAATATTAGGGATATTCTAGGGATGTGTGGGGAAATTCTGCTGACCAATCACAGAGCTGCGCCTCGCATGATCTGGCCAATCACGTTGCTCTCAGCTGTCAGGGAGCCTGAGAAAGAAGTTTAAAGAGACAAATTCAAATGTAGCGAGACTTACAGCTTGTGTGTGTGCGTGTCTACGTCAGACAATGACACCACCACCACCGCATAATTATAGCGGCCAAACTTGTATGATGAACTATACGTTTTGATTCAAGAAGTCGACCGATATATATATTTAACTAGCAGAAAGGATGCCCTCCGGGCACCATTCTCCTAGCTCCTGCGGAGGGCTGTGGGCCTGCCCACAGCCCTCCGCAGGCCCACACAGGTCCACCGTTTTGTTTCGGTTTTGAGCCGAAATTAGTGAAGGAAGTGAGAAAAACAGTGTCAAGTCTGATAAATAAAATAATTTGATTTACTAAAATTAATAATAGTATCCCCATAAAATGTTCATTCTCTCGTATGAATTTTAGAGAAAATTTTCCAGCAGAAACTATAGCAGCCACAGCCGTTTTTAGGTTGTTTTTGCTGACCACGCCCACCAGGGTCGGCCACGCCCATCGAAACATAGCCTATGTTTTCTTCTGGGTCATGAGGATTCCAAATATGTGCGGCATGTGGGGTTTTGGCCATTCCAGCAGAGACTATAGCAGCCACAGCCGTTTTTAGGTTGTTTTTGTTGGCCACGCCCACCAAGGATCGGCCAGGCCCATCGAAACATAGCCTATGTTCTCCGCTGGGTCATGAGGATTCAAACATGTGCGGCATGAAGGGTTTTGGCTAACTGTAGCCGAGTCTATAACGAACAGACACACCAGACATAAATTGCCACAAATTAAGTGGCAATAGGCATCGAATACCTAATTTCAGAAAGGCCAATTATGCGGGATTAAGAAGACACCTGGAGGTTATTAATAAGAGGTGTGGGATGGAGGAGCAGAAAGTGTCCCAGGACAAGGCGTTGTCAGCTGGAAAAGGCCAATTATGAAGGATTAGGAAGGCACCTGGAGGTAATTGGCGCGGTCAGATATGGTAGTGAGGTCGAGGCAGGGATAATTAGGCGTTAGACAGGAGTGAGTCAGGCTGAGAGGTAATGAGAGCAGGTTAGACAGGGAAGTGAGGTCGG
>JACEEZ010024724.1:144798-231124 GCA_016584305.1 Chionoecetes opilio
GCATAGGTTTTCCCTCTAAAAAGGTTTTCTTTTTGGTGATATAAATATATCCCAAAATTTTAACATTTCTTTTGCAAAGAAATACATCATGAATATTTTAAATTTTTGACTATACTATAGCAATAATCCCCCAGTTTTGGGCTAAGCCAAAAGCATAACAAAGATTCGGACACATGAAAAATTGGGAGGGGATTGGGAAATTTGTTCCCAGACGTCGCTGGAGAATTTTAATATTTGTGACTTCTTACCTGTTAAGAGTCACCTACTCTACTCCTTACTACTCCTTACCTACTATTAATTAAATACAGTATCCTTTGCATGTCGTGCGTATGTAATGAATGTTGAATTGGATGAGAATTAAAGGAAAAGAGAAACATTTACGGGAGGAGTTTTGATAAGATTTTCTCATGCGCGCGATCTGATTGGCCAGGCTCTTGAAACCACCACCCACACCCACGACTGTATAATTTTTCAGGAAAAGAGTAAAATATCGCTGCCGAAGTGTATCTGCTCAGTTTTCTATGCACGCAAAAGAGTAAAATATAAGTGGGCAGAGCTTAAATAAGTAAAATTTTACTTCCAAGGGCATGGACAAAATACGCCTCTGAAAGTTTGTACAAATGTGGACTTAGACGCGGCTGTGTATAAGTGGTAGGTTGAGCAGCATTCATGTGAAGTGGCTGGGAACTGGCAGCGGGTGCCGCTAAATTAGCTGCACACATGGGCTTTGTGGATTTCAAGGCCAGTGATGGTTGGCTGTGGAGGTTCTGAAACCACCATGGCATTCATAATGCCAAACTGCGGGGTGAGGCGGGACGCGCAGACAGTGCTTATGTGATGCCACGAAGTGTACTCTTTTTATTCCCCCCTAATTATTTTTCTTAACTTCAATTACAAACATGAAATTAATCCCACCGTGAAATCACCAGTGTGATGCCACGAGGTGTAATTCTTTCTTCATCTTAATGAATAAATAAAGCCCACCCTAAGCCACCCGTGTAGTGCCACCTGTGGTTGCTTCCTTTGTTCTGCTCCAACAATTTGAGTACTTTCAATTTAATTCAATAAAAGTGGTAGCGTCATATTACTTTTAGGCCGGATTTTCTCTTTGGAGCTAGGGAAAGTGGACTAAGTTGTTAATATCCGGATTAAGGTCTGAGTACCACTTACCGTTATACCACTTCACAGCGAATTAAGAGGTTGGGAATGATACTTCATATTTGATTTTTCTCGCGGGTATAAAAGTGTTTTTGGTGCTACAACTTCCTTAACCAACAGAGGGCATGATAACCTACCTAAAACATTATGAGAAATTTCCAAAGGCACCGGTCCGTGGACGGAAAACACTAGACTAACAGAACAAACATTCTCCCACAAGGAAGGAGTGAATGATCAAGTGATCTATTCACTCTTAACATTTACATCAAAAAAACTGAATCCAGTCTAAGTGCCATGTGGCTGAAGATTACATAGCCATGGTCTCTAGGCCTAACGTAGTGTACGTTACATGAGTACTGTGATACGACATATGTATGTATGGTGTTGGGTGTATGGTCTTTAAGGATGAGCATTTTGGACCTGTAGGAGAAGAGGGATTTGATTTAGGCGAAGCAGATCACAGGATTGGACTGGGCAAGACGCCGGTCAGGCTCCCTCTGTCTCTTCCCGCCTCTGTTTCCCTCCAGATTACGCTAACAGCTGTTCTCCACGGGGGCGACCCTGTAGGAATTCGACCCGCTAACTTTAAAAACATGACTCCTTCTATCTTCTACCTTCAATCCCTCTTTCCAGAAATTGTACAGAGCCCTATGCGTGCAATTTCCACAACCTCGGCCATCAATCAGGCCTCACAACTCCTTCTGCTTACACCAATCTGATAGAACTGGATACAACATGAGCTTCTTATGTGAGTAAAAACATTCTTTCAATGCGGTCTTCCTCTTATTACGTTAACCCTGGCACCCGGCATGACACTAATGTTGAACCTTTCCGTTTGAAACTTAATGCCCTAATTGCTGAGGAAGGCCTACCCTCAGTCTCAAATTTACAACATTGACGAAAGTGGTATTATGTGGCGATCTCTACCAAATAACACACAAGCTGTAAGGATGAAGCCCACGGTGCCGGGCAAGAAAATAAACAAAGAAAGGCTTTCTATCATGTGTGGGGATAATGCAACAGGATCTCACCGGTTGAAACTTCCCATCGTAGGAAAATTTGCCAACCCCCGTGCCTAAAGGGCATCGACCACAAGGACCTGCCAGTATTCACTACAACTCAAAGAAAGCCTGGTTTACCTCCTTCATTATCAACGACTACTTCCACAATCATCTTGTTCCTGAAATTAGAAAATTTCAGAGAAGGTGCTGAAGATGCAACCCAGCGACGTTAAGGCACTCATTCTCATAGACAATGCTCCCGCACATCCCGCTGATCTGGCCAGCCAGGATGGCCGCATCCGTGCCATGTTTTTGCCACCTAAGACGACATCACTGATCCAGCCAATGGACCAAGGTGTCATAAGTGTCTTCAAGAGACGTTACCAGAGAAAATATTTGGATGATGTTCTGGTGGTTCTTGAGGATGAGTCTGACAAGGAAGAAAACAATTGCACCGTGAGACTGAATCGAGGCCTTTTACCTGCATAGTCCGTCAGCGCCAACTTCGGCTATATGACATGTGGCACGCTACCCTAAAACCGATCATCCTTCTCACCGGGTTGTATCTGTAAGAGACAATCCGGCGGGGGAGGAGGCCAAGGGGGCGCCCACAAGGCTCGTGGCTGGGGCAAGTTGATGCTGCCTGGCGGGAGTTGCTTGGTATGGGAAGGCAGCCTGCATGGGGACTCGCGCGTGGTGACCCCCGGGAGTGGCGTCGTAGGGTGGGCGAGGCGACGTGCCCCCCGGCGTATGCCCCCAATGACTGATTGGACACGTCTTGTATTCATAGCTACAGTTTTCATGATAACGTTTTGATGTTTTGTTGATACGTAATGTAGATGTAGAGTGTGAGGCTGTCCTGTTTTGTTTGAAGAGTGAGCTTGGGGAACCTAAAGAAATTCTACCTAGCATAAGGCGTTTTCTGCGGGGGATTTTTGGTTGCAACCGGAAAATTTTCGGTTGCAAACGGTCACAACAACAACAACAAATGTTTGCGGGTCGGGCCAATTATCTTCCCTGGATGGTTGAACAGGGATCGAAATTTGAGCAAGCGAAAAATTTTCGGTTGCAATCAGGATCCCCGCAGAAAACGCCTTATGTACCGTAGGGGTGTGGGGGCATCTCTCTCAGTGGTGGTGGTGGTCCAAGGTGAATATAAGGAATCTGAGGCTGAGAATCAATAGAAACAGGCCTAAGTAGGCTCATAATATGGTATTGCAGATAAAACAAAACATTGACACCCGTTGTAACAGTGTAGTGATCGTGATCCCTCGAGCCTGAGCCTGAGTTGTGAGTCACCGTGTGGAGACGAGCGGCAGCCTAAACCATTGTGCAGCACTTATTATTGGCGTGCTAGGCTGTGGCTGTGTTGTTGTGGCTGTTTTAGGCCCAGCAGGTGTTTGCCTGTGACGCTGTGGCTGTATTAGGTAAGGAGCAATGGGCTGGTATAAGTGTGTGGAGGGTGAGAGCAGGGAGAGTGTGTGCAGAGGCTTGTTACAGGGAGTTTCGTACACAAGTTGTTTCGTACCCAGGTTTTGTTAGTTGTTTCGTACACTGATTTTGACTTTTTCGTACATATCTGGTGTCGTTTCGTAACTCTAGTAGTCAAGTTCAACTCTGAGCTGTGTGTACGAAACTACTATGGTTTCATATAGACTACGAAACAACTTTTTTGTTGTACGAAACAAGTTGTGTACGAACTGACTGCACTCCTTGGTTATAATGGACGAGGACTTCGCGGTCGTTTTCAGAGACACCGAATATTTTTTCCTGGCCTACAATAGGTGCTTTTTCTAATGGAGATAGTTTTATTTTGCGCAAACCCAGTTTAAAAAAAAAAAAAAAAATATATGGTACCGTTTCCATTAAAAACACTGAATCTCCATCAGAAAAAACACTAAAACTTTGCCGGGAAAAATTTGTCAGCGTCATATAGGTTTTAATGAAACCTATAAGGTTAGGTTAGGTATAATTTGTGGTTAAGGTTAGGTTAGGTTTTATTAAAACATAAGGTTAGGTTAGGTGGTAAATCTTTAGAAGAAGTCCTTCACCCCTATCGTTTTTTTCTTTCCCCTATAGCTACATACAGTTGGCTATAGGGGGTTGATTCGGGCCGCCAATTGAATCAGGCCGCCTATATTAAATGCATACTGGACGAGAGTTTCGCGGTCGTTTTCAGAGACACCGACATTTTTTTCTTGACCTACAATAGGTGCTTGTTCTAATGGAGATAGTTTTATTTTGCGCAAATCCATATTTTTTTTTTTAAAAAGGTATACTTTGTGGTTAAGGTTAGGTTAGGTTTTATTAAAACCTTTAAGGTTAGGTTTCATTAAAACCTATAAGGTTAGGTTAAGTTTCATTTTTTTTCATTTTTTTTTTTTTGCGCAAAATAAAACTATCTCCATTAGAACAAGCACCTATTGTAGGCCAAGAAAAAATAGTCGGTGTCTCTGAAAACGACCGCGAAACTGCCCTGTCTGCTGGGTATGCATGCTACTATAGGCGGCCTGTTTGAACTGGCGGCCCGAATCAACGGTACCCGCTAACAAGCCTGGGGAACTGGCGGGAATACGGGGTTTTTGGGTGGGGGAAGCAAATATAACTGATTTATGGCTCCCAAAAAAATCATCAAAATCACTATATGCAAAAAATCTAGAGAAATTCCCTAAATTAGGGATTTCCCTACATATCTATTGGTAGGGAATTTACTTTGATTATTATTTGTAAAGATTTGGTCAATTGTCGGAGAGTAACCTCACCATAATTCCCTAAAAGTTACTAACCTAACTTCACTATAACCCCCTAAAAGTTACTAACCTAACCTCACCATAACCCCCTAAAAGTTACTAAACTAACCTCACTATAAGCCCCTAAAAGTTACTACCTAACCTCACTGTAACCCCCTAAAAGTTACTAACCTAACCTCACTGTAACCCCCTAAAAGTTACTAACCTAACCTCACTATAACCCCCTAAAAGGATCAGGACAGGATCTGACTGGACTTAGAATTTTTTGAGGCACCTTATATTTCATAGCGGCCGTGTGGGTTAACCAAGGCCGAGCGCACGCTGGAACCTTTGCAGATGTGAAGTACAATAAACATACTATTTAGTGCGGTAGTTTATTTCAGTCAAAGCCGGAAGGTTTTGTTATTCAGAATTTCCAAACTGTGTTTTTAATGGAAAACGTACCATAAAATTAGGATTAATTTTTTTTTTATTTTACTGGGTTTGCGCAAAATAAAACGGTAAATTTTTACGATAGGACCAAACTTCCCTACACAATTGGGAGTATGGTTTTTGTTTACCTTATTGTATTCTAAGAGACATTTTCTCTGAGCTTTCCGTCGCAAATCAATAGTTTCGGAGATATAGAACATTTTAGGTGGGAGGAGGAATACGTCTCCTTGTTTACAAAATGCCTCCCTCTTCCTCTTCTTGTGACCTGCATCGCTTTTGTTTCAGAGTAAGTTTTCCGTAGCCTTTCTAGATATTGAGAAAGCGTATGACAGAGTGGATAGGAGAATGCTATGTAAGGTATTGGAGACGATTGGCATGAGTGAGAAGGTTGTTAAAATAATAAGCAGTATGTATGAGAACACACAGGCCAAATTCAGTATGGGTGACCTCGAGACTGGATGGGTGAATAGTAAGAGAGGAGTAAGACAGGGCTGTGTCCTTTCTCCTCTACTTTTTGGATTATATGTTGAGGAAATGGCAGTGAGAGTGAAGCGTACAGGTCTGGGTGTGAAAATTGGAGATGAAGTGTTGAGTGTACTGATGTATGCAGATGATGTGGTGATCCTTAGTGAAAACCACAATGAGCTACAAGAGATGCTGAATGCTGTGATTGAGTATGGAAGGGACTTCAACGTTAGGCTCAGTAAGGAGAAGAGTCAAGTGTTGGTGGTGAATGGGGATGACTCTGATGATGACAGGATTTAGATGGTGGGTGGGAATGAAATAAAGAGAACGAAAGAGTACAAGTATCTGGGTATTTGGTTGGATGATAAAGGCTGTGAGAAAACTAAACATGAGAGGATAGCTAGAGCCAACCAGTTGGAAGTTGGTTGGTTGGGTTGGAAGGCTAGGCAGTGTGGCAAGATGTCGGGCCAACAAGTATGAAGTGGTGAGAGGACTATGGAAGGGTGTGGCAGTCCCTAGCATTATGTATGGCCTGGAAACAATGGTGTGGTCTAGGAAGGAGTTGGACAGATTGGAAGTAACACAGAACAAAGCAGGCAGAATAGCATTAGGAGCCAATAGGTATGTGGCAGTGGAAGCGATTAGAGGAGACATGGGATGGAGGACGTTCAGAGAGAGGATAGCAAAGGCAAGACTGAGGTACAGAGCTAGACTGCAACGAATGGATGACAGCAAGTGGGCAAGTAAGGTTTGCGACTGGAATATGTATGGGAAGTGGATGAAAGACTCAGTAAAAGTGGAAAGATGGACAGGTGAACTGGGAATGTTTGTGACAGGAGTGATGAGACATGGGAGTATGGCTGTGTGCAAAAGGGAAATAAATAGGAGAGTGGAAGAGAAAGGGAAAGAAGAATGAGTGAGAAATCAACACTGGAATGGTACAGGAGAAAGGACCAGCCACGGTATGAAAGGTTCTATGATGGTGGCTATGGAGGGGATTTACTCTTCAGAGCCAGGACAAAGTCGCTGGAGGTAAATAGTCGTATGTACATGTAACGCGAGAAAATGGGTTACAACTTTTGACTCATGATTGACGAAGAGTTTTCGTTGAGTGGGGGGGGGGTAAAGTAATATATAAATGTCGAGTAATTAAATGCTCGTCATTTTCCTTCACTCCTCAGTTCTGAATCACTATATATATATATATATTTTCCGACAATACTTTGTGCCGGCGGTAGCTGGTGACGTCAGCAGGCCAGTCGAGGAGGGAGGCAGGTAGCCATATGAGTTGTCTTTCCACGTCTCCAGCTGGTAACACGTGTGGGGGAGGTGTGGCTATCAACCCTGTTCAAGGGATTTAGGGAGCGGAGTGAAGCTGGCGGGGTGAGCTGTGGGAGCAGCTGTGAGCTGTGGGAGCAGCTGTGAGCTGTGGGAGCAGCTGTGAGCTGTGGGAGCAGCTGTGAGCTGTGGGAGCAGCTGTGAGCTGTGGGAGCTGAGTGGATGACCCTGGATACACCTGGATACAGCTAAGGCCTTGTTTCATAGCTGGAGTGTGTGGGTATTGATACTTTACTCAGAGAATCAGTGTGACGGGAAAGTTACACCGAGGGTCAGTGTGACGGGAAAGTTACACCGAGGGTCAGTGTGACGGGAAAGTTACACCGAGGGTCAGTGTGACGGGAAAGTTACACCGAGGGTCAGTGTGACGGGAAAGTTACTCAGTGCTTTAGGGTGAAGGAGTTATAGGGTTTTACTTTGAGTACGAGCTGAGAGTCGCGTCGTGTCGTTGTTCATAGTGTTAAGTATGTATTTGTGTTGAAAGACTTTAGGTTAAGAAGGAGGGAAGTAATTACTGGTGAATCAGTAAGTGTTAATATACTGATATTCTGATAACGAGTTGTTTATTCAGACCCATTAGTACTCACATATTTTCTTAATCTTAGAATTTTTTTCCCACTTATTGTGGGTGGTGGCAGCGTAATAGCCAGGATTGTGGAGCCCTTCCAGTTAACGTCAAAGCTATAAAGCTATAAAGGGGGGCGCTACATACCGATGGAAGAATGGTGGCAGCAAGGTGTGTGTGAGATGTGTGTGACGAGTGGATGAAACCGTGGAGCACTTGATGCTGGAATGTGAACGGTATGAGTATGCTAGAACAAAGATGTTGGAGGTAGTGGTAGGAGAGGTCGGAGTGGAAGAATGGCGAGAGATGAGAGACAGGAGAGTGGAGATGGAGTACCTGCTGGGGTTGTGTGCTGAGTGGAGGAGTGACAGTCGTGTGATTGAGAGTGTAAAAGAATTCTTGGAGAATTCGTGGAGAGCACGTAGGAGAGAGCATGAGAGGCAGGGGGCCCCTCAGTGATGGGGGACCCCGTATGAATGTGATGCAGAGAGAGGAATGAGGGGGAAAAGAAATCCCTAGTTTTGCTTCTCTCCCAACGGATTACGCGTGTGGGAGAACGCCGGACCAAGGCTTCACCGACAGCATCTGCTGGGTGACTCCCAAATCAAGATCAAGATCACAAGGCAGCGGTGGTCGCGCCATTAGCTGTTGTTGTATTGCTACTTTGTGCCTCAACTCAGGGCTTGGCGGCGACGTCAGTGGCTGGGAAGGGTGAGTCACGGCCGTGTGGTTATGTGTTGAGGCTGAAAACAGGTGAAATAATGGTTGTTATTGCTGCACGGCGAGGAAAGACAGACCCTTGGGTGGTGGTAGTCTTGAGGGCACGTGTGTATTACATGGATTGTGTGTGTGTGTGTGTGTGTGCAGGTGTATACAAAGAGACAGACACCGTAGTGACAGGTGTGGTGTATGTGGTAAAGCGAGAGAGGCTAAGAGTGAGGTGTTAGCCCCCCAGTGTGTGTGTCTGACCTAAAGAGCGAACACGCAGTTCTCGTCCACTATACCGGCGTCAGTCCCGTACCGCCGCGGCCACGGGTACGGCGCGGGCCACAGTGGTCCATAGAAGCTAATCTCAGGCACGCGGGACTTGAACCTAGGATCAGCGCATCAAGGTAAACCCTGGGTACGTCTCTGTAGTATTCAGCGGGAGACACTTAGCGAAAACACGTCAAAATATTCCATTTCCAGCACATCAAGGTATCCCTTGGTGGGTGATGTTTGATGTTTGTATAATTTCGTCGTATCGACGCAGCTGAGATGGGTCTCCGCTGTAGCCAGACCTCTCTCACAAATAGCGCATTTTCGCGACCGCTCTGGCCCGGTCTGGACTGGACTAGTCCCGGGCGGCCACTGTTTTCGCGAGGTGGATTGGACCGGGCTGGAACGGGCGAGACTGGGCCAGGCCAGCGAGCAGGACCAGGCGGACACCAGGACACCAGGACACCAGTTAATACGGTGGGCCATACAGTGGGCCGAAGGCCCACCAAACACAGACTCTCCAGATAGCCCCTTCTAACTTTCCTGAAATCATGGATGTAGAAATGTATGTATTAACGCCTTACCCATCACCCCTCCCCCATTCACTCACCCATTACCCATCACCCCCCACCCATTCACTCACCCATTACCCATCACCACACACCCATTCACTCATCCATTACCCATCACCTCCCACCTATTCCCTCACCCATCACCCATCACCCCCCACCCATTCACTCACCCATCACCCCATACCCATTACCCATCACCCCACCCATTCACTCACCCATTACCCATCACCCTACATCAAGGTTTCCTCAATTCTCGCAACCCACATTTTTTTTTCACAATTCTCGCTAATAGGCTGCTAAAAAAAAAAAGAAAAAAAAAGTGATCGGATCATCTCATAAGTGGGCTTAAAAGTTGCCCCTGGTCGAGCCGGTTCCAAAACTGTGCCATATGATGGGATTGGGGCACTGGGGGCGGCACCTATCGCGGACACACACACGCACAGACAGACACACACACACACTTTCGCTTATATTATTATAGATTGTTTCCAACCTTTGGAAACAGTTTGGAAACATTGTTTCCAAACAAAGTAGTATCCATTAATACTTCGGCAGTGAGAAGCGGAGCAAGGTTTGCGGGGAGGGATCCCCCCACACATGTAAACAAAAATTTATTTCCGACAAAAATGAGTGCCAGATTCATTCAATACACATCAAATCTATTCAGGAAAACTAAGTTTGAAATCGTTGAAAGCCCACTACCAAAATTTTACCGAAAATGTATTAGCTCGAATGGTCCTCCGCTCGAAAAAGTATTCGCTTGAATCGTCCAGACAGCAATAATAGTATTGAACAAGCAACAATATCCAGCAAGAATGATGCTAACAAAACTCGTGTACCTAGACGCGTGTGGTAGTGTGATGCTCATTGGCTAAGAATCTGAGGCGCGCGTTATCATTGGGCAGTTGCACCTAGGGTCTCTTGATCTATCTCAAGGTACTCTAGTTGCACCTAGGGTCTCTTGATCTATCTAAAGGTACTCTAGTTGCACCTAGGGTCTCTTGATCTATCTCAAGGTACTCTAGTTGCACCTAGGGTCTCTTGATCCATCTAAAGGTACTCTAGTTGCACCTAGGGTCTCTTGATCTATCTAAAGGTACTCTAGTTGCACCTAGGGTCTCTTGATCCATCTAAAGGTACTCTAGTTGCACCTAGGGTCTCTTGATCTATCTCAAGGTACTCTAGTTGCACCTAGGGTCTCTTGATCTATCTCAAGGTACTCTAGCTGCACCTAGGGTCTCTTGATCTATCTCAAGGTACTCTAGTTGCACCTAGGGTCTCTTGATCTATCTCAAGGTACTCTAGTTGCACCTAGGGTCTCTTGATCTATCTCAAGGTACTCTAGTTGCACCTAGGGTCTCTTGATCTATCTCAAGGTACTCTAGTTGCACAAGGGTCTCTGATCTTAAGGTACTCTAGTTGCCCTATGACTAGACTCTTGATAACCGTCTGTATCTGGACAGATCTTGNCGATCGGCAACACATGGTATATTTGATGCCGCACAACCCTAACATGGACCCCAGTCTCCAGAATTTACCAGGATCTCCAGAATTCTGGAGAATTTTCCCCGGATAATGCATCACATGGAGGGATAGTGTTTTAATACAGCCGAAGTGCTGGCGCCGGATAACGTCGCACGACGGAAAAACGGGAGATTACTGGGTTAAGATTTGTTTTATCGCCCCTGCCATATCTCGCCTACTACCTTATGAAGGACTAATATTTTGTCATACACGTCTTCTACTGACCTTCAAACCTCTTGGCAAGCTGTTACTTTGGTCAAAATTACCGACAAGAATGATCTGACAAGGCTATGTAAGGGGAAGCAAGGGTGTGGGGCTGTATTGCAAGATATAACACCCAAGCAGAGGGAATATATGCACACTAAATGGGTAAAAATGGGGTATTTCTGGGTTCAAAACTTTCCGCTATTATAAAAACAAGCCATTTATTTATATTCTAATAGATTTTGATGTGTTTGTGTCCTCACTTATAACTTATTGGTCTAAATCACCGTTTTTCATAAAGGGGCGAGGAATAGTGCAAAAAACAAGAGGGGTAAGGGGGGCTAAGAGAGTATGGAAGTATTATTAATATTGTACCATATAAACTATGGTAGAATGAAGTAGTAGACTACTTACCGTAGATAACACTTTAGTCGCCACCTGCCCTAATGTCGCCAGACGCCATATATTACGAATTATAGCATCACTACTGATTTTCATGTGCCACTGAAGATGATACGCAGTAGTTTATATCATGACTATAATCTACCCTGTTTCAGCGTTGTTTTATGCTTTGTATCTGCAAGTATATACGGTTTCAAATTTCGCTACTCTTTTTTTTTTCGGGCGTCAACGACAGCGGGAGGACACTCAGAACATAAACACTAATTGGCGACCTTAGTGTAGCCCGTTATCAACATCGCCACTCGGTTTAATTTTTGTAATTTGTTCAGTATTATTTTACACTAGGACCGAAATTCCCTACACAACGGCTCCCAGACAAACTCGCATGGTTTTTTTACACGGTCATTGGGGATAAGGGGGGGGCCCGTCGCGGGGACCTACGAAGGGAAAAAACTAGAAAATGAAAAAATTTTAGAGTTTTTTTGGGGCAAAAATTTAAATTTTCCAGGTGCTATATTACCGGTCTTTTTCGCTGACAACATAGAGAAGAACTGAGGTAATGGTGATGGCAGGGGCTTCTAAACCAGGAAAACAGTCCAATAGACCTCGTAAAAGAGGTAAGCGAGTGGTAGGTAGTACGTATTGTGCCCCCTACCACTTCAATCAATCAGGGGGGCATACGCCGGGGGGCGCGCCTCGCCCCCCACGACGCCACCCCCGAGGGTCACCAGCGCGAGTTCCCATGCAGGCCCTTTCCCATACCAAGCAGCTCTCGACAAAAATTTCAACTTGCCCACCCACGACCCTTGTGGGCGCCCCTTGGCCTCCTCCACGCCGGTTTGCTCTTACAGATAAAACCCCAAGGGAAGGGATGGGTTTTTCAGGGTAGCGTGCCACATGCCCATATACCAAATTTTGGCGCGACGGACGCAGGAAAAGGGCCTGATTAGTCTCCGGTGCAATCGCTGATTTGACCGTAATCATCCCGCGATCCCCCATGATTCTGCGAAGACATTTATCCCAAAAGGGCATTGATTGTCTCTTCAAGAAATATTTAGTGTCCAGTCTCACAACCATAGAGTAAGAAGGGATCAAAAGCGATTGAAGATCCGGACCTTGTCCCCTGCCAGGTCCCGGGGACAACCCCAAATACTCCCGTGAGCAGTCCATAACACCGTGGGCTTGCCAATCCGCCAAAAAGATTTTTTGGGGACGTGACCGCCGTCATTATGGACTCCCTCCCAAGGTAGGTAAAATTTTCCAAGATCTCAATTCCTCCCCACACGAGAACAACTGTACTGTTTCATCTGTAAGTCCCAAATCCTGGACCTTGGTTTGACCGGGGACTAAAGTCCCAAAGCTTTGCCCCCCCGGGGCAGGCCTGAGAGCCATCCCCAGGACCTAGCGCTCAGCAAGGGGTGCTGCAACAAGACAGTGAACTTGGTGTTGCCAACGGACGCCCACAACACTTTGATCTAAAACCTTGTCCAATACCCTTTCCCGTACAAGTGTTAAAAAGTGATGGGGAAAGGACGACCCTTGCCTCCTCCTGATTCACAGGAAAAAAGCGGATCCCTGCCCCAACTTCACAGCACCTCGTCCCAGAATACAGCCATTATCAAACCCAATAGTCCTTTGCGGAACCCCTCAAAGTGCCCAAAAGTCCCAGATGACTCCGATGCACTGAGTCAAAACCCCTTTTGAGATCAACATAGGCTGCAAGATCCCTGTCGAAACTCACGTCGGCGTTCCACCAGGACACGAAGCGCTAGGTACGGTCCGTTGTTGACTTCCCAGGTTTTAACCCAGACTGCTGAGGTCTCTGTGCTTCACCAGATGGTGCGAATCCGAGTCAGAAATAGAGGGGCAAGCCCTTTCCCGGGTAGCTGAGCAGTGTAATACCCGGTAATTGTTGCAGTCCTAGGGCCCCCCTTTCCCTTTCCAGATGGGGAAAACACCCCCTTTCCAGTAGGAGGAATGGTACCTGATTGCCACACGGCAGTCAGGAAGCAGAAAACCCGTGCTCATGGCCTCCCCCCCGTTTGGGGAGCCCCGACTGATATTCAAACCCCAGCTTTTTTCCCCCCCTCAATTTTGCTACACCCCTCTCTGACTTCATCAAAAGGGGGTGCGCTTTCTCAAGGGAGGATGGATCCCCGCCTGTAACCCATGGTGTGAAGTGCTCATTGGAGGGTCCCCCCCGTGAAAACGCCCCAAAATACTCAGCCCCAAAGAGCCATTGCCCCCTCAAAGTCCGACACGAGGGCCCATCTGCTGTTCGAATAGCACTCCCCCCCCAAAGGGGAAATTGGAACGGAGCTTTTTCAGGGTCGGTAGGCGGGTCGGGGGTCTTAGCGTTCAAATGACCCTCACACCTCGGAGACCCTGACATACCCTCCCCTTTTCTCTCCCCAGGAGGGGTTCAGTCCCGGGTGACGGCCCGTGCCCTACCACTTTCCTTTCCTCTAAATGAGACTTGTTGTAAAAGTTTTCTTAGTTTGAAGCCTGTGCCATCAGCCATACCTAGGGGCTTCTTAGTGTTGTCAGCGAGACAAAGGGCACGGAAATAAGCACCGGGGGTATCAATTTCGCCCAAAAAATCCGAAAGTTTTTTTCGTGTAGCTTCTTTGAAAGTTTTCTATATTCATGGGGTTTTGATAGGAATAAAATCCCCTTTTTAATTTAGTTCCTTTTTTTTGTCTTTCCTAATTTTAAATTTTGGTATAAATCAGGTTTAAGTGTTTTTTCTTGAGAGCCAATGCAAAAAGAGAAAAAATGAAATTAAAATGAGTTTCCCGTTTCTAAACCCTTACATACAAGTTTAATAGGTAAGACCTATATAGGAATGTATGTATCTATTTATATGTATTTACATTTAGGTTCGATAGTTAAATTTTTCGGGAAATGGTGTTGAAGTCGATGCAGAAGGCAGTGGAAAATAAAAGCATTCCTAGAAACATTATATAGAAACAGGACGTTAGTGTGCCTTTGTTGTGTTGTGAACGTTATTAAAAGAAAAAAATGAGTGCATTTTAATGTAAAACGCAGAAGGGAGCTGCAGCTCCTCCCACTCACGACTACTGAAACAACAGTTATGAAATTGAACGGAAAAGTTGGGGAAACATTGTTTCCAACCTTTGGGGAAAAGTGGGAAAAAATTGTTTCCTAACAAAGTTTTTCCATCAATATACGGCAGGGGGGAAAACGAAGCAAGGTTTGCGGGGCGGGGATCCCCCCCACGAAAAAAAAAATTTTTTTAAGGAAAAAAAAAAAACAAAAAAGAGGAGAAAAAAAAAATTAAGGAAAAAAGGAAGGAAAGAAAAGAAAAGGGAAAAGAGAAGGGGAAAAAAGAAACGGAAAAAAAGAGAAAAAAAAAAAAGAAGAAGACAAAAAATTGTTACCAGACGCGGGGTAAAGGTATGTTTTGGACAAATTTTGATTTTCCGGACCAGGAAAATAGGGTTTTTGACAACAAGGTCCTAGTTCAAGGGTTTTGCACCCAAAGGAAGGAAAGGGGAAAAAGGACCAGTTTAATAGGGGAATAAAGGGACACAAGGGGACAAAAGGAAGTTACCAGGGAGACAAAGGATTTGGAAGGGAGAAAATTTAATTTTTTAGGGGGAAGGGGAAAAGGAAGGGACCCGGATGACATTTAAAAGGGGAAAAGGAGAAAGAGGGGATACCCCCCCCTTTTTTTTTGCTAGATTTGGGGGTATTTGAAATGGAAAAAGCAAAGAAAGGGGAAAAGAAACCGTACAAAAAAGAGGAAAAATGGACCCCAGGGAAAGAAAAAAAAAAGAGAAAAATAGGAAGGGGGGAAAACCCCCCGAAGGGGAGAAAAGTTAAAACAAAAACCAAAATTAGAAGGGAACCTAACAATGTTGATCCCATTCTACCGAGAATTTTACGGTAAAAATATTTCCGACAAAACGAGTGCCAATTCATTCAATACACTCAAATCATTCGGAAAACTAAGTTCGAAATCGTTGAAAGCCCACTACCGAAATTTTACGGAAAATGTATTCGCTCGAATGGTCCTCCGCTCGAAAAAGTATTCGCTTGAATCGTCCAGACACCAATAATAGTATTGAACAAGCAACAATATCCAGCAAGAATGATGCTAACAAAACTTGTGTACCTAGACGCGTGTGGTAGTGTGATGTTCTAGTTGCACCTAGGGTCTCTTGATCTATCTCAAGGTACTCTAGTTGCACCTAGGGTCTCTTGATCTATCTCAAGGTACTCTAGTTGCACCTAGGGTCTCTTGATCTATCTCAAGGTACTCTAGTTGCACCTAGGGTCTCTTGATCTATCTCAAGGTACTCTAGTTGCACCTAGGGTCTCTTGATCTATCTCAAGGTACTCTAGTTGCACCTAGGGTCTCTTGATCTATCTCAAGGTACTCTAGTTGCACCTAGGGTCTCATGATCTATCTCAAGGTACTCTAGTTGCACCTAGGGTCTCTTGATCTATCTCAAGGTACTCTAGTTGCACCTAGGGTCTCTTGATCTATCTCAAGGTACTCTAGTTGCACCTAGGGTCTCTTGATCTATCTCAAGGTACTCTAGTTGCACCTACTCGCTGACGATGCCACGCTGATACCTCCTTTCTCTCTTTCTCTTGTCGCCTCAGACTTGGATTTGCCTGCTATTATGAAATGGCAAACCAAGACAATTCACCTTGCCATTAATGTGGGCACATCAATGCCAATTCTCTGATACACTACATACATGAGTGTCCCTTCACTACCCCATGGCACCCCCTAGGGACCACAGTTCATCCAATAACAATTCTTATAGCAGCCCACACACTAGCAGCAAGGTTGGAGGTACTAATATCTCCACCTGCAGAGGTGGTAGCAAAGTATCCACCACCACAATAACACTAAAACCACTGTCATGATAGGATGAAGTGACACGCCAGTGACGGCGATGTCTTGTTCTTGACGGGCTTTATCTGGCCGTGTCCTCTATACCAAGATCTATATAGTCTAAGAATATATAGATCTTGCTCTACCGGTAATACCGCTATTGGCAAAAAACCGATGGATACCATTACCGGTATCTTGACTGATGCCGCTGTGAGGACGCACCGGTATTATTCCCCAAAACCAGCATCGGCAATACTGGTATTATGTTGATACCGCACAACCCTAACATGGACCCCAGTCTCCAGAATTTACCAGGATCTCCAGAATTCTGGAGAATTTTCCCCGGATAATGCATCACATGGAGGGATAGTGTTTTAATACAGCCGAAGTGCTGGCGCCGGATAACGTCGCACGACGGAAAAACGGGAGATTACTGGGTTAAGATTTGTTTTATCGCCCCTGCCATATCTCGCCTACTACCTTATGAAGGACTAATATTTTGTCATACACGTCTTCTACTGACCTTCAAACCTCTTGGCAAGCTGTTACTTTGGTCAAAATCACGGACAAGAATGATCTAATAAGAATAAATAAAGAAATGCTGCACCGTCGCCATCAGCACTAGACAGCGGGACGGGCGCCTCTCCCAGTCTTCCCTCATGGACAGCAGCCAGACTAGGTTAGGTTAGGTTAAGGTTAGGTTTAGTTTAGCTTTATTTTAGACTAAACTAATCCTAACCCATAGAGGACTATACTCTTGAGGGTAGACCCGCGCGGCGGCTCTCTTGGTAGTAGGCCAACTACCGCACAGCACAATTCAGAAGTGTTTTAAGCTCAAAATATATCACTTTCACTAAAGATATTGAGCTGAAATTTTTACCATGGTATCTTCAGACTGTATTTATTTGATTACTGAAGCTTTTAGTTGAAAAAGCTTAGTCGGCTAGATGTGAGTCAAGAGAATGCAACGAAGTTAACATTCACATTCATAAGGCTACTTGGGAACATATATTTGTTAAACTTCAAAATAAGATGTTTTACTGAAATTTTAACCATAGCTTTCCTAAACTATATATATATATATTATATATATATATATATATATATATATATATATATATATATATATATATATATATATATATATATATATATATATATATATATATATTATATATATATATATTTTTTTTTTTTTTTTATAAATTGAAACATCTATTAAAAAATATATTTTAATGAAACCTCAACCATACAATGTTGACTAGATATTTTTTGACACCTCACAGACACTTCACAGACACTGACTGACACCTCAGAGACACCTCACAGGCACCTCAGACACCTCAGAGACAGACACACACCTCACAGACACTGACTGACACCTCAGAGACACCTCACAGGCACCTCAGACACCTCAGAGACAGACACACACCTCACAGACACTGACTGACACCTCAGAGACACTGACAGGCACCTCAGACACTGACTGACACCTCAGAGACACTAACTGACACCTCAGAGACACTGACTGACACCTCAGAGACCCCTCACAGGCACCTCAGACACTGACTGACACCTCAGAGACACTGACATGCACCGCACAGGCACCTCAGACACTGACTGACACCTCAAGACGACAGACTGACATGACACGCTCAGACACTGACAGGCACCTCAAAAGACACGCCCAGACACCTCAGACACTGACTGACACCCTCAGAGACACTGACAGGCACCTCATAGGCACCTCAGACATTTGACTGACACCTCAGAGACACTGACAGGCACCTCATAGGCACCTCAGACACTGACTGACACCTCAGAGGAACCTCAGACACTGACTGACACCTCAGAGACACTGACAGACACCTCAGACACTGACTGACACCTCAGAGACACTGACAAGGCACCTCAGACACTGTCTGACACCTCAGAGACACTGACAGACACCTCAGAGACACTGACAGGCACCTCAGACACTGACTGACACCTCAGAGACACTGACTGACACCTCAGACACTGACTGACACCTCAGAAACACTGACACACACCTCACAGACACTGACAGACACCTCAGACACTGACTGACACCTCAGAGACACTGACATGCACCTCCAGACACTGACTGACACCTCAAGACACTTCACACACCTCAGACACTGACTGACACCTCACAGACACTGACTGGCACCTCACAGGCACCTCAGACACTGACTGACACCTCAAAGACACCTCACAGGCACCTCACAGGCACCTCAGACACTGACTGGCACCTCACAGGCACCTCAGACACTGACTGACACCTCACAGGCACCTCAGACACTGACTGACACCTCAAAGACACCTCACAGGCACCTCAGACACTGACTGACACCTCACAGACACTGACTGGCACCTCACAGGCACCTCAGACACTGACTGACACCTCAGAGACACTGACTGACACACCTCACAGACACTGACATACACCTCAGACACTAACTGACACCTCAGAGACACTGACTGACACCTCACAGACACTGACTAACACCTCAGAGACACTGACAGGCACCTGAGACAGGCACCTCACAGACACTGACTGGCACCTCACAGGCACCTCAGACACTGACTGACACCTCAGAGACTCTTGACTGACACCTCACAGACACTGACAGACACATCAGACACTGACTGACACCTCAGAGGCACTGACAGGCACCTCAAGACACTGATAGGCACCTCACAGGCACCTCAGACACTGACTGACACCTCACAGACACTGACTGACACCTCACAAGCACCTCAGACACTGACAGACACCGCACAGGCACCTCAGACACTAACTGACACCTCACAGACACTGACAGGCACCTCAGACACTGACTGACACCTCAGACACTGCAGGCACCTCAGACACTGACTGACACCTCAGACACTGCAGGCACCTCAGACACTGACTGACACCTCACAGACACTGACAGACACCTCACAGGCACTGACAGACACCTCAGAGACACTGACAGGCACCTCACAGGCACCTCAGACACTGACTGACACCTCACAGGCACCTCAGACATTGACTGACACCTCACAGGCACATCAGACACTGACTGACACCTCAGAGACACTGACAGGCACCTCAGACACTGACAGGCACCTCACAGACACTGACTGGCATCTCACAGGCACCTCAGACACTGACTGACACCTCAGAGACACTGACTGACACCTCACAGACACATCAGACACTGACTGGCACCTCAGAGGCACTGACAGGCACCTCAGACACTGACTGACACCTCAGAGACACTGACTGACACCTCAGAGACACTGACTGACACCTCACAGACACATCAGACACTGACTGACACCTCAGAAGCACTGACAGGCACCTCAGACACTGACAGGCACCTCACAGGCACCTCAGACACTGACTGCCACCTCACAGACACCTCAGACACTGACTGACACCTCACAGGCACCTCAGACACTGACAGACACCTCACAGGCACCTCAGACACTGACTGACACCTCACAGGCACCTCAAACACTGACTGACACCTCACAGGCACCTCAGACACTGACTGACACCTCACAGGCACCTTAGACACTGACTGACACCTCACAGGCACCTTAGACACTGACTGACACCTCACAGGCACCTCAGACACTGACTGACACCTCACAGGCACCTCAGACACTGACTGACACCTCACAGGCACCTCAAACACTGACTGACACCTCACAGGCACCTCAGACACTGACTGACACCTCACAGGCACCTTAGACACTGACTGATACCTCACAGGCACCTCAGACACTGACAGACACCTCACAGGCACCTCAGACACTGACTGACACCTCAAAGACACTGTACGGTACGGTAGCCATGTTATATATATATATATATATATATATATATATAAAAAAAAAAAACTTTTGCGGATCATCAGAGGGATTGCGTTTAAACAGTCACTGTTTGCTCCCTACTCCTTCTTCCCCTGTAACTTCTGTTTCTTCCTGGTGTCCCTCGCTCTTCTCTCCTCACCACTGGGCTCCCTGCTTCTCCTCTTGCCCTTGTGTACAGAACTGGCCGCGTCCCTGGCAAGGTTGCTGCCAAAGCAGTTGAATAGTGTCTCTGTCACCATTGGCAGCACGTATTCCACCAAGAGGTGCCCACTGTCACATCTGTATTCGCTCACTTCATAGTATTCACCCACAAACCTCTTCACAAGAACTTGAAAAACTCTTAGTGCACTGTCACTAGAAAAAAAAATTCCCCTCCTCAGTGGGTCATTAATGATGTGCCTCCAGACCTGACAGACACCTAAAGTGAGGTTGACGCCCATTTCAGTGGGGCGCTTGAGGCCTCCCCTGTTCAAGGTCCTAGTCATGACCAAGAACTCGTCGGTGCACCTGTTTTCCTCTTCCAATTCAATGCTAGTGTGCAGCTCGAGTCCATCCTTGTCCACCATGACAGTAATGCAGTCGTCGCACCTTGACATCCTGGTCACTTTGTGGCCAAGGTAACCAGATATGTGGCCCAGCGCTGCCTTAGCCATGTCAGGTGGTTCGTAGACATGCTCGTCATCACGTTGTGTAGTATTGACGAGGCTCTCGTACAAGGACTCGGCCACCTCCTCGTCGGCATCCTTGTCAAACTGTCTGGCAGCTGACAACTCCCTGGTAAGCTCAGCGATGTCGTATCCGCTATACCAGAGCAAATTCTGCTTCCTAATGATGGCCTCACCCTGCATGAAGTTCCTAACTGTGGTCCAATAGTTGGACCCTGCCAGCTTTCTCAGGTGACCAAAGTGTGACTCCAGCTTGTCGCTCTGGAATTTGCCCAAGAGAAGGTACTCGAGGCCCCAAGGTTCACCAGAGTACATGGCCAAGACGTTAGTGGCCAAGTGCTTAATGTTCCTACTGGTGTAGAAAGTGGCCAAGCTGGTGTCCCTGGTCACCTTCCACTTGTTATCAATGTCAGGTTCCTCGTAAGCTTCCTTCAGAAACCTGAAAATGACAAATTATATTTCATTACTTTTTTGTATGGACATAGGAACATAAGAAAATAAGGAAGCTATAAGAGTCCGTGAGACCTACACGAGGCAGTTCCTTTATGTTCTCCTACGTATTGTGAAGTACTATTTTTCTAACGAAAAAGTAACAAATAACATATATATACTAGAATACTGGTGTCCTATATTTATAAAGTAGCTAATCTGTAGCACTAGGACTTGACAAACTGTAGGTTGGAATTCCGGCGGAAATAACTCTATGGAAATTAGCTCCAGAGAGATGCAATTCAGGGAATATTTAAGAATTTTGATAGACAGAAGTTCTGCAACATGACTGTGTGACATTCCTGTCATGCGCGTTACCAGATGCCTCTGTAGCATGAACAAAGGCATAGAGAGGTGGCACAATGGACGCAACTTCGTCAGAGAATTTGCAAAAAAAGTAACAGTTATTTAAAAAAATTAAGCATGTATTGAAATATTTATTCTGTGCAACTATAAAAAAAAAGACAGCGACTAATAGATGAAAAAAATAATCACTGTAAACACTTACTTGCCAAAATCTTCTACAAAGTCTAGGTTGGCAGCTGAAGTTGGGCAGTCCAACAAAACAAGCCTCCTGTCTGGGTCCCTGAACCTGACGTCAGCGTGCTTGGTCTTCACGTTGAGGATTGTGAACCACCTGCAGACAGTTTTTGTTATTACATTTTTGGTTTTCTTCTTACATTGTATGTTGTTTAGAGCATTTTACAAAAAAAATGCGCATGTACATTCTTTTCATCTGCTTTTCAAAACATAATTATTATAATTTCTTTTTTTATTACTGATGCGGAATAAAAGTGTTAAATGGCACCCTTCATGATTTTTTTTTTTTACCTTAAATATTACTCTTAAAATTCTAAAGACGAGAAGAAAGCGGTGCAATAATGTAATAGAATAATGGAATCTTATTAATGAAAGTAGTGCAGTACCTGCGTACAGCGTCCAAGAAGTCTGCTGTGTCGTCATATTCAGGGTCCCTTTTCTCTGCAGCTACAAAGCGAAGGGCCGCAGTTGTGGTGGCGTCAGTGGCTGCAGCAGCTAGGCTGACTGACTGCCTCTCAATGTTGGAGGGGTTCAAGACCTTGTCAGTAAGCTTGTAGCCCATCTTGCCAGGGTGCTGAAACTCCTTGTTGTGGATCTTCCTCAGGTGGTCGAGCTGGACAGTGTGCTGGCTGCTGCCATCAGCCATCACCCTCACAGGGGTGCTCCTGCCCCGTAATAAATTTTCCATTTTCAGTCAAACCTCATAAAGAGAGAGTCGATGATATTTTTTTAATGAAATACACAAATTAAGAGAGAAATTTCTGAAGAAAAAAAATAAAAAAAAATATAATAAATGAAAATAAAATCAATTGTAATCTACTATAAGAGCGGGTCTTTGTAATTTTTGTATACATGTTTAAGCAATCCTTACCAGAATCCAGCGGAAGTTCCTGAATTTCAGCACCTTCCTGTTCAGGAGATTGTAGAAAATGTTCTTGAAGATGTGCGTGCTGTCGTAGAGTGAGCTGATGTTAAACTCTTTGTTGTCTGGATCAGCAGGGTTGGGAAAGTCTAAGGCTTGGTCCTTACTGCCGTTGAGGAGCGTGTTGTTCCAGGACTGATTGGACTTATGATTGTCTGTTGAGGCACTAACAAACGTAAAGCCAATGTCAGTTAGGTCATTCACCACAGTGGTGAACTCCTTGTCTATGAAGGCAGCAGTGGTGGTGAGCACTGGGGTGATACAGACGAGATCGTTGTACTCCCCAGCGATGCTTTGGATGTGTGTGGCAAAGAGCCTGCCTGTGAACTTGCCATCAGTCTCTCCATATATATGGCCTGCAGCGAACTCCAGGGCTTGACTGGTGTGCACCTCGTCCATGCTGAGGTGCACAAGTCTTTCGCGAGGGCTAAGCTTAGCACATCGCATTTGGAAGTACTTCCTGGTCACTTCGGTGAAGCCCCCGGTTATGTTCAGGGCACTTAGCTTTTGCCTGCAGGTCTGAGGGTGGGGCAGAACCATGTAGCTGCGCCTGTACAAGTGCCAGTATAACTTTGGACTCAGGCGATCCCACAGGGCACATTGTCCCAGCAGGGGGGACGAGTAACGACGAGCTTGTGGGTTAGTCATGACAAGCTTTAGCTGTTCTTTACAAAACAGCGTCACTAACCTCTTCTCGTTCTCCAGCTCGTCCAGGTTGACCCTATCTAATATCTGTCTCGCCTGCTCAAGGGGCTCGTCTGCTTGGACTTCTGTGTTCTTTAGACGAGCAAGCACGTTTTCAATTTCACTGAGTCGTCCTATGTGCTTTGGATGCTTTGGGTCACTGGACTTTTCCCTCTTTAGTACATCACTAAACCGCTTTCTGGACACTTTAACACCACGCACAAAAAGTGAAAAAGTCAGGTCACTGTATATGTTCATGCAGTATTCAGTGTAGGGCACATCATCATCGTTTAGAGCTTCACTTGTGAAAGATAAGTAGTTCTCCTCCTGGTCACCCACAGTCTTGTGTCTCACTCGGTGCCTGAAAGTTTTGGAACTAATGAGAAGTACAGCAATGATATGTCAGTAATAACATAATTAAAATATTACGACATTATTGGCTTGCATTGAATGATGAGAGAGAACGTTTAAATATCAAAATTTAAGACAAGAAATAAAAGTTGTGGTTTTGTATATAGACTTAATTTTTTTTTTTAATATATATCTATATTATGTGTTTACTTCTATGGGTTTTCAAACAAGAAAATAAGAAAATAAACCCTAGTAATATTTTTTAAAGAAAATTCTTCAAATCTTTATTAAATATAAAAAGTGGGAAGTGGATGTTATATTTTTTACTTAAAAAACAAAACAAAAACTCACAAACTAACAATAGTTAATCATTTAAATTTCTCTAATTAAATACAAAGTAGAATGTTTTTTTACATGATTTTAAGACATAAACATTATTCAGGCAAAAAAATATCACCTTAAGTCTTTATTAAGGAAGCTTGGATCGTTGACCTTGTTGCAGAGATCGCTGAAGTCTGCCATCTTGTCGGTGATCCATAACTCCGTCTGCAGCTGCTCCATGGCCTGAGCTTGTAAAGTCACCCTTGTTAAAGAGAGAATAAAACATTAAGTGACCGGTGACAAAAAAAAGTAATAATAAACTAATAAAAGTAAATATAAAAAAAAAAAAAAAAAAAAATGTAAAAAGGTTGATAATGATTCTACATTTTCATGTACGTATTCTATTTAGCTAATTTTCTAAACATTTTACGTCATAACTTTACTTGCGTCTCTCTCTCTCTCTCTCTCTCTCTCTCTCTCTCTCTCTCTCTCTCTCTCTCTCTCTCTCTCTCTCTCTCTCTCTCTCTCTCTCTCTCTCTCTCTCTCTCTCTCTCTCTCTCTCTCTCTCTCTCTCTCTCTCTCTCTCTCTCCCCTTCCCTCATATCTTACTTTATCTCCTTTCCTAGCTCCTAAATCTCTTTTCCTCCCATTCCTCTCCTCTCTTCCTCAAACTCCTCTTTCGCTTCCACCTACCTAATATTTCTTTCTCCTTTCATTATCTCTCTCTCTCTCTCTCTCTCTCTCTCTCTCTCTCTCTCTCTCTCTCTCTCTCTCTTCTCTCTCTCTCTCTCTCTCTCTCTCTCTCTCTCTCTCTCTCTCTTTCCTTCCTTTCCGTCACTTCCTGCTTGCGTGACCTTGAAAGACGTGCGTCTCTGTGGAGGCAAAGATTCGAAGCCTCCAATTCTTTTGGCGCGCTGCGTGAGCGGTGGTGCCACAATTTATAGAACATTATACGTAACTAAGTTTTGCAATATCAAAATAATGCTGTTTCCAAGGTCTGTTTTAAAATATATTTATTATCAGTGATTCTGGAAGACAATATTAGTAATGGAAGACATACATGATGTGAAAATATTGTGTTCCGCTGCTTGAAGGCGGAACAGCGGCAACGCTGCTTGAATGTCAGCTCGACCACCACCACTACCTATATGGTATATTTTCCTGCGTTATTTCTCGTGTTCTCTAGTTCTAACCCTCTCACGTGCCCCTCTAGTAGCTACTATATACCATCCTTCCTACAGCATCACGCTACGCCACCAACGTCACGATAACAAGACGCACGAAGCAAATACGTGGTCTGAACCGGGCTTAAATATGAACAGTGAAATATCCAGTGTCTAAACTACCCTAACCGAATAAAAAAACGAATAAATAAGGAAATGGTTCTCCTACACTTACGTACCTTGCACTCCTGGTAGCTGATGTGGTGGATCTCGCCATGCTGTCTCCTTTGGGCTGGAGATACGAGGGATGGCTGGGGAAATGGACTGGGATTGCGCATGGTTTGAGTGCAGGGCGCTTCCTAGGCTGGCCAGTGGTAACGTTGACAAGCTTGAAATCTTCCTCCTTGAAGTGCAGGCCGCAGACAAAAGCCTTGTCAATGTTAAAATCTTTCGTGTGGCGCGAAATTCTCTTTATCCAACTTTTCCTCACTGTAGGGAACGTATCATTGTGCTTTGGTATAGAAAAAACACTTCTGTACTTAGAATCTCCCACCTGAGATGTTCTGGAGACATAATTTGTCTTGCAACCCACGACACAACACTTATAAACCATTGTTAAGAGTGTACGTTAATCCGCGGGCGGTCTATACAACACTGGCGATCGAGGGTTTGAAATACGGCGCTGCAGGCTGCCGGCAGCAAAATTGTCGTACCGGAAGGCCACAATGATTATTGTATTAAACTATGGAAATAATATCATATCTTAAGAATATCAATGCTCATACCTTCATTGTACCGTAAATATTCTTATTTGTTAAAGAAAATGTATCATATCTGTTGTAGCGATGATTTAAAGAAATGGCCTACTACGCGAAGAATGATCGGGAAAATGTGATCAGTATACCCTCAAGAGTATAGTCCTCTATGCCTAACCTTAACCTAACCTAGCCTGGCTGCTGTCTGTGAGGGAGGGCTTGCCCGAAGGTCTCTGACTGTAGTAATGGCGACGGTGGAGTTGCACTTTATTTATTCTTATTAGATCATTCTTGTCCGTGATTTTGACCAAAGTAACAGCTTGCCAAGAGGTTTGAAGGTTAGTAGAAGACGTGTATGACAAAATATTAGTCCTTCATAAGGTAGTAGGCGAAATATGGCAGGGGCGATGAAACAAATCCTTACCGGTTACTGTATAACCCCCAGGGGCCAGACCAAGGCCACAGCGCCAGGATTACTGTATAACCCCCAGGGGCCAGACCAAGACCAACAGCGCCAGGATTACTGTATGACCCCCAGGGGCCAGACCAAGGCCACAGCGCCAGGATTACTGTATAACCCCCAGGGGCCAGACCAAGGCCACAGCGCCAGGATTACTGTATAACCCCCAGGGGCCAGACCAAGGCCACAGCGCCAGGATTACTGTATGACCCCCAGGGGCCAGACCAAGGCCACAGCGCCAGGATTACTGTATAACCCCCAGGGGCCAGACGAAGGACACAGCGCCAGGATTACTGTATAACCCCCAGGGGCCAGACGAAGGACACAGCGCCAGGATTCACAGATGGGGACCAGAAAACCTTAGGTAGGAAGAGTGGGAGGGAACATGTTTACATGCTGTGGCGTCTGAGGGGTTATTTATGCAAAGAGCAGACAGACAGACAGACTTGTTGCTATTTTCTGAAGTGGGGAGGATGGAGAGGAGGCCTTGCCAAGTGTGGTGTGAGTGAGGCAGAACGAGGTGTGGGCCCTGCAGGCAGGAGCAGAGTGCCAAGGCAGCGTGTGCCTCTGTGTTCTGACTGTCACCACTGTTGCAGGTGCTGAGGTCACAGTTCAAGCCGGCTGTTCCGCCCGGCAATAACCCGGCTTGCTCTGACATCCCTGAGGGTTTCCGCTGGACTGGCTGTAGCGAGTGCTGGCAAGAGTATTGCTGTGTGGGAGAGAGGCTGTGGGGCCGGGCAGCAGCATGAGTGGCCGGGAGCAGCAGGATCAGTCTGCCTCAGGTGTGGGGAGGCACAGGAGTGATGGCAAGAATCACCTGGAGGCAGGCAGCTCAGGACACAAGGCAGAGAGTGAGCTGAAGTGCCAACTGTGTGATAAAACATTTATATTCAAGAGTAAGCTTGAGAGACATTCCCTGACGCCCAGTGGTGTTAAAAATTATAAATGTCTTGAGTGTGGGAAAAAATTTACTGAAAAGAGTACCCTGACACACAGTGGTGTTAAAACTTATGAATGTCTAGTGTGTGGGAAAAAATTTACTGAAAAGAGTACCCTGACCAAACACACCCTGACACACAGTGGTATAAAAAGCTTTAAATGTCTAGAGTGTGGGAAAAGATTCACTCAAAAGATTCACCTCACCAGTCACACCCTGCACACAGTGGTTTTAAAAATAAACAAATGTCTTGAGTGTGGGAAAAGATTTACTGAAAAGGGTAACCTCACCAAACACCCCTGCCCACACATTGGTGTTAAAATTAGAATGTCTTGAGTGTGGGAAAGATTTACTGAAAAGGGAAACCTCACCAAGCACCCCTCACACAAAAATTGGTTTTAAAAAATTTATGAATGTCTTGAGTGTGGGAAAAGATTTACTGAAAGGGTAACCTCACCAAACACCCTGCCCACATATTGGTGTTAAAAATTTTATGAATGTCTTGAGTGTGGGAAAAGCTTTTACACCAATTCTAGCTCAATGTACACACATTTAGACACACTGGCTTGGAGGGAGTTTAAGTGTGATGTTTGTAGCAGTGTTTCAAGACAAAGGGATATTGCCAGGCACATGCAATCCCTTTTGAGGTGGTGTGTTGTGTGGACAGTGGGGTTTTGTACCCGTGCCTGTGGGAGTGTGTCCTGTGTGGCAATGGGTGGTGGTGTTGGGCAGTGTGTTACATGTGTGGTGACAGCCGTGCCCTTGTGTTCTGTGAGGGAGTAATGACCCCTGCAGTTGTTGGGTTGGCAGTGCAGGTGTGACTTTTAGTAAATGTATGGTAAATAATGGTGCTTGGTGAAAACCTTTGTTTGTGTATATCTTCAGGGTTGATGTCACAGTTGTTGGTCATTTCCCTGATCCAAAGCTCCACCAACCCAGTAGTAGTGTTGACCAGGATGACTCTAGCTTGAAGGTAACATCGCTTACTTATAGACAAAATCACCCATTAAGATTACTTCCCACCTGTCTCCATTAAGTTCCTTCAATGCCTGGTTGTATTGTAATGCCCGTAAATTCGGGAGAGACAGGATGGAAATTCCTATCGTACAATTCCCGGGTTATGTATTTAAGAAGGAAAAAGGTTTCAATAATCATATGTTGTTCTGGGGCAAGTTGTCAAGTGTTACCCAGCATATGGAGGAACGGTATTCCTATTATATTAAGGTCAATTCAATCTCTTCGTTTCTCGTAAAATTTATCTTCTTTCTTCCTATCTCCCACTTCTATCTCCCCCCCCCCCCCCCACTCCCTCCCCCCCCAGACACTCCGAGTACGAGTCAAAATTCGTGGGACACTTATTTCGCGATCATTGATAACTAGTAGATTCAAAACTTTTCATCCTCTCCTCACCCTCCTATCAGATCAAGGAACACTCTTAGATTCTTAATGTCCTTCAAACTAGACACAATAGTGACAGATCACATTCATAAATGGATGGGTTAGTCGAGTTATTTGCAAAATTAAAAAGTCCACCAATTTATGTCTCGATACCACTACCTCGTCGCTCAAAAAAACGCGTTCGTAGGCTTAACGAAGGAAATAAACTTTCCCCGGATATTAGAATAAACATATTAAATTCTTCTATATCAAAGTAACAGAACTGTATTATAGGCAGCCATTTCATATGTAAAACTTGTTTCATTAGTTAATTAGTCATTCATGGTCCGATAATCCCTTCAGGAGAGGCCAATTTCATAGGATCCGAACATTCCCCTTCCCGCCTTTCATCCCAACTTCACCTTAGTTACCACGAGAAGCCAGTCGTCTCTCCACTCTTTTCAAGGTAAGACGTGCGGTACCTCGCTCCTATTCCCCCCCCTTCCTTGTTATAATATTTCTATCTATATTTCCATATATAGGTAGAGTTGGTTAGTTTTCATTAAACGCATAGGAGGCCTGGCCTGTCCTTATAAGTGTTATTAAATGAGTCGTCTCTCCACTCTTTTCAAGAAACCAGGCCACATGGTACAGTGAATCCCCACACCAACTCATTACTCTCACATTTTCTCTCCTATATATATATTCCAGGTATACCTATAGTGCTCAGTTGATACGGACATAGGTGGTAGTTCTAAGAATGTAATTCAGTGAGGCAGGTTATGCTCTGTAGAGCTTCCCTGCGCCAAAATAAGAGTTTGTATATGTGTCTAAGATCTCAAACAGAGAAATAATGTTTCATGGTGAATAAATAGGATGATGTTTCAAATATAGTTCTTGTGTTTATTGCAAAAACCCCAGGTGATTATTCCGCGTGTTAGGATAATACTTCCCCACAATTCCAAAAGAGTTTCAGCCTTACTCGGTGTAATTCTAAGTATCAACCACGACTACCAAGATAAATCTTATATATATTAAAAACGTGCTCAGGAAGTAAAACCATAGAACTACTTGCCTGAGCTGGTGGCAGCATTTCCCCTTACTCCTTAACTCCTACCCCTTCCCCTTAAGTTCATTCCCATTTCAGTACTCTCCGCAGCGAGAAGTGTTCATACTATAATCAAATAGTGAAGTCATAAGACAAATTTCAATTCTCAATTCAGTTGTAATCAATGTAAAAATCCTAAACAATTAATTTCATTCAATACAAAGGTGGAAGCAAAACCTACGAAAACCCTGGCAACACAGTATTGTTTAACATTTCTTGCTCTTCACCCCTGTCCATGACCTGGTTATGGGTGGAACACTTGCCTCGGCGATATCTCTGCTCTCCTTTACAAGTCTCCAGGCTCATGTTGATTATTTCTGCCGTTCCTTCTCCCATTTCCACTGTAATTACTAATATGCTGTTTGGGGGCCCTATGTAATATGCTGTTTGGGGGCCCTATGTAATATGCTGTTTGGGGGCCCTATGTAATATGCTGTTTGGAGGCCCTATGTAATATGCTGTTTGGGGCCCCTATGCAAAATGCTGTTTGGGGGCCCTATGCGAAATGCTGTTTGGGGGCACTATACGAAATGCTGTTTGGGGGCCCTATGCGAAATGCTGTTTGGGGGCCCTATGCGAAATGCTGTTTGGGGGCCCTATGCGAAATGCTGTTTGGGGGCCTATGCGAAATGCTTCCGCTTCCGATTGACAAGCGGTCTTCGCCATCTGATATGCCATCGCCAATCCCTATTTGTGCTTGACATGTTTTGTCTCACGTGAGGGGTCAGCATGGCGCGTGCCGCGTGAGGGGTGTCAGACAACGTTATAAATTTGGTGTGTGGTTTGAGACCACACACCTAGCAATGTCACACAGGTCAAACTCCGGGTGACGCCGCACGTGCGCACGTGCACACCCCTGTCCAGTAAATTTCCTTGCTATCGGGTTTCTACGGGCTCGCTCGTCCTCGCCGTTAAGGCATCTTACTGGTTCTTAGAATCCAATAAGGTGAACAGAACCACACTCCCATTTGTGTGGGCAATTTGGGTCCTGGTGTAAACCATTTACCAATATGGATAACAAAATATATAAAACAATAGATAAATGGGCTACAAAATGAGATCAGAAAATTTTTTTTTTTTTTTTAATACATTTGAGCCTATAGCGCCTGTAGGCAGTGGTGCCCAGGGCTCGGATGGTAGGCTCTGGGTTCACTTGAGGGCTGTGATGGTTGGGCCTCGCCCGTGGTGGCCAGGCAGGATTCTTATAGTGACGGGCCCGTGGGTTAAGGCTCATGCCGCCACCCTGTGTCCTCCGATGCACTCGCAAACCAAGGTAGAGTTGATTGTAGCATGTGGATGTTCTTTGGCCACTCGACGGTGCAGAAAGGTTTTGGTTTTTTTTCGGGGATCGAATCGGGTCACCGAGAACGCCAATCGTAGACGCTAACCACTCCGTCTAAACCCCCGCCCATGAAATATATTTGTATACGTATGTATATATGTATATTTTTTCTCTGATTTTGGTTTAATAAAGTTTGGTAAATATGGACGAGGACTGCGCGGTCATTTTCTGAGACACTGACTACAGTCTGCGCGGATAATCACTGCGTGCCCCCGAAAAGGGGAAAGTTTACACGTATACGCACCATGTTTATAACAAATAATGTAAATATCAACACTTACAATTGTAGTTAGTATTTCGTTGCGTAGCCCTTCCTCTTGATGACCCTTTGAAGGCGACGTGGTACACTGTCCCGCAAGGTTTTGAAGGAACTCAGGCTTAAATTCTTCCCAAAACTTTCGAGCTCCATTTCAAGCTTGGGAGTGTAGAGGTGTCACGTGAGCGGAGTTTTTCCTTTAATGATGGCCCAAAGATTTTCTATGGGTGATATATCGGGAGAATTACCTGGCCCGTCATCTATTCTCCCAATCTTGCAGTCATCAAGCCCTGTATCACATCTCAGCTGTGTGGCAGGATGCTCCATCCTGTTGAAAATCTGTGCCCGTGTCCCCTTTTCAAAACAGTCCCCCCAGGTGGTCATTTAAAAGATCAAAATACACCACTTTGTTAACAGTTTGTTCTTTGGAAAATAACTAAGTTCCCCAAAACCATGAAAAGAAAGCAAACCCCCCACCATTAAACTGGGAGGGTGTTTTGTGGTCTTTCGTGTGTAGCGAGGCTTGGTGGGGGCTGAGCCGGGCGACGGTACACTTTTGCTGGTCCTCCTCCACTCACACAAAATGTTCCCTTTTGTCACTCCACAGCACAGCCCGCCACTTGTCAAGAGCCAATCTCTGTATTTCTTTGGAAATTTAAGCCCTTTTTTTTCCTTTGGCGGTCATTTAATCAGTGGCTTATTTCCGCGCCCGGGAACACCTGTAGCCAAGGTCACGTTTCAAAGTTTCCTGTACAGTACGAAGCGACACATTACCAAGAAGAGTATGATTTTTCCTCCTTCAGTTCTCTGGCTGTAAGGCTAGGATTGGCATCAAGCCCGTCGCCTTAACACGCTCCTGGTTCTGTTTTCCGTTTTTTTTTTTTTTTCCTGGTTTTTTTTTTTTGGGGGCGGGATTTCACCTCTCCGCCACCTTAAATCGCGGATCAAATTTTGAACTGTTCTAACCTTTTAGTCCTTTGAGCTTGCAAATTTCTTTATTATTGATCCCAGCCTTGTAAAGATCAATATTGCTTGAATCGTTGTGCCATCCGTATTTTTCCACCCATTATGTAATCCAGCAAAAACAGGGAAAAACACGGGATGTAGAGGACCCCTGCAGGCTTAAGTTCAAAAACATGCAAACTGTCAACTGCCTATGGAGGAGGAGGGAGGGAAAACCCCCCCACCCACACACCAGTGAGTGTACAAGATGATGTACGTCGCTGTCAGACATACGATTCATGCCTTCTGCATTTTTTATAGCTTGGGAAGCAAAATTTAAACCTGCGTGTGTGAGGCATGAGGCAGGTGTGTGAGGCAGGAGGCAAGGTGTGTGAGGCAGAGGGAAGGTGTGGGAGGCAGAACAGGGTGTGTGAGGCAGGAGGCAGGGTGTGTGAGGCAGGAGGCAGGGTGTGAGAGCAGGAAGCAGGGTGTGGAGGCAGGAGGCAGGGTGTGTGAGGCAGGAGGCAGGAAGCAGCGTGTGTGAGGCAGGAAGCAGGGTGTGTGAGGCAAGAGGCAGGGTGTGTGAGGCAGGAGGGAGGGTGTGTGAGGCAGGAGGCAGGAAGCAGGGTGTGTGAGGCAGGAAGCAGGGTGTGTGAGGCAGGAAGCAGGGTGTGTGAGGCAGGAGGGGGGGTTTTGTGAGGCAGGAAGCAGGGTGTGGGAGGCAGGGGGCAGGGTGTGTGAGGCAGGAACAGGGGGTGTGAGGCAGGAGGCAGGGTGTGGGAGGCAGGAGGCAGGGAAACAGGGTGTGTGAGGCAGGAAGCAGGGGGTGGCAGGCAGGAAGCAGGGTGTGGCAGGGAGGAAGCAGGGTGTGTGAGGCGGAGGAGGGTGTGGGGAGGCAGGAGGGAGGAAGCAGGATGTTTTGAGGCAGGAGGGAGGGGGTGTGAGGCAGGAGGCGGAAGCAGGGTGTGGGAGGGAGGAAGCAGGGTGGGGTGAGGCAGGAAGCAGGGTGTGTGAGGCAGGAGGTGGGAGGCAGGAAGCAGGGTGTGGGAGGCAGGAACAGGGTGTGGAGGCAGGAAGCAGGGGGTGGGAGGCAGGAGGCAGGAAGAAGGGGGTGTGAGGCAGGAGGCAGGGTTGGGAGCAGGAGGCAGTAAGCAGGTGTGTGAGGCAGGAGGCAGGGGGTGGGAGGCAGGAGGCAGGGTGTGTGAGGCAGGAAGCAGGGGGTGTGAGGCAGGAAGCAGGGTGTGTGAGGCAGGAGGGGGGGTGTGTGAGGCAGGAGGCAGGGTGTGTAGGCAGGAGGCAGGGTGTGGAGGGAGGAGGCAGGGTGTGGGAGGCAGGAAGCAGGGGTGTGAGGCAGGAGGCAGGGTTGGGAGGCAGGAGGCCGGGTGTGTGAGGCAGGAAGCAGGGGGTGGGGAGGCAGGAAGCAGGTGTGTGAGGCAGGGGGAGGGTGGGGTGAGGCAGGAGGGAGGGTGGTGTGAGGCAGGGTGTGTGAGGCAGGAGGCAGGGTGGGGAGGCAGGAAGCAGGGTGTGTGAGGCGGAGGGAGGGGAAAGAGGCAGGAAGCAGGTGTGGGAGGCAGGAGGCAAGGTGTGGGAGGCAGGGTTGTGAGGCAGGAGGCAGGGTGTGTGAGGCAGGGGGCAGGGTGTGGGAGGCAGGATCAGGGTGTGTGAAGGCAGGAAGCAGGGTGTGTGAGGCAGGAGGCAGGGTGTGGGAGGCAGGATGCAGGTGTGTGAGGCAGGATGCAGGGTGTGGGAGGCAGGAGGCAGATTGTGGGAGGCAGGAGGCAGGGTGTTTGAGGCAGGAAGCAGGGTGTGTGAGGCAGGAAGCAGGGTGTGGGGGGCAGGAAACAGGGTGTGTGAGGCAGGAGGCAGGGGGTATGAGGCAGCAGGGAGGGTGTGTGAGGCAGGAGGCAGGGTGTGGGAGGCAGGAGGCAGGAGGCAGGGTTTTGTGAGGCAGGAAGCAGGTTTGTGAGGCAGGAGGCAGGGTGTTTAGGCAGCAGTCAGGGGGTGGGGGGCAGGAGGGAGGGTGTGGAGGCAGGAGGCAGGAGGCAGGGTGTGGGAGGCGGAGGCAGGGTGTGTGAGGCAGGAAGCAGGGTGTGGGGAGGCAGGGTGTAGGAGGCAGGAGGCAGGGTGTGAGGCAGGAGGCAGGGTGTGTTTAGGCAGGAAGCAGCGTGTGTGAAAGGGAGGAAACAGGGTGGTGTGAGCAAGAGGCAGGAAGCAGGGGTGTGGGAGGCAGGAGGCGGGTGTGTGAGGCAGGAAGCAGGGTGTGGGAGGCAGGAAGCCCGGGTGTGGGGGCAGGAGGTAGGGTGGGGTCAGGCAGGAGGGAGGGTGTGTGAAGCAGGAAACAGGGTGTGGGAGGCAGGAGGCAGGGGGTGTGAGGCAGGAGGCAGGGTGTGTGAGGCAGGAAGCAGGTGTGTGAGGCAGGAAGCAGGTTGTTGAGGCAGGAGGCAGGGTGTGGGAAGCGGAAACAGGGTGTAGAGGCAGGAGCCAGGGTGTGGGAGGGAGGAGGCAGGGTGTGGGAGGCAGGAGGCAGGGTGTGTGAGGCAGGAGACAGGGTGTGTGAGGCAGGAGGCAGGGTGTGGGAGGCAGGAGGCAGGGTGGGGGTGAGGCAGGAGGCAGGGTGTGGGAGGCAGGAAGCACGGTGTGTGAGGCAGGAAGCAGGGTGTGGGGAGGCAGGAGGCAGGGTGTGGAGGCAGGAGGCGGAGGTAGGAAGGAGAGTGTGTGAGGCAGGAAGGAGAGTATGTGAGGCAGGAGGCAGGGTGTGTGAGGCAGGAAGCAGGGTGTGTGAGGCAGGAGGCAGGGTTTGGGAGGCAGGAGGCAAGGTGTGGGAGGCAGGATGCAGGGTGTGTGAGGCAGGAAGCAGGGTGTGGGAGGCAGGAGGCAGGGTGTGGGAGGCAGGAGGCAGGGTGTGTGAGGCAGGAGGCAGGGTGTGGGAGGCAGGAGGCAGGGTGTGGGCGGCAGGAGGCAGGGTGTGGGAGGCAGGAGGCAGGAAGCAGGGTGTGTGAGGCAGGAGGCAGGGTGTGGGAGACAAATTAATATTAGTTAATTTAATGGAGTATCTGGCAACCCTGCGCTGGTTTGTTGACATCGAGGCGGTGTGACGATATAAAGAGTTGCCAATATAAATGGTTGCATGGCCCCTACTGCGCATGCGCGGTGGCGTAGAAACCAAATATATCAGGTAAATAGAAATATCGTCTATAATCAGTTAAACAATGCTATCCTTCACCAAATGAGGCATCCCACAATAGAAGAATGCCTCATCTATTGCTGTCATCAAGATACTCGCCCAACAGTGGTGTTTACATGAGATATTTTGGTTCTTAAATGTTGCTGCCTTGGCCCCGCTCTCGCACCGACCAAACCCCCCCAAGCCAGCAATATGGCAATTATGTCATAAATGATAAGTGTCCGTACACTATAGGCTGTCCATGATAGAAGAAGACTTGAAAATCGCTGCATACCAGACACAAGCCCAGTGGTTAGATATATATGAACCTAGACGGTGTTTTGGTGCACCTGGCACAAGCTGCAAGGGACGAGGACACCATGGTAGGTTTTGTGCTCCTGTTTGTAAAAAATACAGTAACGTTCCCTGCTTTAACTTTGGTCGTACATTGAATAATCAGTATTGTACAGGTGGGCTAAGTATTTGTACAAAACGACGCGTTATTATGTGTAAATCAAAAATCATGTTCACCCATCCACGTCGGAGGCATGCGCGGGAAGGGTGACACAGAAAAAGGCATATTTAACAGTAAGAAATACAACGTCTGTGTGTCTTATTGACAAGTATGTTCCTGGTTGACTACTTTATATATTGTATTAGTGCCAAGGCAATACAGAATGGATTTCCATAGTAATAGAACAAATAAGCCAGGCATCCAGTCGGGCGCGATCTGACCACGACCCTTGGCCCGATAGCTACCTGACAAATACCATGAAACACTGCTCCTGGTGAATTTTTTTGACATGTTACCATTGTATATAAATGCCTACATGGAAATAATAACATGTGTTTTGGTTTCCTTATTTTCAGTTACCACATCATCGCCACTACTACNGGGGAAGGGAAAGCAGGGTGTAGGAGGCAGGAGCAGGGGGGTGTGAGGCAGGAGGCAGGAAGCAGCGTGTGTGAGGCAGGAAGCAGGTGTGTGAGGCAAGAGGCAGGGTGTGTGAGGCAGGAGGGAGGGTGTGTGGGCAGGAGGCAGGAAGCAGGGTGTGTGAGGCAGAAGCAGGGTGTGAGCAGAAAGCGGTGTGTGAGGCAGGAGGAGGGTGTGTGAGGCAGGAAGCAGGTGTGGGAGGCAGGAGGCAGGGTGTGTGAGGCAGGAAGCAGGGTGTGTGAGCAGGAGGCAGGGTGTGGGAGCAGGAGGCAGGAAGCAGGGTGTGTGAGGCAGGAAGCAGGTGTGTGAGGCAGGAGGAGGGTGTGTGAGGGAGGAGGCAGAAAGCAGGGTGTGTGAGGCAGGAGGGAGGGTGTGTGAGGCAGGAGGCAGGAAGCAGGTGTGGAGGCAGGAAGCAGGGTGTGTGAGGCAGGAAGCAGGGTGTGTGAGCAGGAGGGAGGGTGTGTGAGCATAGGAGGAAGCAGGGTGTGTGAGGCAGGAAGCAGGTGTGGGAGGCAGGAAGCAGGGTGTGGGAGGAGGCAGGAAGCAGGGTGTGGGATGGCAGGAGGCAGGAGGCAGGGTGTGGGAGGCAGGAGGCAGGAAGCAGGGTGTGTGAGGCAGGAGGCAGGGTGTGGGAGGCAGGAGGCAGGAAGCGGGTGTGTGAGGCAGGAGCAGGGTGTGGGAGGCAGGAGGCAGGGTGTGGGAGGCAGGAAGCAGCGTGTGTGAGGCAGGAAGCAGGGTGTGTGAGGCAGGAGGGGAGGGTGTGTGAGGCAGGAGGCGAGGGTGTGTGAGGCAGGAGGCAGGGTGTGTGAGGCAGGAGGCAGGGTGTGTGAGGCAGGAGGCAGGGTGTGGGAGGCAGGAGGCAGGGTGTGTGAGGCAGGAAGCAGGGTGTGGGAGGCAGGAGGCAGGGTGTGTGAGGCAGGAGGCAGGGTGTGTGAGGCAGGAGGCAGGGTGTGGGAGGCAGGAGGCAGGGTGTGTGAGGCAGGAAGCAGGTTGTGTGAGGCAGGAGGCAGGGTGTGTGAGGCAGGAGGCAGGGTGTGGGAAGCAGGAAGCAGGGTGTGTGAGGCAGGAGGCAGGGTGTGGGAGGCAGGAGGCAGGGTGTGGGAGGCAGGAGGCAGGGTGTGTGAGGCAGGAGGCAGGGTGTGGGAGGCAGGAAGCACGGTGTGTGAGGCAGGAAGCAGGGTGTGTGAGGCAGGAGGCAGGGTGTGTGAGGCAGGAGGCAGGGTGTGTGAGGCAGGATGAAGGGTGTGTGAGGCAGGAGGCAGGGTGTGTGAGGCAGGAAGCAGGTGTGTGTGAGGCAGGAGGCAGGTGGTGGGAGGCAGGAGGCAGGGTGTGTGAGGCAGGAGCAGGGTGTGTGAGGCAGGAGGCAGGGTGTGGGAGGCAAATTAATATTAGTTAATTTAATGGAGTATCTGGCAACCCTGCGCTGGTTTGTTGACATCGAGGCGGCGGGAACCAGGTGGCTGCTGGACAGTGTAACAGCTCGCCCTTCGGGTCGCTTGAGCTGCTCTGCACTGCTGGACTTCGCCATCGCCAGCCCTTGTGCTTGACCGTTGTGGGCCTACCACCCATCGCTGGGTAGTGTGTACAGCCTGCTCCTCGTCTGTGTTTCCGTCTGCCGCCGCCATGTCTGACACGTCACCGGGGACCGAGCCAGCCATGGATGTCCAGGAGGATGAAGCCTCCTGTCCTCCCCTCCCCTCCGCCAGCAAGAGGGCACGGGCGCCTTCCCCCTCGCAGGAAGCTCCTGATAAGGCCCCTCGCACCGACTCCGACACCCTGTCCTCTCAGGTTGCATATGTCCAGGCGTCCTACCTCCTCAGAGCTGCGTCGGGTGCAAGGGTCTTTGCTAATCCGTGCCGGGTCTCCCATGCTCTCCACCTCTCGACCCTCGGCAAGTATGTCCTCGAGGGGGAAACCCGCGCCCTGGGAAACGGCTGTGCCCTTGTTGTTGTGATCTGGGAGCACAACATCCCCAAGGTACCTGAACTGGGGCAGGCCTCCTTTACCCTGGGGGAATGGGAGGTCACCTGCCGCAGGGCTGAGCGTGAAGGCCCTGACTACCATTACGCCAGGGTGGGGCCCCTGGATGACTCAACTGACATCACTGAGGTCCGGAGGGACTTTCGATCCTTCGTGGAGGGAGGTGGTCGAGATCACCTGGACCCCGGCCCACAAATCTGCCCAGGTACACCACGGGAAAAAGTGGCTCCGCCTAAAGGTGAGTGGGACCCTTCCCACAAAGGGGTCCATCTCCCAGTTGGTGTATGGGCACGCCCTACTCCTCCCTCTGCTCCGCTGCTCTGGGTGCCATCGGATCGGCCACTCCCTCAACACCTGCAGGTCTCCGGTGCGATGCTCCAGGTGCAGGGGGCCCTAAACCATGCAGGCAAGACGACATCACCTGCACCAGGCCCTTTCGTGTTTTCCAGTGCGGGGGACCACATGGGCCCAGGTCTGCGCACTGCACTTTCAACTGCCGGGCTCAGCAGCTCTATGCTGACTTGGCGCGGGAGGGGACGCCCCTGCACCCATCAACACGCAGCTGAGGGACCTCGACCTGCCTAGCCTTTCCGCCCTCCCCCAGGCCAAACCATAAACCAACCAAGCCTGCACCAGCTGCACCTACTCAACCCCCAGCTACGGCGGTCCACCAGGTATGTCGTATTTCCGCCTTTCGCCACAGGGAATAGGTACGGCCCGCTGCAGGAGGCCCCGGAAGATGATGCCTCCTTGCCTCAGGCTCCCGTCGTCGACCCTGAACCCGGCAGCACTCCTCCTCCTGTGCGCCGTCGCATCCGCCTGCGTCAACCTCGTCGACCGCCCGGATATCAGGCCCTCCGTCTACACCCACCCCCCAGATCTCGAGTCTGAATTCACCCACTCCACCATCGAGGCTGAAGTGCACCGGCCGCACGGTTCGCCACCCACCGTAGGGAGGAACCGGGACGTGCCTTTCGCCATGCCGCCCCTTTTGATCCCGTCCCCGTTATGTCCCCAAGGCCTCCCGCCCCGCCCTGGCATCCTGATCACTCAACTGCAGCACCAGCTTCTTCCGCCTCCTCCGTGGATACAGTAATCTCCTCTCTTTTCACCCTCCTCTGGAAGGGTTACCACCTCTACCAGAAGGGCACACCTGTGCCAGCCATTCTCACCTATCTGTGGCCCACCCTCTCCATGCTCATCTCCTCCCTATTTGAATAGGATATGGCCCTCACCTTCCTCCTCTGGAATGCCAGGTCTCTCCTCCGGAAATCATCTGAACTGCAAACCTACCTGCGGGACTCATTTCCCTTTCAGTGGCGGGTTGTGCGAAAACCTGGCTCCCCCCTCACCTCGCGCTCAACCTTCCGGGCTACTCTATCCTCAGGCAAGACCGCCAACAGGGCCGTGGTGGGGGTGTCCTCCTTGCCCTCCGAGACGTGCTGCTCCACTCCCCGCTTCCCCCTTCCCCAGTGGCCGGGTGGGCGCTGGAGATCGTTGCTGCCGGGGTTTAGCCTCCGGAGAGGTTGGCTCACCGTGGCAGTAATATACAACCCGGGTGGTGCCGCCACTTCACAGGAGATCGAACACTATATCGCCTCTCTCCCCCCCCCGGTGATCATCATGGGGGACTTTAACGCACACCACCAATGCTGGGAGCTGACCTGCCTCCCAAACAAACGGAACCCTTCAGGTAACACATTATTCAGGATAATGTTGGACTCTCCTCACCTCTCCTTGCTGACCCCGCCTGGTCTGGCCACCGGGTTCCACCCCCACACTGGTGCTCCCTCGGTCCTGGACCTGTTCATTGGGGGACCCGGCCTTCATCACCTCCACCTTCTCTACTGGGCCTTACATGGGGAGTGACCACCTTCCTGTGCTGGCCTCTGTCCCACAGGCTCACCCGAAGCCCCACCCGGTGCCTGCCCCGCTGGAGAATAAGATCCTCCGAGTGGCCCCGCTTTACAGGGAGGCCCTCCAGCCCTCCCCGGGATATCTCCACTCTACCCTTGGAGGACGCCGCGTTTCCTTCCATCAGACGCGGGAGACGGCGGGTGCGGCTGCCTTTCACCTTGCCACGCGTCGCACACCCCGTCGCCCTGGGAAGCCATGGTGGAATAACGACTGTGCCGGGCAGTACTGGCCCGCCGTCGGGCCTGGAACCAGTGGCGGAGGACACCCACGATACTGGCAGGCACTAACTACCGCCGTCTCAACGCCTTCAGCGCCAAGATCATCCTCAAGGCCCAGAGGAGTGCCGGGGGTTCCCCACTGCTCCTCCCTCTCCTTCTCTTCCTCCACCAGAGAACCTGGGACTTCCTGCACTCTATGGAGGGCGGGAAGGCGCATCACCCCACCCCTCTGACGGATGGTGCCCAGTCTCTATTGGATGACCCCGAGAAGGCAGAGGCTCTGGCTCGCCACTACCACCAGAAGATGGGGCTTCCCCTACTCTCCATCCTCCTGCGGACCTCCACCAAGCCACCTCTACTCCATTGCCTCCCCTGGTTTCCTGAGCTAACCCAGCCTTACGCCCGGCGGGGAACTGGATGCAGCCCTGTCCACACTGCGTACTGGAAGGCAGCGGGACACGACCACATCCCTTCGATTTCCTCACTCACCTCTCCCCTCCCCTACAGGAATGCCTTACGCATTTACAATGCCAGCTGGGAGACAGGAAATTACCCCACCTGTTGGAAGCCCTCTGTCATCATCCCCATCCACAAGCCGGTAAAGATCCTTCTCTCCCATCTTCCTACAGGGCCCATAGCTCTCCTCTCTGTATTGGGAAGCTGATGGAGGCCTGGTGTCACAAGCTCTTCCGGGTGGCTTGAGGAGAAGCGATGCTAAGGGAGGAGCAGTGCGGCTTTCGACCCCATAGGGGCACAATGGACGTGCCCGGGCCCGCTTGAGTTCCATATTTGCGACACCTACCGGGCAGCGCCAGGTATGACACACTCTTCCTTGACCTGGAGGGTGCCTTCGATACGGGACCACACGAGGGTATCCTATACAAGCTGGCCGGCATGGGCATTACCGGGGCCACCCTTGCCTGGGTCCAGGGGCTTCCTTGGCGGTCGCTCGTACCGGGTTGCAGTGGGTGCCTCTCTGTCGCCCTCCCGTCCCCTTCACAGAGGCGTTCCTCAAGGCTCCATCCTAAGTCCTCTTTTATTCAACGTCCTCCTCTCTGACCTCCACCTTCCCGCCCACTCCCACCTCCTCATCTATGCTGCGATACACCGTAGTCAGCCGGGCCCAACGTTGCCCAGGCGCAGACCCACCCGCAAAAGGCAGCAATCTCCCTCGGTGACTGGGTGACCACCTGGGGTCTGAAGTCAGTGCCCCCAAAAGCACAGTTATGTGTTTCAACCCTCAAGCGGCTTCCCTCCCCACCTGCCCCTCCAACTGTGCGGCCAGCCGGTCCCTTACTCCAGGACGCACACCTTCCGGGGTGCGGCTGGGCGGTCCTCGCCTCTCCTGGGCCCCGGGCATGTGGAATATCTCCGCACCTCCTGCAACAAGCGCCTGGATGTCATGAAGAGGATTTCCGGTGTCCGTTGGGGTGCGAACCGGGATCTCCTACTCCAATATTACCTTGCCACCATCAGACCCAAACTCATGTACGGCAGCAGCATTTATGGGTCGGCTGCCCGTACTACATTGACCAAGCTGATCCCCTTTAGAATGCCGCGCTTCGAATCTCCATGGGGCCATGAAATCTTCCCCGGTTCTCTCCCTGCATGCCGAAAGTGGCATCCTCCCCTTGTCACCTACAGAAGGGTTATTTTATGCCAGCAGTACCACCAACTCATGAGCCTGGGCCCCCATCTCACCCCCTTGCTGCTCTCTACGCTGGCCTTTGGGGTGGATCACCACGCCACCAGTTTGGTCTCCGGGTGCCAGGGAACCCCTTCTGGTTAGGGCCCTACTGGCTCTCACCATCTTTGGCCTACCACCACACCCCACAACCCCCCAGCCCACACTCTCCCCCCCCACCCCGGCTGGACACCTCCTCCAGGTTTACCCTGCACCTTCCAGGCCTCCTCCTCGGCACTCTACAGTATTCTGGCGGCGACTCTGTTCAGGCGGATGGACAGATCGCTATATCACCACCACATAAAGCTGTTTCACAGATGGCTCTCACTCCCCTTCACCCCCTCCACGGCGGCTGCCATCTACGATCCTGCCACCTCCATCTGCAGGACGTGGAGGCTTCCCCCGGAGACAGATGTCTTAACATCTGAGCTCTATGCCCTCCACCAGGCCATCATACACCTCCACACCGGGCACACCAAGGGCAAGGCTGTGGTCTACACAGACTCCCTCTCCTCACTCCACCTCCTCCTCTCCCGCCATCCACGATCCTCTACGTCCCTCGTCCCCCACCATCCAGAGGGCCCCTTTTCCACCTTACCAACGAGGGGTGGGAGATCACCTTTCAGTGGGTTCCCTCCCACGCTGGTACCCAGGCAACGAGGTGGCTGATTCTGCTGCCAGGCTGGCCTTGGACAGATGTAAACATGACACCCTTACCTCTGCCGCTCTCCGCGGCCAAACGCCTCATCTCCCCGGGCTGCCGCTCCACCTGGAACAACACGCTCGGCGATGCCCTCCGCATCACCTCCATGGGCCAATTACCGCAGTGACTCTTTCCCCCCCGCCCTGGTAAGGAAAAAGTCCCGTGTCCTTGATGTCGCTCTCACCCGCCTCCGCCTGGGGCACACGACACTCACAGCTCACTTGCATCGCCTCCGTCTGTCCCCTGAACCCCACTGCCCCTGGTGCATAAAAGTTTCCCGGGGACTATTGAACACTTTCTGCTGCAGTGTCCGCGCTTCACTCCCACCGTGTGGTGCTACACACCCAACTCCCTCGCCCTGAACGTCAACACCTTTGACCTGCCCACCCTGCTGGCGGCGGCTGGTGTTCCCCACTCTCGGCAACACGCCGTCATCCGTCTCACCTGTGCCTTCCTGAGGAAGACAGGTCAACTACAGCGCCTGTGATCGCCATCATAGGACTCACCAGGGCTCATAGTGTTCCACAAGGGATCCTCGCAGCCCTTCAAACAACAACAAACAACAAGCTGGCTGCCTGTCTCAACCTTCCATCAGTTTTTATCAGTTTAACTTCGAATTTACTCACACCGGGTGACGTCCAGGCGAAATAAAGGGAGGAAGGGTGTGTGTGTGGTTTGGGGTGAATGAGGGCGGGGAACCAGGTTTTGTAAAACAGGTTAAATGAAAGTTTTAATTGGGTATTGGTGGACGAGGAGGAAAGGCCTCTCGGTCTATCGTTTTCATCAGTTTTAACCTCAAATTACTGACTAACTACTGTCCAAGGCTGAATTAAAGGGGTGAGTAAGGGGGTGGTGTGTGTTGTGGGGTGAATGAGGAGGCTGGACAACCGGTTTATAATAGGCCTTAATCGATGAAAAATGGCGTTGTTGTAGTGGACGAGGAGGAAAAAGTGCAGCGGGGATATTTTCCCAACCCGTATTTCTGTGTATGGTATTATTCAGTGGGCCTGCAGTCACTCGTACACAATAGGTCGTTTCGTACACAGTAGATTCGTACACCAAAAAGTTGTCGTAGTCTATATGAAAGTCATAGTCATTTCGTAACTCGGCTCCGAGTTGCAATTGACTACTAGAGTTGGTAATAATGGAGAGAGTTTTGCGGGTCTTTTCAAAAGAACACCGACTAGTTTTGCGGCAAAACAGGGGGGCTTTTTCTAATGGAGATAGTTTTTTTTTTTTGCGCAAAACCATAATTTTTGACAAAAAAAAAAAAAAAATTATAAAGTTTTTTGCCTAAATAGGTGCTTTTCTATTCGAGATTGTTTTATATAGCGCAAAAAACTAATTACCGAAAGGAAAAAAAGAAAATTTAAAAAATAAGTCTCCATAGAAAACAACTCCGAATTTGGGGGGAAAAATTTGTTCAGGGTCTTTAAGTTTTAATGAAACCTAACCTCAGCTTATAGTTTAATGAACCCTAAAACTAACATTATAGGTTTTAATGAAACCTAAAACCTAACCTAAACCACAAAGTATAACCTAACCTACCTAACCACAAAGTATACCTAGCCCTAAACCTTAACCACAAAGTATTACCTAACCTAACCTTAACACTCTTACCTACTGAGGTGGTGGGTAGCAGCGAGTGATTTCGTAGGAAGTGATGGAAGATGGTGGTTTGGGTCTTGGTGACAGGGGCAGAAAAGTAATGGGCGAAGTACTGCTATTGTGGTCTTTTTGTTGCACCAGCTCTGAGAACCCAGTCTAATGTCTTGCCAGAATTTAATGTCTTCGCCCGAGCCGTTCAATGTGTTGGTAGTACCCGCGCACTGGATCCCAAAATTCTTAGAACGGGCCCACGACTCTGGTGTATAACCCAGGTCGCTGCTCAAGGCCAACTATAGGCTTTCCAACAGTCACTGTATATTATGACCCAGGGAGGATGTACTTTAGGCACAGGGGATGATACATGATAGTGACTTTCACTTGCCTTACAACCTTACACTCCATTTATTTTCAACTGACTAACTGAAGGGCGAAGGCCCGCGAAGGGTGATTACAAATTTTAAAAGCCTTGTTTTAATTCAGAGCCAAGGATTGGCTGCGGGGGGGGGGGAAATTGGAAATTATACATGCCTTTGATTGCCCTATTATATTAGTGTTCCTGAGTGGCTGAAGAAAAAAAAAAATAGTGGCTTGTCATTGGCCTAACCATAACGGCCTCCGGATTGGCTTCCACCAAAAAGGTGTGAAATCTCTGAGTAAACAAAGTTTTCCGTGTGTGTGGTTCCTTGGGGGCCTGCATCGTTTGATGTCACCCTCGCGTAGGTCACTGCCTCGCAGCCAGTGTCGATAAAGAGTTTGATGGAGGAGGGTGTGTATGGTGCCATAGACAACAAAAGGATAATTCATTATCATACATAATATATTTTTATGACGCGAATGTAGAGTAGGGTGTACAGTATACTGGCAAACACAACAGCCAAAAAAAAAATTGGAAATCGTGAGTTAGTAAGGTCTGAGCGTACGTGAAAACTCTCCTCCATTATCAACCAAAAGTTGTTTCGTAGTCTATATGAAAGCATAGGCGTTAGTTCGTACACTCGGATCAGAGTTTGAAAATTGACTTATTAGAGTTGGTAATAAGGGACGAGAGTTTGCGCGGTCTTTTGCAGAGGAACCCGACTAGTTTTACTGGCTTAAAATAGGGGCTTTTTCTAAATGGAGAAGTTTTTATTTTGCACAAAAACCATACGTTTCAAACAAACAAAAACAAAAACAAAAAATATCCATCAGAAAAAGCACTAAAATTTGGCCGTGAAAATTTGTCGGGTCTTATAAGCGTTAATGAAACTACCTAACTTATAGGTTTTAATGAACCTAAAACCTAATCTTAACCACCAAAGTATACCTACCAACCTCATAAGTTATAAAATGAAACCTAACCTAACCTTAACCACAAAGTTACCCACCTAACCTTAACCACAAAGTATACCTAACCTAACCTATAAGTTTAAATGAAACCTAAACTAACCTTAACCCAAAAGATCCTAACCAACCTTAAAACACTCTTAGCTCTGAGGGTGGTGTGTCAGCAGCGCAGGGATTCCCGTAGGAAGTGATGGAAGATGGTGGTTGAGGTCTTGGTGACAGTGGCAGAACAAGTAATGGGCGAAATTACTGCCTATAGTGGTCTTTTTGTTGCCAGCTCTGAGAACCCAGCTCTTAATGTCTTGCCAGACCCTTAATGTCTATGCCAGAGCCGATTCGATGTTGTTGGTATGTACACCCGCGTCAAGGATCCACAAAGTTCTTAGAGTGGCCTACGACTCTGTGGTATGGGAACAAGGTCACTCCGGGCAACCTAGTCACTCCGGCCCCGGTCACTTTCCCTCCGGCCCCTAGTTTCTCCTCGGCACCAGTCACTCTGGCCTCCAGGGGTTCAACCCTAGTACTGCGGCCCTCCCAGAGCTGAGTGTACGTAGTTGCGCTGTTCGAAGCCCATCAAGTGTGTACATTTTTAATGGTAATCTAGAATATAAAAAAAAAAACGTATGGCTTGAGCTTTTGGGGGACCTTTGGGGGCATTATGCGTATTTATGCTAAAAAATTTTTTATAAAAATATAATCAACCATAAAAAAAAATATAATAATTAAAATATAATTTAAAAAAAAAAATAATAATAGAAAGTCTTGTGCAGCGGTGTTTTATGCTTGAGCTGCAAGTATAGACGGTTTTACAACTTCGCTACGCGGTTTTTTTTCGTGGCGACGACGAGCAGCGGTATGGACACTTAAGTAACTAAACACTAGATGGCGACTTGACTGTTGGTAGCCACTGTGTAGATATTTTGAATTTGTTCATTATAAGCCATAATATGACACAGATGCACTGACCACAAAATGACAGGACTTTCCAGATAGCCCCTTCTAACTGTCCTGAAATCATGGATGTAGGAAATGTAAGTAAGAACGCCACTCACACGTTGTACATTGAAAAAAAACGTTGTAAGGCGACTTTAGTGTTATCTACGGTACGTAATAAATAATGAAGTGAAAGCCTATACATGTTCCTTCTAGCCAATCTAAATACTAGTGTTGGTGTGTGGCAGCAGGAGAAAAGCAATATCACTTTCCAGTTTCCCAACATTAGCTCATATTTTATTGGCGGCCGGAGTGACCAGGGTGGGTTAGGCCGGATTGACCAGGGTGGGTAGGCCGGGACGATAGTGACCAGGGTGTAGGGCCGGAAGTGACCAGGGTGTAGACCGGGAGTGACCAGGGTGGAGGCCGGACGTGACCAGGGTGTAGACCGGAGTGACCAGGGTGTGTAGGCCGGCGTAACCAGGGGGGTAGACCGGAGTGACCAGGGTGGTAGGCCGGAGTGACCAGGTTTGTAGGCCGGATGTGACCAGGGTGGTAGGCCGGAGTGACCCGGGTAGGTTTTAGACCGGACGTGGACCCAGGCGTGGGGGCCGGAGTGGACGAAGGGCCGGAGTGACTTGTAAATCGTATGATTTATTTGTGCGGGGATGGTGAGACTGGTGTGTGTGTGTGTTAGGTGGGTGAGTGTGTGTGTGTGGTGTGTAGGTGGAGTGAGGGCTGTGTGGGTGGTGTAGGTGGGTGGAGGGTGTGTGTGTGTGTAGGTGGGTGAGGGTGTGGTGTGTGTGTAGGTGGGGAGGGTGTGTGTGTTTTAGGGGGTGAGGGTGTGTGTGTGTGTAGGTGGGTTGAGGGGTTGTGTGGGTGTAGGTGGGTGTAGGGTGTGTGTGTTGTAGGTGGGTGAGGGGTGTGTGTGTTGTAGGTGGGTGAGGGCTGTGTGTGTGTGTAGGTGGTTGAGGGTGTAGGTGGGTGAGGGTGTGTGTGTTGTGTAGGTGGGTGAGGTGTGTGTGGGTATGTTATGTATTATGTGTGTAGGGATGTTGAGTGTGTGTGGGAAGAAGGTTAGAGAAAGAGATAGTGTGAAGGGGCAAGTGGACAAGCACAGCACCCACAGGGACACAGTCTTCAGAAATGTTCTTCTTTCTGTGTTTAGCGGTCAGTTTTCCCGTAATGTCTTATGAGGTTAGACGGGCCGATGATACGCTTCCTACTATCTCTATCCATTGCCTTCAACTTTTCAATGCCCAATGCTGCCAGACCTTTGCAACACCCTGGCCTCCATGTCTCCTTGGCTTCCTGCCCGGTGGACGGCGACCTGGGAACTTCCACTCTAACAGCTCTTTTTTTTCTTTCCCCCCCCCAATGCCCCACCACCTTCTCTCCTCTTTCACGTGCCAAAAAACCTCCTCCATCTCCTTACTCTCAACTGGCAACTACCACTCACTGACACTTCAGTCACTACCGCACCTGTGATAAGCATCATAGCCCACATCACCAGGCTCATAGTGTCCCCAAGGGGATCCTCGCAGCACTAAAACAACAACAAAGGTAGTAATAGTTTCCGCGGCGGGGTATAGTTGATATCGGCGGTTGCCGGACAGAGTAGGATAAACGTCCAGGGGTGGGTAATGGCCTCGGACTGTGCGATTCCCGGACTTTTGATGGCTCCCGGACAGTGCTCCCCCTAATAGTCAGCAAAAATGAGGGTTTTACTGTATATCAGAGGTTTGTTCGACAGGCCAACACGGTGTGTCGGTATTATCCAAGATTCGGTGTTCCGAGGTTCGGTTTATCGAGGTTTACTGTACATTGCATCAAGTCTCCTCCTTTTTCTTCTTTCTCGATGATGACAACCCCAATTGGTTCAGCCAGTGTGGGTGTGTGTGTGTGGTGGACGGTCAGGCAGTAGGTAGGCAAATTATTAAGGGTTGTTGTGTCTGATGTGCAAGGCTTGGACACTTGCCTGCATTGAGGTCAGAGCCGCTCAGCACTCCACTCCTCCATGTAGAGTAGGTGCGTTGAGGCTCCTGTGCTGGCCTTATATTACTCCTTGGCTGTAAGCCATGGCTAGGTGTTAGCTGGCAGGGGAAGGCCCAGGAAGACCATAAAGGAAGCGTTCCCTGCTGGGCGTGCTGACGGCCTCAATGTTACAGGTTGCCTGAGGTGAAGGAGCCAGGTAGGCGGCCCACGCCAGGATTCTCCCGGCTTCCCTTGTTAAGGAGGAACGCGGTGTTCATCCCCGGGGCAGCTCGTCGGCCTCCACCAGGGTTCCTGCAGGACCATGCTGAGGCCTCCCACCACAGTGTGCTGAGGCAGAAGTTAGCGCTGCAATGGATGGGCTGAGGACCTACACTTGTAACCACTGTGTGGCAAAGTGTGGCTCCAGCAAAGGCTGGCATTACTGCAAACATCCTCCCCATACACGCAAGACATGGCTGAGGTGTGACCACTGTGTGGAAAGTGTTCAACTCGTAAGGGTGCTCTTAGAGGCACCAGTCCACCCAACATGGTGTGAAGAGGGACTTGAGTGTCAAGGAGTGTAGGACAAACTTTACCCTCAAGAGCAGTTTAAACACACATCCTTACCACACTGGTTGTGAGAACTTGAGTGCCATGAGTGTAGGAAAACTTTTACCCGAAAGAGCACTCTTAACAAACACATCCTTACCCACACTGGTGTGAGAACTATTGAGTGTCAAGAGTGTAGGAAAACTTTACCCAAAGAGCAGTCTTAAAACACACAACATGCTTACCCACACTGGTGGAGGAACTTTGAGTGTCAAGAGTGTAGGAAAATCTTGTACCCAAAAGAGCAGTCTTAACAAAACACACATAACCACACGGTGTAGAACTTTGAGTGTCAAGAGTGTAGGAAAACTTTTACCCAAAAGAGCACTCTTAACACCAAACATCACTTACCCACACTGGAGAGAGAACTTAAAGTGTCAACGAGTGTAGTAAAACTTTTACCCACAAGAGCAGTCTTAAAAACACAACATGCTCACCCACACTGTGTGAGAAACTTTGAGTGTCAAGAGTGTAGGAAAACCTTTTACCAAAAGATGCAGTCTAACAACACATCCTTACCCACACTGGAGAGAGAAAACTGTTGAGATTGTCAAGGAGTGTAGGAAAACGTTTACCCAAAAGAAGCAATCTTAACAAACACAGCTTCACCCACATGGTGTGAGAAACTTGAGTGTCAAGAGTGTAGGAAACTTTTACCCCAAGAAGCAGTCTAAACAAACACATCTTACCCACACTGGAGAGAGAACTTTGAGTTCAAGAACGTGTAGGAAAACCTTTTACCACAAGCGCACTCTTACACGCACCCATGCTCACCCACACTGGAGGAGAGAAACTTTGAGTGTCAAGAGTGTAGGAAAACTTTTACCCTCAAGAGCACTCTAACACACACATCCGTACCCACCTGGTTGAAAAGAAGTACAATGTGTGATCATTGTGGCAAGTGTTATATTACCCAAGAGCAGGCCTTGCCAGAATTAGACAAGGCACTTGGAGGTGTTGTGGGAGATATCAAGAAACCACTTCATGAATAATTGTTGTCAGTGTTTTATTTTCACAGAATACAGAGAGAGTGAGAGTGAGAGAGGTGCTAATACTTAACATGTATCAGGCTTTAACAGTAGAGGACTTTATTTGATATGATTTGAGAAAGTGTGTCTGAGGGAGGGGAGGATGCAATTATAACCAACACACCCCAGTAAGATCTGGCATCTAACCACTTCACATCTAACCACACCTATTGAACCTCTACCCATATTTGCTATGCTAATGAGGGTGTTAGAATCGAACGAAATCCCAGGCGTGCGGTTGCCCAGAGAAGGAGAGAGAAAAGAGGTGAGGGTAGGGAGGAGGCAGAAGACAATTCCTTAAAGAAGAACTTGTCCCTCATCTGCAAAGTACTTTGAGAAAAATAGATATCGAGGTTTGGCGTTTTTAGGGAAGTGCACACTGTAAACAGCTAGCAGCCCAGACGACTCACCCAGAATGCCAGGTTGGCGGACTGTGCCGTGGTGTTGAATAGACGCCTCCTGCAGATTAACAGGATGTGTCATCTGTGATGCAGTAGTAATCCTGTATGCAGGGACTCTGCAAAGATGACTGCATCATCGGCAAAAACAAGAATCAGTGATTCTTGTGTTGCCGAGGGATGCTCCACAATCACTCTTGGCCACAATCCCCAGTCATACAAGTGTTCGAAAAGTGAGGGAAAGGACGCACCCTGCCTCACTCCTGTATTACAGGAAAGAAGGATGGATACAACCTGCCCCACACTTCACAGCACTCTCAGTCCCAGAGTAAGAAGCAAGTCATCAAAACCAAAGCCTTGCAGGAATTCATGGGAGCATGCATGGTTGTGTGCCAAAAGGGAAATAAAATAGGAGAGGGAAGAGAAAGGGACAGGAAGAATGGCGAGGTAATGAGTGAGAAATCAACACTGGAATGGTACAGGAAGAAAGGACCAGGCCACGGTATGAAAGTTTCCTATGATGGTGGACTATGGAGGGGATTACTTTTCAGAGCAGGACAAAGTCGTTGTAGGTAAATAGTCGTATTTTGGAGATGTGAAAGAATGTGACCGGCAGCAAAGGTGTGTGTGACAGGAGTGGATTAAACTGTGGAGCACTGAGCTGAATGTGAACGGTAAGGGAGTAATGCTAGACACAAAGATGTTGGAGGTAGGGGTAGGAGAAGTCGGAGTAGAATAAAGGAGAGAGATGAGAGACAGGAGTGTGGATAGGCAGATGGCGTACCTGCTGGGGTTGTGTGCTGAAGATGGAGGCAAGGACAGTAGTGTGGCTGAAAAGTTACAACCAATTCTTGGAGAAATTCTTGGTGATCACAACTAATACTAACACCACGAACTTACAGACCCACGCAAGTACGACTGTTCGAACTTTACGACCGGCGGAAAGCTGATAATCTGGTGAAGAAAAAAATTATATTATATTATTTTTTTTATTAAACATTTGTCGCCGATAGCGCCTGTAGGCAGTGGACAAGGCCCGGAATGGTCGGGCCCTGAAGGTTCACCTGTTAGAGCTGCATAAGATCGTAGATGGTTGGTCTCGCCCCATGACATACGGACGGCAGGATTTCTATAGTGATGCCGGCAACTTAGTGCATTAGAGGCTCATGCGCCCCCTGTTGTCCCACTGAGATGCACTCGCAATCGAATGTAGAGTTAATGAGCAGGACATCATGGGTGTTCTTAGGCACACAGTCCGTACCTCGAGGTCGCAGCAAAGATTTTTGTTTCTCCATCGGGGAATGGGACTCGGGATACGATGTGTATCTATAAACAATAATTAAACAACGAAAATGTTGATAAAATATGAACTTTAAAGATGATATATAAATATCATACAACATATTAATTTTAATCTTTCTGCACCTGCGGCCCACCACGGGCGAGGGCCAGCCAGAACAGCCCTCAAGTGGGCCTCGCACAAGGGCCTACCATCAGGGTTATTAGTAGTTAATGACCCTAGCAAGCGCAGGCGTTTAACAGGTGGTAGTAGCACAAATATATACGTATTCTGATAGTCATTATTATCATAACAAATTGAAAACCTGTCAAATTTTAACGATTCTTGGCTGGACTAAGCCCAATGTTATTCAAGACTCCTAAAACGCCCCGGTTAACAGGATGCTACTACCACCCTCCTGGATAGACAACGAATGCCGCCCAGTAAGATTTGCTTAAAATGCCTCTGCACGTGTTGGGAGCAGGAGGAGAGTGAGAGGCAGAGCCACGGCCACGGCAGGAACAGGAACGCGGAATGAGGGAGGTCACATCACTCGCTGGGTCAGGTATGAGGCTCATTGATTGCTTTTTAAATCTTCTTATGATAATGATGAATCGATTGATATTGCTCTAATGCCCCACCACTGATCTGATCCTTAGACTATACCCTTTTCTAGGTAGAGCATCAGAGTATGGCCCCCACAAGCTTGGACTAGCTGCCACCCAGGTTGCCCCCCATGGAGAGATACCCAGCCACAGACACTGTAACAAAGAGACACGTTTTTCACAAGCGGACCGCTCTGGCCACGGTCTGGGACGGTTCTTGAGTCCCGGGCGGACCACTGTTTTTCGACGAGGCGGATTGGACGGGCTGGAACGGCGCTAGACTGCGGACAGGCCAGCGAGCAGGGACACCCAGGTTGGACCAGTGTGGGGAGAACTGGCGCCATGCGCACTACAGTCAGCGGGGGAGACAACCAGGAGCTTCTCCGTGCTGCTGAAAGACATGAAGAAACCATGATGAGCCGACCATAAGACAAAAAGTAAATTTCACGAAAAATTACAATATTCGCAATATACAGATATAAACCTCTCTACCATCTCTCCTCATCTATCTTCTCCTCTCTCACTGCTCTCTCTCTCCCGTCCAATCCTCTCCTCATTCCTCTCCTCGTCCTCTCTACTATACTGCTCTGTAACTCACTTAACATTAAACATGAATTTATGTACTCCTGTCTGATCGTATATCCTAAATATCACTCTCTTAGGAAAAGTTATACTAGCCAATAATAAAAAAAAGCATTAGCGCGCGGGTGATCGCACGCATTACACGCCTCTATCTCACCGGAACTCACTTATCCTTTGCGAAGCTGAAATTATAAGATGTTCGATAGTTATACTATCACACACTCGCCACAACCGCAATTCGACGCTCGCGGAATGCCTGGATTGCAGGATACAATCATATGCTCTGCAGTGTCACAGGGCTCTAGGCAAAAACGGGGCAGGTATCAGTCAAGCTCCATACGCTCACCACAACTGTCGCGCAAGTTTATGCGTCGGTATGACTGGATATATTATATATATAGGGAAGGTCCAGTTATACGAGCATTCGGTTATACGAGAATCCTGATGATACGAGATGTGTAAATTAGGGTCTATTTTCAATAGTAGCAGATCAAAAATCCAATGAATTACGACATTCCAAAATGGGGGAATAAAAAAACTTACAGAATCTCCAAAAGATTAGTGGCGAGGGTCCTACCACTACCTTGGGTGGAACAAGGTGGAATGTTGAATTGACCACCAGTGAGGTCACCCCATAGCAAGCCGTGACCGGTACTAAGGGTAATTACAGCATATTGCGGCGGCCCAGGACATTAGTTGGTAAATTAGCAGGTGTGCACGTGAACACCAACCATGTGCGAAACGATCGCAGTCAGGTCACCCCTATAGCAAGCTGTGACCTGCAGGGTAATTAGAGACATATGGCGAAGGCTGCATGACCTTTAGAGATATCAATTAGCAGGTGTGCGGCCCCAAAACCCTTGGACACGTTACACTACCCTTCTCTTGTATCACGCGGCGTCCCCTTACATTACAACGTCATATGTTTTGCTTGTTATGCATTGTTTTATGTTTAATTAATTGTGCAGTTATGTTTATTTTGTGTACTATTTTCTTCTGCAGCAAATGCTTTTTCTACAGAATAGGTAGTACAGTGGTGAGTAATATAGACGCTGTGTGTGTGGTGTGTTTGCTATAGTTTATTTTTAGCTGAAAAACAATGTTTTTTTTTTTTTATTTTTTTTTTTCTCTATTGATTATGGGGGCTGGACCAATACCTATATTTTACCATTAGTTATGTGTTCGTTATACGAGATTTGCTTGACGAGTATGCCAGGTGGAACCTAAGCTGCTCGTATTTTCGGGACCTCCCTGTATATATATATGATTATATATGTATATATAATATTATGATATATATATTAATATATAGATTATATATATATATATATATATTTATATCTATATATATATATATTATATATAATATATACATATAGAGATATATATATATATAATATAGATATATATATATATAACATATATAAATATTATTATACATAGGTATTATACAGCCTAAATACTATATATTGTCTAAAATATATAATACATTACCAACAATATAAAACCATGTTGTTATGGTGACGAAGAAAAAATTGCGGGCTAAGAACGACCCCAACCCTGCCTTAGCCTACACTCGCTGCGCTGTCCTAGCGGAGCGAAATTGGCTTCCGAAAATGTCCAACTAGCGCTAAGATGGTCTTAGTCCCCTAAGATGGTCTTAGTAGTGTTCGAAAGTGCCCCCCTTCCCCCCCCCCCCCCTGGCAAGCCTGTAGCTTCTGTAGAGGAAACAAGGGAAACTATTGAACACTTGGATAATAGAGTGTGGCAGATATGAGCAGGCAGCGGAGACGGCTGATCCAGTCCCGTCTTTAGGAGTGATAGGAGACGGTGAAAATGGGATAGGAGGATATACGGCAGGGTGGTCCAAACAAGGCCGCGGGCCATTGCGGCCCGATGTCCATTTTAATGGCCCGCAGTAAATTTTTAAAAATGTAAAGAAATAATTTAGGTCCCAAAATGGAATAGTTGAATGAATTGAGAGGACGCCTAAAATTTATCCTTTTGGCGTGGCGGGAAGAGTAAAACAAGATAACAGATGGAGGTGAGGAGGAAGAGGTGAACAGCTAGGAGATGGATAGGAGGAGGGAGATGTGGACGAGAGAAAATAGTAAATGAGCTGTGAAGGACACACCCGGAAGGAGACGGTGATAGGAGAGACGCGAATATTAGTTTCGCAAAACTGCTGGACAAGGACATGACGCCCACGAGGGAAGGCGGGGTTGGAAACAGCCGGCCTTGGATAGACAGCGAGCGGCGTTAGGTAAGGAGCACACACGCGCCCAGTCTCTCGGTTTTCGTCCTTGAGTCAAGCGCCTGGTTGGGGGTTGTTGGATGAATTGGGCTTATACATGCCCTTATTCTGGTTGTGGAAGAGAAAGGTGTGCACAGGAGTGTTAGGGAGTGACTCCTGCTCTCCACCAGTATTGAAGTGGGGCTAGGTTGGTCGTAGTAATCTGGTCGCTCCCCGTCAGACATACATACAGACTGACACCCACACACAGGCAAGCACACATTACGGGTTGTCTGACTGGCTTTGGCGTGGAAGCTGAGTAGGATTTTGGTGTTAGAGAGCCGTGTTAGTGTTTAAAATGCTACTCTTTGTTCGAGGCCGAAGAGAGAGGATTGTAAGGTTAGGTAACGGACGGCATTTGTTTAACGTTTACCGCCGCGCGCCGGGCCGAACCAAAATGGCGGAACCCAATAAACGGCAAGATAGCGAGTGAGTGCAGCAAATTTCAGAGACGCTGGGAAAAATGAAATACTTTTTCATAGAAATGAATTCATAAAATTCATGAACGGAAAGCGTGATCTGGTCTGGTATTTTTTAAGTAAATCTCAATTATCAACGATTAGTTTACCTACATTTGATTTGACTTTGCTAACTTTACTAATCACCCTCGCCTTACTGCGTCGGCCCGACCCTCCTTATATTTTCCCGCATGTGGCCCTATGTGAAAAAAAGTTTGGAACCCCTGATATACGAGTTGGATGGGGGAATTCTTACTGTGCCAGATCTGTGTGGAGTAATGGAGAGAGAGGAAAATAGTAGAAATAACTAAGGTGTTTTAAGCAGGCTTGGGAAAAAAAGATAGATTGCGTGGGAATGTAGAAGACGTCTAGGAGGGTAGTTGATAGGAGGGACTTAGTCGGTGTCTTACTGACCTGTGTGCCCTTCTCTCCCCACAGGTGGCGGGAAAGAAAGGGCTACATGAGGGGCAAAGAAAGGAAGATAAGATGTCAAGTTCGGACCCCGAGCTTGACGACGACCTACAAAGCGATAAAGAACGCAGAAAAGGGTCACAAGAAGAAGAGAAGAGGTGGTCGCGCCATTAGCTGGTGTTGTATTGCTACTTTGGCCTCAAACTCAGGCTTGCGGCGACGTCCAGTGGCTGGGAAGGGTGAGTCACGGGCCGTGTGGTTAGTGTTGAGGCTGAAAACCAGGTGAAAAAATGGTTGTATTGCTGCACGGCGAGAGGGAAAAGACAGACCCTGGGTGGTGGTGGTCTTGAGGGGCACGTGTGTATACATGGTTTCGTGTGTGTGTGTAGTGTGTGTGTTTGCGTATCTTGCAGGTGATTACCAAAGAGACAGAAACCGTAGTGACAGTGTGGTGTATGTGCGTAAAGGCTAGGCAACAATTAGTCTAAGAGTGAGAGTCTAAACGTAGTAGCCCCCATGTTGGTGTCTGACCTAAAGACCAGGCGGAACGCGCAGTTCTCGTACACTATACCGGCGTCAGGTTATCGTACCGCGCGGCCACGGGTACGGGCAGGCCACAGTCGGTCCATATAGAAAGCTAATATTCGGGCCGCGGGACTCGAACCTAGATCTAGCGCATCAAAGGTAAACCTGGGTTACGTCTCTGTAGTATTCAGCGGGAGACACTTGGCCGAAAAAAATACGTCAAAATATTCCGGTCAATTTATATTTACGCCAACCCACCCCGATTTTCGATGCGCCTTAAGTTTTTCTGGTGTGTTTTATGTATCCTATGTTTTGAATGAATCGGCTAACGGCATCTGTCGCGCACTTATTATATTTAATTTTTTTTTGCTTAAATGACAAAAAACAAAAAAAATGAACCTAAAATCTAAAGCCTAACCTTTACCAATACACTAACCTAGCCCATACCTAACCTAACCTAACCATAGCCCAATACACTAACCTTTACCCTAGACATAACCTAGCCCATACCTAACTGAACTAAACATTACCTATACTAAACCTCAGGCCCATAACCAACCTAACATACACAAACCCATTTGACCTACCCTTTACCCCGTATACCTAAACCGAGCCCATACTAAAACCAACTAACCGAGCCCATACCTAACCTAAACCTAACACCGAAACGAACCTGGTACCTATACCTAACCTAGCACTAGACCTAAACCTCTAACCTAACCTAACCTTGACTCTAACCTAACCTAGCCCCAGACTAACCTACCTTAGCCCTACCTAACCTCTCTACCTATACCAAACATGCCCATACCTAACCTAACCTTTAACCTAAACCTTTACCTAACTAAAAAAAAATAATCATAATAAACTGCCTACAGAAAAACAAAACAAAAAAAAAATTGCGACAGGAAACGGTTAGCAGATTAATTCAAATACTACATAAAAACACACCAGAAAAACATATAGCGCATCAGAAAAATCGTTGGTTGGGTGAAACTATTAAATTATCCAATATTCCATTTACCAGGCATCAAACTATGATCGGTCATAATTTCAGGGAGAATATTACGCTGAAAGGCTTTAATATGGCGGCAATGTATTACCGTCCCGCTATATTTATCCACTAACATACTGTTAGGATTACAAATATGCCATAAAAAGGTATTTCAAGGAGTAAATCGATCTTATTTCCCACTAAATAAGTATATATTCTCCTGGCCCGGCGAGGGTAAAAACAAGCAGGCGACCTAGTTGGTTCTTGAAAGCTGATTAGCTGTCAAGTAGCGAGTTCCCTGATGGCCCCTTGGCTCGCCGCCAAGTTACGACGGTGCAATTACGCATTTAAAACAAATAAATCACTTTTTATTCGTGGACCCCTGATTATAGAACTATCTGCATAAGCCTAATTGAAAAACCCCAGGGTTTTTTTTACTCCATAAAAAGTGAGTTTAAAGTGCCTACATATAAGAAATAGACTCAATCATTTAATAACTACATTTTACCGAATTTTGTTGATAATTGTCTTCTCTTACTAAATTATATTTGAATTTGTTGTGTTTTAATATATTTCAATATTTCTGCATCGTTTTAGTATTGGTCACGCGCCTTGGTGGCTATATTTTTCTCTCTTTGTATTCTTAGGGGGTTTTGCGTTTACACTGTAACGTCTACCTTATTCTTCTTTTCTAGTTAAGTTTTGTTGTGAGGTTTTGTGTGTGTGATTAGCTGTGCCTACAGGCGCAGTGTGTTTGTGTGGCTATGGGACGTGTTTTTCACGTGTTACTAAGGGGAATACATCGACTCAGTGGGTAAAGGAATCAAATTATCGAAAAAAGCAAAACGTCTTTTACGTCTTGGTTGCAACACGTATACTAGGATCTGTTGCTTGTTTATTAAGATACACACAATCATATACTATATTCTCATATTTTTTCACGAATTATACTGCATCATCATAAAAGTCGATTTTTGTTGTGTGTGGAATTTGAGTTTTTTTCGGCCATCTTTTAAAAACACGAATATCATTAATTCTCGTTAATTTCATGTGTTTTTCAGGGTTCTTTGTGTGCTATTTATCTTTTTTTATTATTTTACTTTTATGCGTGTTGATTTTATTCATTATTTGATATATTTGGATTATGAAGGGAAAGTGGTTAGCCCTCGAGTTTGGATGTCAAATCAATTGATCAAGAGACCGGTCATACAAGTCCTCTTGATGACGGCACACGGCAGATATATTGGCTATTTATCCTTATTCTTACTATTTATACCTCAATTTACGCCTCCCCCGTGCAATATTACAAGGCTCTTTAAGGCGTAGAAGGGTGGGGGGCTGTATTGCATGATATTACCATAACAAAGGACATATATATGCACGCTAAAATAGGTAAAAAACTGGGTGGGTCATTTCTGGCTTCACTTATCTAGAGTTTTCTTAGTTTCTTATGCGCTTTACTTCAATTTGCGGGGGGTTTCCCGGCAATATTCAAAGGCTATGTAAGGGGATGAAGAAAGAGTGTGGGGCTGTGTATTGCATGACATAATTACCCAAGCAAAGGCAATATATGAAGCGTCCTAAATGGTTAAAATGGCGTTATTTCTGGCATTCACTTATCTAATATCTGCTTTTTACCTCAATTTACGGGTCTCACCTTGCATTATTCAAGGTAATGTAAGGCGGGTTAAAAAAGGGTATGGAGCTGTATTGCAGATATAGCACCCAAGCAGTAGGCAATATATGCACGCTAAAGGGGGTAAACAATGGGTATTTCTGGGTTCAAAAAAACTTTCCGCTATTATAAAAACAAGCATTTTATTATATTCTAATAGATTTTGATTGTGTTTTTAGATCCATCACAATAAACTTATTGCGATCTAAATCACCGTTTGTCATAAGGGGGTGAGGCGCTAGTGCAAAAAACAAAGAGGGGATAGGGGGTGGCTAAGCATTTTTTTTTTTTGAATATTTCAGTATTATCTAATATTGTACCATATAAACTATGGTAGAATGACAGTAGTTAGACTACGTACCGTAGATAAAAACTTTAGTCGCCACCTGTCCTAATGTCGCATGACGCCATATATTACGAATTAAGCATACACTACTGATTTCATGTGCCACTGAGATGATTACACAGTAGTTTATATCATGACTGTATAATCTACCCTGTTCAGATGTTTTATGCTTTTATCGCAAGTATATACGGTTTCAAATTTCGCTACTAGTTTTTTTCCCAGGCGAACGACGACAGCGGAGGACACTCAGAACATAAAACACTAATGGGACCTTAGTGAGCCCGTTATCAATATCGGGCCACTCGGTTTAATTTTTGTAATTTGTTTGGTGTTATTTTTACACTAGGATCGAAATTCTCCGTACAGAGTGTTCTGCAGCCAGACTGGAGTCGTCCGCCCTATTCGCACTAAGGGTGCAGAGAACAGGAGAGGTATGCAGGGAGAACATTAACAACAACACTACGGAACATAGAAAATAAGAGAGAAGCTACAAGAGGCCACACGGTGCACCCACTCGCGGAACGAGAGGAGCTCACCCGTGCCTGCCAGACCTACACGTCTGAGTAAGTTCTTGTTAGTTAAGCACTACGATACCACCTTCATTCCCCAGCCATAAGTTATCCAGCCTCAGACACTCCGAACATTTTACCGTAGGAATCGTAACACCATATATACCTATTTAAGGTGATTCCAGGCAACAGGTGTGTTTCGGGCTGTACAGGTGTGTAGGGAGAATATACAGTGACTTTTCGAGCGGAAGGACCGCATACAGAACGCAATTACTTTTCGAGGGGAGACCATTCGGAGGGACCCAATTGTGCAGACCGTGTGTTGCAGAGTTGATCCTACATGCGCACTGACATCGATTCTGACGATACAAGGGCGTTGTAGGCTCGTGTGTGTGCGTGTGTACTTGCGTGCGTGTGTGTGCGTGCACAGAGGCAGCTACCCGAGGCCATGAGACCCGAGGGAAAGGGTGTGGGGAAGGGGATAACACCTTGGGAACTGACTGATCTCCACTCCCTTCTAACTGGAATGTACTGACAGTAGTATTATATAAAAAAGGACGTCTAGCTGTTACGCCTTTGTTTGTGGGTCATTTTCACTCACACCCATGGTCTTGTCCACGCGAGATGGCTCGCGATCGCCAAGTCACCCTCTCAGGCAAGCGTGGAGCTCATTATTACCGAACTTTGGGTTAATGCGGGTACCTCACACACCACACCCCCCCAATCCCAGTGCATAAAGGGGGACAGTAACCGCCCGAATTTGTCAAGTGAAAAATCCCCGGGAGCACTAGGATTCGAACCTCCTACCCACAGAGTGAGAGACCAGAACGCTATGAACCTGACCATCGTGCGGTGTGTGTGGTGTTGTGTGAACGTTGATTAAAATAAATAGTGAGTGCATTATAACTTAAAACGCCGAGGCAGCTGCAGCATCCTCCTCACTCACAGACATTCTCAGAACAACAGTTACTGAAGTCTGGACAGGAAGCATTTAGGAAACATTGTTTCCAAACAAAGTAGTTTCCATTAATACTTCAGCAGTGAGAAGCGGAGCAAGGTTTGCGGGGAGGGATCCCCACACACATGTAAAAAAAAAAATTATTTCCGATAAAAATGAGTGCCAGATTCATTCACTACACATCAAATCTATTCAGGAAAACTAGGTTCAAAATAGTTGAAAGCCCACTACCGAAATTTGACCGCAAATGTATTCACTCGAATGGTCCTCCGCTCAAAACAGTATTCGCTTGAATCGTCCAGACAGCAATAATAGTATTGAACAAGCAACAATATCCAGCAAGAACGATGCTAACAAAACTCGTGTACCTAGACGCGTGTGGTAGTGTGATGCTCAATGGTCTAAAGAATCGAGCGCGCGTTATCATTGGGGCAGTTGCACATAAGGTCTCTGATCTATCTCAAGTACTCTAGTTGCACCTTAGGTCTCTTGATCTATCTAAGGGGTACTCTAGTTGCACCTCAAGGGGTCTCCATGATCTATCTGAAGGGTACTATAGTTGCACCTAGGTCTCTGATCATCTAAAGGGTACTCTAGCTGCACCAGTGTATCTTGATCTATCTCAAGGTACTCCTAGTTGCACCTAGGCGGCTCTTGATCTATCTAAGGGGGTACTCTAGTTGCACCTAGTGTCTCTGATCTATCTAAAGGTACTCTCGTGCACTAGGGTCTCTTGATCGTATATAAGGGTACTAGTTGACCTAGGGTCTCTTGATCTATCTCCAAGGTACTCTAGTGGCACCTAGGGTCTCTGATTATATAAGGGTATTAGTTGCAACTATAGGGTCTCTTGATCTATCTCAAGGTACTCTAGTTGCACCTAGGGTCTCTTGATCTATCTCAAGGTACTCTAGTTGCACCTACTCGCTGACGATGCCACGCTGATACCTCCTTTCTCTCTTTCTCTTGTCGCCTCAGACTTGGATTTGCCTGCTATTATGAAATGGCAAACCAAGACAATTCACCTTGCCATTAATGTGGGCACATCAATGCCAATTCTCTGATACACTACATACATGAGTGTCCCTTCACTACCCCATGGCACCCCCTAGGGACCACAGTTCATCCAATAGCAATTCTTATAGCAGCCCACACACTAGCAGCAAGGTTGGAGGTACAGTCAAACCTCGATATAACGGACTAAAGGGGGGGAGGAGTGGTCCGTTAAAGCCGATTGTCCATTATAACGAGGGTATGTTCCCAAGTTTGGAAAAATATATGAAGAAAAAAAAAATGAAATATAGGAGAACCTCGTTTATCCGGCACCCTCGGGGGGGAGCGCATGCCGGATAACTCATTTTGCCGTTGTTTTGAGAGTTACTCTTATGGAATCGCCCAAAATCCCAATAAATACTGTGGTTTCTGGAGGTTGTTGTTGTTTTAGGGCTGCGAGGATCCCTTGGGGAACATTATGAGCCCTGGTGATGTCCTATGATGCTATCACAGGCGCTGTAGTTGACCCTTCCTCAGGAAGGGACAGGTGAGGCGGATGACGGCGTGTTGCCGAGAGGGGGGAACGCCAGCCGCCGCCAGCAGGGTGGGCAGGTCAAAGGTGGTGACGTTCAGGGCGAGGAGTTGAGAATGTAGCACTACACGGTGTGAGTGGAAGCGCGGACACTGCAGCAGAAAGTGTTCAATAGTCTCCGGAAAATTCATGCACCACGGGCAGTGGGGGTCAGGGGACAGACGGAGGCGATGCAGGTGAGCTGTGAGTGTCGTGTGCCCCAGGCGGAGGCGGGTGAGAGTGACATCCAGGACGCGGGACTTTTTCCGTATCCACGGCTGGGGGGGAAGAATCACTGCGGTATTGGCCCATGGAGGTGATGCGGAGGGCATCGCCAAGTGTGTTATTCCAGGTGGAGCGGCAGACCCGGGAGATGAGACGTGTGGCTGTGGAGAGCGGCAGAGGGAAGGGTGTCATGTTTATATCTGTCAAGGCCAGCCTGGCAGCAGAATCAGCCACTTCATTGCCTGGGATACCAGCGTGGGAGGGAACTCACTGGAAGGCGATCTCCCACCCCTCGTTGGTAAGGTGAAGGGCCCTCTGGATGGTGTGGACGAGGGACGTAGAGGATCGTGGATGGCGGGAGAGGATGAGGTGGAGTGAGGAGAGGGAGTCTGTGTAGACCACAGCCTTGCCCAACTAAATTTCTGCCGATTTTCTCCGTTTTTGAAATAATTATACCTAATTAATGCCTGGGTCGATTAGTGCCGTTGTTTTAAATGCCGGTTAAATGAGGTTCTCCTGTATATGAGAAATAATCACAAACACAACCAGACTGTGTAGCTATGTTGGGAGGTAAACAGTGACTGGCACTACATGCTGAATTTGGTCCGCTCCTACACGTGAAATAAATGAGAAATAATCTCAAACACAACCAGACCGTGTAGCTATGTTGGGAGGTAAACAGTGACTAGCGCTACATCAGGGATTTGGCACACTCGCCCACGACTGTTCGGGACTGGTATTAGGAGAGGTAGTAAGTATCCAGGCTCGCTCATTACTGCTTGGTATGCTATGAAATTTCATTATTCTAGTTTAATGTAGACATATAATCACATTTGAATTGCTATTATTCATACATTAGTAAAGATATGAAAATACTTTCAAGGCGCTCATCCACGCCTGGCAGCGCGGCCGCGGCAGCAGCAGCAGCATCATGAGACATTATAATCACCTCAAAATAGATAAAAAGGAAGAAAAGTCTCCCGTAAAGTTATGGGTTATCCCTAAAATGTTGATGCTTTCTCACACCGTCTGGCTATTCAAGCTCAAGCTCTAGTGAAAGGTAAACAAACTACGAGCCAGATTCAGCCGTGGCTTCCAAAGGTATTGCTTATTATCATGACTAATGCTCATTATTATATATATTATATGGTTGTGAAGTGCAGTTCTATACACGTGTCACTATTTAGGTCGGTGTAGCACTGCGTGTCACCTTAGATAAGGGTGATTTAGGGTGTTGAGGTGACAAGGAGACGTAGCAGCGGCCACGCCATAACACTAATAGTCACTATTTTAAACAATACACACCTACCACTAAATCACTACCCAGCTAACCATCACCAGCGGGCTGACGTAGGCTGTAGAGCGGCGAACGGCGGCCGCCGGCGGCAAATTTACCTCCGTCAGCCCTCCGAAGGCCCGCTGGTGTATTTTCAGACGGGAAAATTTACTATGTTGAAAATTAATGTACAGAATTTGAAGAATTGAATATTTCTATGTGTAAACATTTTGAAACAACAGTTATATGACTATCTTGATGTAGTATTACATCAGTAGTGACAAGCAGCGGCAACTTGACGTCAATCCTCCGGAGGCCCGCTGGTACGTATTTGTAGGTGGGAAATATTCATTTCATATTATATATATTAACTCAGTAATATACATAGTATCTCAATATCGGTACCATCACTATTATTAGGCCTGTTCAAGCTATTAAAAATTGTTATAAAAGTTTTTATAATAGTTTATAGAAATGATCATATTTCAGTTTATTTCAAATATTTCCAGCTTAATCAGGAACACCCAGAGATACATATAAAAAAAGTTTAAACAGGGACGTCCATGGGAAGGAGTTTACAGGGAAAAAAGGGTTTATCAGTTAGTCTATGTGTGTATTTATATCAAAAAAAAATTTTAAATTTGATTAAAACCCGGGCGGAAAAGATTACGGGATAACACAAGGTCATATTTTCCCTTTTTTAAAATAATTTCCCAAACATATTATAAACACATATCAATTCAACGGTACACCAAATAAGGCTATGTAGATAAATTGGAAAATTTCCCATGGAAATATCAGATTTAGATAAAAATTTTTTTTGAAAAAATTTTCCCCCGCATCAAGGGCACAAACCCTGCCGGACTTTACGATAGCCATTAAAAGGGGGTTTTTAAAAACCCACAAAGGCCAAATTGTCCCCCTTAACCATCGAAAAACATAATGAAACTTAAGTTAAAAACATTTTTTCGCCCCTTCTTTAAAACCGAAATAGACTGAATAATTTTAAAAAATTTAGTACGACACTTTTTTTCTTGGGAAATTTTCCTTGGCAGGGGGGGGTTTGGTCAGTGAGTGTCTGAAATAATTTAGTGGGAAAACCCCACAAGTGGGTGGACTTTTGGTTTATTGGTTCGCCGAACCTATATACCCTTTCTACATACCCTGTTCGGGGGTTCCCAAACTTACACCAAAGGGAAAACCCAATCCCAAAAATTTTTTTGAAACCTTATGAAAAAAACAATGTCCGTAAAAATTATGATTTTCCTTTTAATGTTTTCCCTCGATAACGCCCGTGGGAAATTTTTTTTTGGGTTATACTTTCTAAGTTTTTGCAGATATAGTAATTTTTTTAATAAGTTTTTGAACAGCCCATTAGTCTAATAATGGCTAATGGGTTGTGAAACACCCCTTAAAAAAAATTACTATTCTGAAATTACTTAAAGTAAAAAACCATAAATATTCCTCAATCATTTAAATTTATAACAGCGGAAAATGATCATTTTCCCTACGGGGGGGCCACTGGGAGCGGCCCCCCGGGTTTGAGCCTCTGAGCAAATCCCCAGGGGGCCCTAGCCCTTACACTTCCGCCCGGCCCCGGAAAAACATACGGAGGGCCCCCGGGGGCCCCTCCGTTTTTGGGGTTTTTTCCGGGGAAGCAACACAGGCCCCTTTCCTTAATATTTTTAATATGTGATCCCCCCTTTTTCCCCAAAACCCCCTTTAAAAACCGGGAAAGCATTCCAAAGTAAAATGGGGAAAATAAAAAATTTTATGTTGAGTTGAAAAATTTCAAAGCGGGGGAAATTAAGCTGAAATTTTTAAAAAAAAAAAAAAAAGGGCACGCAAATGGAGTCCTTTACTTTCCGAAGTCCGTTTACATCGAGGTCCGATATTTTGATTTTTGCCCGGGTACTAATATCTCCACCTGCAGAGGTGGTAGAAAAGTATCCACCACCACAATAAACAAAAAACCACTGTATAAATAGATGAAGTACACGCCAGTGACGGCGATGTCTTTTTCTTGACGGGCTTTATCGGGCCGTTTCCCCTCTATCCCAAAGATCTATATGTCTAAAAATATATAGATTTTGCTCTACCGCTAATACCGCTATTGGAAAAAAAACCGATGGTTTAACCATTACCGGTTCTTGACTAAATGCGCTTGGGGAGGACGCACCGGTATTTTTCCCCCAAAAACCAGCATGGGCAATAGGTTTTAAATGTTGAAAACCGCAAAAACCCAAAACATGGCCCCCCGCCTCCAGAATTTACCGGGATCTCCAAAATTTTCTGGAAAATTTTTCCCCCGGGATAAGGGCCATCACATGGAGGGACAGTTTTTTTTAATACAGCCGAAGTGCGGGGGCCCCGGGAAACTTCGCACGACGGAAAAACGGGAGTTTTATTGGGTTAAGAGTTTTTTTTTTATCCCCCTGCCAATCTCCTACTACCTTATAAAGGGACTAATATTTTGCCCTTACACGTTTTTACTAAACCTTAAAACCCTCGGGCAAGCTGTTATTTTGGGTCAAAAAATCAGGAAAGAATGATCTAATAAAAAAAAGAAAAAAATGCCCCACCCCCCCGCCACAACAGCCCTAGCCAGGGGGGACGGGCGCCTCCCCCAGTTTCTCCAGGGACGCAACCCAAAATAGGTTAGGTTAGGTTAAGGTTAGGTTTAGTTTAGTTTTATTTTAAACAAAAACTTATCCAAAACCTTACCCAACCTACCTGGCTGCTCCCCTGTGGGGGGGGGCTTGCCCGAAGGTCTCTGACTGAAATTAATGGCAAAGGGTTTGGATTGCCCTTTTTTTATTTTTATTAGTCATTTTTTGTTCCGTGATTTTGCCCAAAGTAACGTTTTTGCCAAGATTTTTTGAAGGTAAAGTAGAAACGTTTTTATGACAAAATTTTAGCCCCTTTCAAAAGGGTAGAGGAAAAAATTTAGGGCAGGGGCGATAAAACAAACCCTTTAAACCGGGTTTTACTGTATATCCCCCGGGGGCCCAAACCCCAAAGGGCCCCACAGTGCCAGGATTACTGTAGGGCCCCCCAGGGGCCAGACCAAGGCCCCCAGCGCCAGGGTTTACTGTAAAACCCCCGGGGGCCCAGCCCAAAGGGCCCCACAGCCCCAGGATTACTTTTAAACCCCCGGGGGCCAGACCAAGGCCCCCGCGCCGGGGATTACGGGTAAAACCCCCCCGGGGCCAGCCCAAAGGCCACACCCCCCAGGATTACGTAAACCCCCCGGGGGCCAGCCCAAAGGGCCCCCCGCGCCGGGTTTACTGTTAACCCCCGGGGGTCGCCCCAAGGGCCACAGCGCCAGGTTTAAATGTAAAAACCCCCAGGGGGCCAGCAAAGGGAACAGCGCCGGGTTTTACTGTAAAACCCCCAGGGGCCAGACCAAACCAAGCGCCAGGTTTAAAACTGTATAAACCCCCAGGGGCCAGCCCAAGGCCACAGGGGCCAGGAAATTTACTGAAATAACCCCGGGGGCCCAGACGAAGGCCCACAGCGCCAGGATTACTGTAAAAAACCCCCCCCCCCCCCCCCCCGGGGGCCGCCCAAAGGGCCCACAGCGCCAGGATTACTGTATAACCCCCAGGGGCCAGCCCAAGGGAAACACAGCGCCAGGTTTAAATGTAAAACCCCCCAGGGGCCAGACCAAGGCCCCCGCCCCGGGTTTTACTGTATAACCCCCGGGCCGGGAGGGAAAGGGACACAGCGCCAGTTTTCACAGATGGGGACCAGAAAACCCCTTAGGTGGGAAGATTGGGAGGGAACATGTTTAAATGCTTTTGGCGTCTGGGGGGTTATTTATGCAAAGAGCAGACAGACAACAGACTTGTTGCTATTTTTCTGAAGGGGGGGGAGGGAGAGGAGGCCTTCCCAAGTGTGGTGTGAGTGGGGCAGGAAGCGGGGGTTTGGGCCCTGCGGGCGGGAAGCAGAGTCCCAAAGGAAAGCGTGTGCCTCGTGTTCGGGTGTCCCCCAAACTGTTGCGGGTTTCCCTGGGGTTCCGTTAAAGGCCGGTTTCCCTCCCCCCGGAAATTTAACCCCCTGGGCCCCGGGACACCCCCTGGGGGTTTTCCGCGGGAAACGGCTGTACCCGGGGTGCGGGAAAGGGAGTATTGCTGTGTGGGAGAGAGGTGGGGGGGCCGGGAAAGCGGGAGGGAGGGGCCCGGGGAAAAGCAGCAGGATCAGTCTGCCCCCAGGTGGGGGGGACACAGGAGTGATGGCAAGAATCCCTGGAGGCAGGCAGCTCAGGACAAAAAGGCAGAGAGTGAACTGAAGTGACAACTGTGGGGGATAAAACATTTATTTTAAAGTAAGCTTGAGAGACTTTCCCCTGACCCCCCAGTGGTTTTTAAAAATTATAAATGCCCTTGAGTGGGGGAAAAAATTTTTACTGAAAAGGTCCCCTGACACACATTTGGTTTTTAAAACTTATAAATGCTAGTTTTTGGGAAAAAATTTACAAAAGTGGTCCCCTGACCAAAACCCCTGACACACAGTGGAAATAAAAAGTTTTAAAATGTCTAGAGTGGGGGGAAAAAAGATTCACCCCAAAAGATTCACCTCCCCAGTCAACCTGCCCACACAGTGGGTTTTAAAAAACACGAATGTTTGAGTGGGGGAAAAAAGTTTTCTAAAAGGGGGTTTTAACCTCCCCAAAACCCCACCCTGAAAACACTTTGGTTTTTAAAAATTATGAATGTCTTGAGTGTGGGAAAAGATTACTAAAAAAGGGTAACCTCACCAACCCACACCCTGACACACTTGGTTTTTAAAAATTTAAATGAATGTCTTGATTGGGGGAAAAGATTTACTAAAAAAGGGGAACCCTCACCAAACCCCCCTTTCACATATTGGTGAAAAAAAATTTAAAGGTCTTGATGGGGGAAAAAAGCTTTTAAACCAAATTTCCTAGCTAAAGGGTACACACTTTAGACACACGGGCCCTTGAGGGAGTTTAAGTGTGATTTTTTGTAGCAAGTTTTTTTCAAGAAAAAAGGGGGAAAATTGCCAGGCCATTCAAAACCCATTTTTAAAGGGGTGTGTTGTGGGGACAAGTGTGGGGGTCCCCGGGGCCTGGGGGTTTTTGGGGTCCTGTGGGCAAGGGGTGGTGGGGGTTGGGAAAGTGTGTTACATGTGTGGTGACACCGTGCCCTTGTGTTCTGTGAGGGAGTAAGGGCCCCCTGCAGTTTTTGGGGGTTGGCAGTGCGGGGTGATTTTTAGAAAAAGTATGGTAAATAAGGGTGCTTGGGTGAAAACCTTTTTTTGGGTGTATATTTTTCGGGTTGTGTCCCCTTTGTTGGGGCATTTCTGATCCAAAGCTCCACCAACCCAGTAGTAGTGTTGCCAGGATGACTTTTAGCTTGAAGGAAAATCGCCCTTTCTTATAGACAAAAAACACCCCTTAAGATTACCCTTCCCCCCTGTCTCCATTTAATTTCCTTTTAATTTCCCCGGTTGGGGATTGTAAAGCCCGTAAATTGGGGGGGAAAAAGGGATGGGGAAAATTCCCATCGTACAATTCCCGGGGTTTTGGGATTTAAAAAGGGAAAAAAGGTTTTTAAAAAAATAATTTTTTCTGGGGCAAGTTGTCAATGTTACCCCCCCTAGGAGGAAAGGTTTTCCCATTTTTATTAAGGTCAATTTAATCTCTTCGTTTCTTTGTAAAATTTATCTTCTTTTTTTCCCATCTCCCCCCCCCCCCCCCAACCCCTCCCCCCCGGGCCCCTCCGAGTACGAGTCAAAATTCGTGGGACACTTATTTCGCTCATTGATAACTAGTAGATTCAAAATTTTCATCCTCTTTCCCCACCCCCCTACCCCCTCAAAGGGAAAACCCCTTTTGATTTTTTTAATGTCCTTTAAACTTTGGGCACAATTTGTGACAGATCACATTCATAAATTTGGGTGGGGTTTGTCGGTTTTTTGCTAAATTAAAAATCCCCCAAATTTATTTCCGACTCCACTACCTCGTCGGGCCAAAAAAAACCTTTTTAGGCTTGAAAACCCCCCCCCCAAGGAAATAACCCCTTTCCCCCCTATTAGAATAAAATATTAAATTTTTCTATATCAAAGTAACCCGAACTGGATTTAAGGGAGCCATTTCATAGGATAATTGTTTTTATTAGTTTTAAATTTGTCAAATTTATGGGGCCCGATAATCCCTTCAGGAGAGGCCAAATTTTATAGGGTCCGAAAAATTCCCCTTTTCCCGCCTTTTTTCCCCAAATTCACCTTAGTTACCACGAAAGCCAGTCGTCTCTCCACTCTTTTCAAGGGAAGACGTGCGGTCCCCGCTCCCCATTCCCCCCCCTTCCCTTTTTATAAATATTTTTTTCTATATTTTTAATTATGGTTTGAGTTTGGGTTTGTTTTCATTAAAAAGCTAGGAGGCCTGGCCCCGTCCTTATAAGTGTTATTAAAGAGTCGTCTCTTTCCCCTCTTTTTTAAGAAAACCAAGGGCCCCATGGGACAGTGAATCCCCCACCAAACCAAAATCATTAAATCTCACATTTTCTCTCCATATAATATTCCGGTAAAACCTAAAAGTGCCCCAGTTGATCGGACATAGGGGGTAAATTTAAGAATGTAATTTTAGGGGGCGGTTTTTGCTCTGGAGCTTCCCTTGGGGGGGCCCAAAAAAAAGGTTTTTATAGGGGTCTAAGATCTCAAAAAAGGAAAAATGTTTCATGGGTTTAATAAATAGGATGATGTTTTTAAAAATAGTTTTTTGTTTTTATTGCAAAAAACCCCCGGTATTTTCCGCGTGTTAAAGGGTTAAAACTTCCCCCCAATTTAAAAGAGTTTTTGCCTTTTCTCGGTGTAATTCTAAGTAAAAACCACGCTAAACCCAAAAAAATCTTTTTTATATATTAAAAACGTTTCTTTTGGAAGTAAAACCATAGAAAATACTTGCCTGAGGGTGGTGGCAGCATTTCCCCTTACTCCTTAACCCCCTTTCCCCCTTTCCCCCTTTAATTTTATTCCCATTTTTAGTATTCTCCCACGAGAAATGTTCGTACTTAAAAACAAATAGTGAAGTTTATATACAAAATTTTAATTTTCAATTCATTTTTTAAACAATGAAAAAAACCTAAAACCCAAATTTAAATTTTATTCAAAAACAAAGGGGGGAAGCAAAACCTACGAAAACCCTGGCAAACATATTGTTTAACAATTTTTGCCTTCCCCCGTCCAAAGAACCCGGTTATGGGTGGAACACTTGCCTCGGCGGGAACTCTGGGTCCTCCTTTTTCAAAATCTCCAGGGTCATGGTTTATTTTTTTTTCTGCCGTTTCCTTCTCCCCTTTCCACTGTAATTACTAATATGCTGTTTGGGGGCCCTATTAAAATTTCTGTTTGGGGGCCCCATGTAAAATGCCCGTTTTGGGGGCCCTATGTTTAAAATTTCTGTTTGAGGCCCTTTTGTAATATGACTGTTTGGGGCCCCTATGCAAAAATGCTGTTTGGGGCCCTATCGAAATGCTGTTTGGGGGCACTATACGAAAAAGGGTGTTTGGGGGGGCCCCATGCCCAAAAGCTGTTTGGGGGCCCTATGCGAAATGTGTTTTTGGGGGGTATGCAAATGCTTTTTTGGGGGGGGGCCCCATGGGGAAATCTGTTTGGGGGGCCCCAAACAAAAAGCTTTCGCTTCCGATTGCAAACGGGCTTGCCATCTGATATGCCATCGCCAATTTTTCCCCTTTTTTCTTGACATGTTTTTGTCTACGTTAGGGGTCAGCATTTGCGCGTGCCGCGTGAGGGTGTAGACCCAAAGTTTTAAATTTGGTTTTGTGGTTTTAGACCAACCCCTGGGAATGGGCCCCAAGGTCAAACTCCGGGTGACGCCGCACGTTTCGCACGTGACACCCCGGTCCAGTAAATTTCCTTGCTATCGGGGTTTTTTAAAGGGCTCGCCCCGTCCATCGCCCATTAAAGGGGTCTTAATGGTTCTTTAAAAAACCCAAAAAGGTGAAAGAAACCAAAACTCCATTTTTGTAGGGCCCAAATTTTGGTTTCCCGTGGGAAACATTTAAACCAAATTTTAGGAAAAAAAAAATTAAAACAATAGATCAATAGGGTACAAAATGAATTAAAATTTTTTTTTTTTTTTAACATTTGGGGCCTATAAACGCCTGTAGGGAGTGGTTACCCGGGGTCGGGTGGTAGGCTCCCGGGGTTCACTTTTAGGGCTGTGATGGTTGGTCCTCCCCGTGGGGGGCGCAGGCAGGATTTTATAGTGAACCCCCGTGATTAGAGGGTCATGCCCCCCCCCCCTGTGTCCTCAGAAAGCACTCGCAAACCAAGGGGGGTTTTATTGGTAGCATGTGGGGTTCTTAGGCCACTCGGGCGGGGCCCGAAAGGTTTTTTGGGTTTTCTTTTGGGGGTCGAAAATCGGGTCACCGGAACGCCAATCGTAAAACGCAACCAATCCCCTACCGCCTCCCCCCTGAAATATATTTTATAAAGTTGTATATTTTGGGATATTTTTTTTCTCTGATTGGGGTAATAAAATTTGGGAAAAAAAAGGACGAGGACCCGCGCGGTCATTTTCTGAGACACTGACTTTCAGTTTTCGCGGATAATAATGGTGGGCCTCCCAAAAGGAATGTTTTCACTATGCGCACCCTTTTTTTTAAAAAAAATAATGGAGAATACAACACTTAAAAAATTTTATTTTTGTTTTCGTTTTCGGGGAGCCTTCCTCTTGAGACCCTTTGAAAGGGGACGTGGGAAACCCGTCACAAGGTTTTTTTAAAGGGAAATCGGGGTTAAAAAATTCCCTTCCCCAAAACTTTTCGGAGTCCATTTCAAACTTTTGGGGGGTGTAGAGGTGTCCCCGTTTAGCGGAGTTTTTGCCCTTTAAAAATGGCCCAAATTTTCTATGGGTTTTATATATCGGGGAAATTCCTGGCCAGTCATCTTTTTCTCCAAAACTTTCAGCATCAAGCCACTGTATCACATCCGAAACTTGTGGCAGGAGTCCATCCTGTTGGAAAATCTTGGGCCCGTGTCTTTTTAAAGCAGTCCCTCCAGGGGGTCATTTAAAAGATCAAAATACACCACTTTGTTAAAAAGTTGTTTTTTTGGGAAAAAAAACCCAAAATTCCCAAAAACCTTAAAAGAAAAACAAACCCCACCCCATTAAACGGGAGGGTGTTTTGTTGGCTTTCGTGTTTTAGCGGGCTTGGTGGGGTCTGAGCCGGGGCGACGGTAACTTTTTCTGGTCCCCCTCCACTCACACAAAAATGTTCTTTCGTCCCCCTCCACAGCAAAAGCCCGCCACTTGTTTAAAAGGCCAATCTCTTTATTTTTTTTGCAAAGTGGGAAACCCCTTTTTTTCCTTTTGGGGGTCCTTTATCAGTGGGCTTTTTTCCGCGCCCCCGGGGATCGCCAATTTTTTATTCCAGGTGGAACGGCAGAAACCCCGGGGGATGAGAGTGTGGCTGTGGAGGAGCGGCAGAAAGGGAAAGGGGGTCATGTTTTATATCTGTCAAAGGGCCGCCTGCAAACGGAAACACCATTCATTGCCCCGGGGGGTACCAAACGGGGGGGGGAACTAAATGGAAAGGGCAAAACTCCCCCCCCTCGTTGGTAAAGGGGAAGGGGCCCCCTGGTTGTGGACGAGGGACGTAAAAGGATCGTGGATGGCGGGAGAGGAGGGGGTGGAATGAAAGGGGAGGGAGTCTTGTAGACCACAGCCTTGCCCAACTAAATTTCTCCCGTTTTTTCTCCGTTTTTGAAATAATTTATACCTAATTAAGCCGGGGTCGATTAGTGCCGTTTTTTAAATGGGTTAAAGGGGGGTTTTTCCTGTATATGAGAAAAAATCACAAACACAACCAGACTGTGTAGCTATGTTGGGGGGAAAAACAGTGACTGGCATACGCAAATTTTGGCCCGCTCCTACACGTAAAAAATAAAGGGAAATAATTAAAACCCCCAACCAGCCGTGTAGCATGTTGGGAGGTAAAAGTGATAGCGCTACATCGGGGATTTGGGACACCGCCCCGATTTTCAGGACTGGTTTTAGGAGAGGTAGTAAGTATCCAGGCTCGCTCTTACTGTTTGGTTGCTGAAATTTCATTATTTAGTTTTAATTAGACATATAATCACATTTGAATTGCATTTATACATTAGTAAAGAATGAAAATACTTTCAAGGCGCTATCACCCCGGGCAGCGCGGGCCGCGGCGCAGCGCAGCACATGAGACTTTTATAATCACCTCAAAATAGAAAAAAAAGGAAGAAAGTCTCCCGTAAATTTTGGGTATCCCTAAAATGTTGATGTTTTTCTCACACCGTCTGGTATTCAAGCCAAGTTAGTGAAAGGAAACAAATACGAGCCAGTTTCACCCGTGGCTTCCATGGTATTGCTTTTTATCAGACTAATGTCAATTATATATATTATATGGTTGTGAAGTGAGTTCTTACACGTGTCACTATTTGGTCGGTGTGCATGCGGTACCTTAGATAAGGGTGATTTAGGGTTTTGGGGTGACAAGGAGACGTAGCAGCGGCCACCCCATAACACTAAAAAGTACTTTTTTTAAACCCCAATAACACCTACCACTAAACACTAGCAACAAGGCTCCTTCCTTATAATTTAATATGGATACATAAAAAACCCCTTTAAAAAACCGAAGCTTTCCCCAAAGTAAAATGAGAAAATAATACAAATTTTGAGTTGACAATTCGAGCGGCGAAAGCTGTAATATAAAAAAAAAAAAAAAAAAGTCACGCAAAGGAGTCGTTAATCCGAAGTCCGTTAAATCGGGCCGATATATGAGGTTTGACGGTACAAAATTTCTCCACCTGCAGAGGTGGTAGGAAAAAGTATCCACCACCACAAAACCCCTTAAAACCACTGTTTGATAGGATAAAGTGACACGCCAGTGACGGCGATTTTTTTGTTCTTGACGGGTTTTTTATCGGGGCCCGTGTCCTCTATCCAAGATCTATATAGTCTAAGAATTATAGATCTTGCTCTTACCGCTAATCCCGCATTGGCAAAAAAACCGAGGATCCCATTACCGGTATTTGACTGATGCCGCTGTGAGGACCACCGGTATTTTTCCCCCAAAAACCAGCACGGCAACATGGTTATGTTGATGCCGCCAACCCTAACAGGACCCCAGTCCCCAGAATTTTCCAGGATCCCCAGTCTGGAAAATTTTCCCCGGATAAATGCAAAACACATGGGGGGATAGTTTTTTTTAATACAGCCGAAGTGCTGGCCCCGGAAAAAACGTCGCACGACGGAAAAAAAAACGGGAGATTACGGGTTAAGTTTTTGTTTTTTTCGCCCTGCCATATTTCGCTACACTTAGAAGGACAAAATTTTTTGTCATACACGTTTTCTACTGCCCCTTAAAAACCCTTTGGGCAAGCGTTACTTTGGCAAAATCACGGAAAAGAATGATCTAAAAAGAAAAAAAGAAAGAAATGCTCCCCCGTCGCCATCAGCACAGTTTAGACGGGGGGAGGGGGCCCCTTCCCAGTTTCTCTCATGGACAGCAGCCAGACTAGGTTGGGTTTGGGTTAAGGTTAGGTTTAGTTTAGTTTTTATTTTAAATAAAAAACTATCCTAACCCTTTAACCTAACCCTACCCGGGCTGTCTGTGAGGAGGGCTTGCCGAAGGTCTCTGACTGTAGTAATGGCGACGGTGGAGTTGCACTTTATTTATTCTTATTAGTCATTTTTGTCCGTGATTTTGACCAAAGTAAAGCTGCCAAGGGTTTGAAGGTTAGTAGAAGACGTGTATGACAAAATTTTTAGCCCTTCAAAAGGGTAGTAGGCGGAATGGCAGGGGCGTTTTAAAACAAATCTTCCCGGGTTTAAATGTATATCCCCCAGGGCCAGCCCAAGGGCCCACAGCGCCGGGATTACGTATACCCCCCAGGGGCCGGGGACCAAGGCCACAGCCCGGGATTACTGTTAACCCCCCGGGGGCCCCGACAAGGGCCCAAAGCGCCAGGATTACTGATAACCCCCGGGGGCCCAGACCAAGGCCACAGCGCCAGGATTACGTAAAAAACCCCCAGGGGCCAGACAAGGCCACGCGCCAGGATTATGTATCCCCCCAGGGCAGACGAAGGACACAGCCCCAGGTTACTGTTAACCCCCAGGGCCAGACGAAGGACACGGCCAGGATTATGAAACCCCAGGGGCCAGACCAAGACCACGCGCCAGGTTATGTATAACCCCAGGGGAGCCCAAGGGGCCACAGCGCCGGGATTACGTAAACCCCGGGGCCCAAACAAGGCACAGCGCCAGGATTACTGTATAACCCCCGGGGGGCCAGACCAAGGCCACAGGCCAGGATTACTGTATAACCCCCGGGGGCCAGCCAAGGACACAGCGCCAGGATTACGTATAACCCCCAGGGGCCAGACCAAGGCCACAGCCCCAGGATTACTTTTAAACCCCCAGGGGCCGGACGAAGGACACAGCGCCGGGATCCAGAGGGCCCCAAAAACCCTTAGGTGGGAAAGAGTGGGAGGGAACATGTTAAAATGCTGTGGCGTCTGAGGGGGTTATTTAGCAAAAGAGACAGAAGACAGACTTGTTGCTATTTTTAAGGGGGGGAGGAGGAGAGGGGGGCCTGCCAAGTGTGGTGGAGTGAGGCAGGAAGCGGGGTTTTGGGCCCTGCAGGGGAGCAGAGTGCCAGGCAGGTGTGCTCTGTTTTCTGACTGTCACCAGTTGCAGGTGTGAGGCACATTTCAAGGGCTACTCCCCCCGGCAATAACCGGCTCGCTCCGACATCCCCGGGGGTTTTCCCGCTGGACGGCTTTTTAGCGAGTGCGGGCGAGTATGCTGGGGGGGAAGAGAGGCGTGGGGCCGGGCAGCAGCATGAGTGGCCGGGAGAAGCGGGACCCGTCGCCTCGGGGTTGGGGAGGCACAGGAGTGATGGCAAGAATAAAGGGGCAGGGCTCAGGGACAAAAGGCAGGAGTGAGCTGAAGTGCCAACTGTGTGAAAAAAATTTTTATATTAAAAGAGAAGTTGAGGGGACTTTCCCCTGACGCCCAGTGGTGTTAAAAATTAAAAATGTTTTGATTTGGGGGAAAAAAAAAAAAAAAAAAATTTACTGAAAAGAGTCCCCTGACACACAGTGGTGTTAAAACTTGAATGTCTAGGTGTGGGAAAAAAAATTTACTAAAAAGGGGTGCCCTGCCCAAAACACACCCTGAACACAGTGGTATAAAAAGTTTTTAAATGTCAGAGGGGGGAAAAGATTCATCAAAAATTCACCACCAGTCACACCCGACACAAGTGGTGTTAAAAATCACAAATGTCTTGAGTGGGGGAAAAGATTTACTGAAAAGGGTAACCCCCCAAACCACCCTGACACCTTGGGGTTTTAAAAAATTTAGAAGTCTTGAGTGTGGGAAAGATTTACAAAAAGGGAACCCCTCACCAAGCACACCCTGACACACATGGTGTTAAAAATTATGAATGCTTGAGTGTGGGAAAAGATTTACGGGAAAAGGGTAACCTCCCCAACACACCCTGTAAATTGGTGTTAAAAATTATGAATGTCTTGAGTGTGGGAAAAGCTTTTACACCAATTTCTATGCTAAATGTACACACATTTAGCCCAAAAGGCTTGGGGGATTTTAAGTGTGAGTTTGTGCAAGTGTTTAAGACAAAGAGGGTATTGCCGGCACTGCAGATCCACTTTTGAGGTGGTGGTTGGTGGACAAGTGGGTTGTACCCGTCCCGGGGGAGTGTTCCTGGTGGCAATGGGTGGGGTGTTGGGCATGTTTACATGTGTGGTGACAGCCGTCCCCTTTGTTCTGTGAGGGAGTAATGCCCCCGATTTGTTGGTGGCAGTGCAGGTGTGACTTTAGTAAATGTATGGTAAAAAATGGTGTTTTTGAAAACCTTTTTTTGTGTATATCTTCAGGGTGATGTCCAGTTGGGGTCATTTCCCTGACCCAAAAGCCCACCAACCCATATTTAGTTTTGACAGGATGACTCTGCTTGAAGGTAACATCGCTTATTAAGACAAAATCACCCATTAAGATTATTTCCCCAACCTGTCTCCATTAAGTTCCCTTAAATGGGGTGTTTGTAATGCCCGTAAATTCGGGAGAGACAGGATGGAAATTTCCTATCGTAAATTCCGGGTTAATTTAAGAAGGGAAAAAAGGGTTTCAAAATCTATGTTGTTTGGGAAGTTGTAAAAGTGTTCCCCCAGCATAGGAGGAACGGTTTTCCATTTATTAAGGAAATTTAAAACTCTTCTTTTCCCGAAAAAAATTTATCTTTTTTTCCATCCCCACTTCTATTCCCCCCCCCCCCCCACTCCCTCCCCCCCAGACACTCCGAGAACGAGTAAAAATTTCGGGGGACCTTTTTTCGCGTCTTTAAAAACTATAGATTCAAATTTTTCATCCTCCCCTCACCCCCTATCAGATCAAGGAACACTTTTTAGTTTCTTAATGTCTTCAAAATAGAACAATAGTGACAGATCACATTCAAAAAAGGATGGGTTAGTCATTTATTTGCTAAATAAAGTCGAAAAAATTTAGTCCGATCCATCCCTCTTTCTCTCAAAAAAAACGCGTTGTAGGCTTGAACGAAAGGAAATAACACTTTCCCCGGATATTAAATAAACATTTTAAATTTTCTTTATCAAAGTAACAGAACGATTATAGGAGCCATTTCATAGTTACTTTTTTCATTATTTAAAGTCATTATGGTCCGTAATCCCTTGGGGGGCCCAAATTTTCATAGGATCCGAACATTCCCCTTTTCCCGTTTATCCCAACTTCACCTTAGTTCCACGAGAAGCCGTCGTCTTCCATTTTTTTCAAGGTAAGACGGCGGTACCCGCTCCTTTCCCCCCCCTTCCTTTTAAATATTCATCATTTTCAATATATAGGTAGATTTGGTTAGTTTTCTTTTAAACGCAAGGGGGCCGGCCTGCCTTAAAAGTGTTTTTAAATGAGTCGTCTCTCCACTTTTTTCAAGAAACCAGGAACAGGTCAGTAAATCCCCACCCCAACCATTACTCTCACTTTTTTTTCCCCATATATATATTCCGGTAAACTAAGTGCTCAGTTGATAGGAATAGGGGGTAGTTCTAAGAATGAAATTTCAGTAGGCGGGTTTTATGCTTGTAGAGCTTCCCTGCCCCAAAAAATAAGAGTTTGTATAGGTCTAAGATCTCAAAAGAGAAATAATGTTTCATGGTGAATAAATAGGATGATTTTCAAATATATTTCTTTGTTTATTGCAAAAACCCAGGTGATTTTTCCCGGTTTTTAGGATAATTTTTCCCCACAATTTCCCAAAAAGAGTTTCAGCCTTCCCGGTGAATTCTAAGTATAAAACCACGATACCAAAAAAAAAAATCTTTTTATAAAAAACGTGCTCAGGAAGAAAAACCATAGAACTATTTGCCTGAGCTGGGGGCAGCATTTCCCCTTACTCCAACTCCTACCCCTTCCCCTTAAGCATTCCCATTTCAGTATTCTCCGCAGCGAGAAGTGTTCGTACTATAATAAATAGTAAAATAATGACAAATTTCAATCCAATTCAGTGTAAAAATGTAAAAATCCTAAAAAAATTAATTCATTCAAACAAAGGTGGAAGCAAAAACCCACGAAAACCCTGGCAACACAGATTGTTTTAAAATATTTGTCTTACCCCGTCCGGACCGGTTATGGTGGAACATTTCCTCGGCGATATCTTGCTCCTTTACAAGTTCCAGGCTCATGTTGATTATTTCTGCCGTTCCTTCTCCCCTTTCCCCCTGTAATTTTCTAATATGCTGTTTGGGGGCCCATGTAATATGCTGTTTGGGGGCCCCAGAAATGCTGTTTTGGGGGCCCTAGTAATATGTGTTGGAGGCCCTATGTAATATGCTGTTTGGGGCCCTATGCAAAATGTGTTTGGGGCCCTAGGAAATGCTGTTTGGGGGCACTATACGAAATGCTGTTTGGGGGGCCCCATGCGAAATGCTGTTTGGGGGCCCTATGCGAAATGCTGTTTGGGGCCTATGCGAAATGCTTTTGGGGGCCCCATGCGAAATGCTGTTTGGGGGCCCTAGCGAAATGCTTTCGCTTTTGATTGACAAGCGGTCTTCGCCATCGATATGCCATCGCCAATCCCAATTTGTGTTGACATGTTTTGTCTCACGGGGGGCCCCGCATAGCGCGTGCCGCGTGAGGGGGTCAGACAACGTTTAAAAATTTGGTGTGTGGGTTTTAGACCACACACCTGCAATGTCACACAGGTCAAACTCCGGGGACGCCGCACGTGCGCCGTGCACACCCCCGTCCCGTTAAAATTTTTCCTTGCTATGGGTTTTACGGGGTCGTCGCCATCCCGATTAAGGGTTTACTGGGTTTTAGAATCCATAAAGGGGAAAAGAAACCACACTCCCATTTGTGTAGGCAATTTGGTCTGGGGTAAACATTTACCCCGTATAGGAAAAAAAATATATAAAAAAAAGATCAATAGGGTACAAAAAAGAGATCAGAATTTTTTTTTTTTTTTTTTTACATTTTAGCCTATAGCGCCTGTAGGCAGTGGTGACCAGGGCTCGGGGTGGTAGGCTCTGGAGGGTTTACTTTAGGGGGGATGGTGGTCCTCGCCCGTGGTGGCGCAGGAGGATTTTTATAGTGACGCCGTGATTAGAGGCTCATGCCGCCCCCCTGTGTCCCCCCGATGCAATCGCAACCAAGGTAGAGTTGATTTGGAGCATGTGGTGTTCTTAGGCCACTCGACGGTGCAGAAAGGGTTTTTGGGTTTTTTCGGGGACGAACTCGGGTCACCGAGAACGCCAAACGTAGACGCCCAACCCCCCCGCACCGCCTCCCCCTGAAATATATTTTTTAAAATTTTATAATGTATTTTTTTTCTCATTGGTTAAAAAAAGTTTGGTAAATATGGACGAGGATGCGCCCGGGCATTTTTTGAACACGACTACAGTCTGCGCGGAAATACTGCGTGCCTCCCAAAAGGGAAGTTTACAGTAGAGCACCATGTTTATAAAAAAAATGTAGAAATCAACAATTTCAATTGTAGTTGATTTCGTTGCGACCTTCCTTTATGACCTTTGAAGGCGACGTGGTACAATGCAGCAAGATTTGAAAGGAATCAGGCTTAAATTTTCCCCAAAACTTTGGAGCTCATTTAAGCTTGGGATTTTAGAGGTGTCACCCTGAGCGGAGTTTGCCTTTTAAAGATGGCCAAAGATTTTTTTATGGGTGATATATCGGGAGAATTTCCTGGCCAGTCATCTATTTCCCAATCTTGCAGTCATCAAGCCACTGTATCCATCTCGAGCTGTGTGGCAGGATGCCACCTTGGAAAAATCTGTGCCCGTTCTTTTCAAAGCAGCCCCAGGTGGTCATTTAAAAGACAAAAAAACCACTTTTTAACAGTTGTTCTTTGGGGAAAAAAAATAAGTTCCAATTTTCCATGAAAAGAAAAGCAAAAACCCCAAACCCTTAAATGGGAGGGTGTTTTGTGGCTTTCGTGTTAGCGAGGCTGGGGGGTTGAGCGGGGCGACGGTTTCACTTTTGTGGTCCCCTCACTCACACAAAAATGTTTTTCGCACTCAAAGCAAGCCCGCACTTGTCAAGGGCAATTTGTATTTTTTTGAAAAGTGAAGCCTTTTCTTTCCCTTTTTCGGGCATTTATCAGTGGTTATCCGCGCCGGTAACACCTGTAGCAAGGGACGTTTCAAAATTTTTTTACAGTACGAACGACAATTTCCAAGAAGAGTTGATTTTTCCTTCAGTTTTTGGCTGAAGGCTAGGATTGGATCAAGCTGTCGCCTTTTAAAACCTTGGGTTTGTTACACGTTTTTTTTTTTTTCCCCGGTTGTTTTTTTGGGGGCGGGAGATTCACCTCTCCCCCAGCCTTAAATCGGCGGATCAAATTTGAACGTTCTAACCTTTAGTCCTTTGAGCTTGCAAATTTTTTTATTTTTGATCCCAGCTTTTAAAGATCAATGATTTCTTGAAAAGTGTCCATCCGTATGTTTTCCCCCATTAGTAATCCAGCAAAAACAGGGGGGGAAAAAACACGGGATGTAGAGGAACGCTTTCAGGCTATAAGTTTAAAAACAGCAAACTGCAACTGCCTATGGAGGGGGGAGAGGGAGGGAAACCCTCCCCCCCACAACCCGTGAGGTACAAGAGAGTACTCGCTGCAGGGGCATACGATTATGCCTTCGCAATTTTTTTAGTTGGGAACAAAATTTAAAAACCCGCGTGTGTGAGGCATGAGGGGGGGTGTGTGAGGGAGGAGGCAAGGTGTGGAGGAGGAGGCGGGTGTGGGGGGCAGAAGGCAGGGTGTGTGAGGCAGGGGCAGGGAGTGTGGGCAGGAGGCAGGGTGTGAGAGGCAGGGAAGCAGGGGAGGAGGCAGGGGGCAGGTTGTGTGAGGCAGGAGGCAGGAAGCAGCGTGTGTGAGGCAGGAAGCAGGGGGTGGAGGCAAGAGGCAGGGTGTGTGAGGCAGGAGGGAGGGTGTTGAGGCAGGAGGCAGGAAAAGGGGTTGAGGCAGGGGAAACGGGTGTGTGAGGCAGGAAGCAGGGTTGTGAGGGAGGAGGGGGGGTGTGTGGGCAGGAAGCGGGGGTGGGAGGCAGGAGGCAGGGTGTGTGAGGGAGGAAACAGGGTGGTGAGGCAGGAGGCAGGGTGGGGAGGCAGGAGGCAGGAAGCGGGGTGGGGCAGGAAACAGGGTGTGGAGGCGGAACAGGGTGTGGCAGGGGAGGGGAAACAGGGTATGTGAGGCAGGAGGGGGGTGGTGAGGCAGGAGGCAGGAAACAGGGTGTGTGAGGAGAGGGAGGGTGTGGAGGCAGGAGGCAGGAAGCAGGGGTGTGGGAGGCAGGGAAAAGGTGTGTGGGCAGGAAGCAGGGTTGGAGGCAGGAAGCAGGGTGTGTGAGGCAGGAGGCAGGAAGCAGGTGTGGGAGGCAGGAAACAGGGTTTGGGGGGGCAGGAAGCAGGGTGTGGGAGCGGAGGCAGGGAAAAAGGGTGGTGAGGCAGGAGGCAGGGGGGTGGGAGGCAGGAGGGGAGGAAGAGGGTGTGTGGGGAGGAGGGAGGGGGGTGGGGGGCAGGAGCAGGGTGTGTGAGGCAGGAAGCAGGGTTTTTGGTGAGGCAGGAAGCAGGGTGTGTTTAGGCAAAAGGGGGGGGGAGGGTGTGTGAGGGGAGGAGGCAGGGTGTGTGAGGCAGGGGCAGGGTGTGTGAGGCAGGAGGCAGGGTGTGGGGGGCAGGGAAACTGGGGGTGTGAGGAGGAGGAGGGTGTGGGGGGCAGGAGGGAGGGTGTGGAGGCAGGAAGCAGGGTGTGTGAGGGAGGAAGCAGGGTGGGAGGGAGGGGGGGAGGGGTGGAGGCAGGAGGGAGGGTTTTGTGAGGAGGAGGCAGGGTGTGTGGGCAGGAGGAGGGTGGGGAGAGGAAGCAGGGTGTGTGAGGGGAGGCAGGGGAAGAGGCAGGAAGCAGGGTGGGGAGGCAGGAGGCAAGGTTGGGAGGCAGGGGGTGAGGCAGGGGTGTGAGGAGGAGGAGGGTGGGAGGCAGGAGGCAGGGGTGTGGGAGCGGATGCAGGGTGGGAGGCAGGAAGCAGGGTGGGGGTGAGGAGGAGGCAGGGTTTTTGGGGGGCAGGATGCAGGGTGTGTGAGCAGGATGCAGGGTGTGGGAGGGAGGAGGCAGGGTTTTTGGGGGGGCAAGGGAGGAGGGGTGGAGGCAGGGGAAACAGGGTTGGGAGGCAGGGAAGCAGGGGGTGGGAGGCAGGAAACAGGATGTGTGAGGCAGGAGGCAGGGTGATGAGGGAGGAGGGAGGGTGTGTGAGGCAGGAGGGAGGGTGGGGAGGAGGAGGCAGGAGGCAGGGTGTGTGAGGCAGGAAGAGGTTTTGTGGGGGGAGGGGGGCAGGTGGGGGAGGCAGCAGTCGGGTGGGGGGAGGCAGGAGGCAGGAGGCAGGGTGGGGGGAGGAGGAGGCAGGAGGCAGGGTGTGGGAGGCAGGAGGCAGGAAGCAGGGTGTGTGAGGAGGGGAAGCAGGGTGTGTGAGGCAGGGGTGTAGGAGGCAGGAGGCAGGGTGTGAGGCAGGAGGCAGGGGGTTGAGGCGGAAGCAGGGGGTGTGAGGCAGGAAGCGGGGTGGAGGCAAAAGGGGGGAAACAGGGTGTGGGAGGCAGGAGGGAGGGTGTGTGAGGCAGGAAGCAGGGTGTGTGAGGCAAGAGGCAGGAAGCAGGGTGTGGGAGGCAGGAGGCAGGGTTTTTTGAGGCGGAAGCAGGGGGGTGGGGGCAGGAAGCAGGGTGTGGGAGGGAGGAGGGTAGGTGGTAGGGAGGAGGGGGGGGTGAGGCAGGAAACAGGGGTGGGAGGCAGGGGGCAGGGTGTGTATGGCAGGAGGCAGGGTGTGGGGGCAGGGGGCAGGGTGTGTGAGGCAGGAAGCAGGTTGGTGTGAGGCAGGAGGCAGGGTTGGGAAGCAGGGAAACAGGGGTGGAGGCAGAGCCCGGGGTGGGAGGAGGAGGCAGGGTTTTTGGGGGGGAGGAGGCAGGGTGTGTGAGGGGAGGAGACAGGGTATGTGAGGCGGAGGGAGGGTGTGGGGGGCAGGAGGCAGGGGGGGTTGAGGAGGAGGCAGGGTGTGGGAGGCAGGAAGAACGGGTGTGAGGAGGGAAACAGGGTGTGGAGGCAGGAGGCAGGGTGTGGAGGCAGGAGGCGGAGGTAGGAAAAGGGGGTGGTGGGCGGAAGGAGAGTGGGGGAGGGGAGGCAGGGTGTGTGAGGCAGGAAGAGGGTGTGGAGGCAGGAGGCAGGGTTGGGGGGCAGGAGGAGGTTGGGGGGGCAGGTGCAGGGTTGTGAGGCAGGAAGCGGGTGTGGGGGGAGGAGGGGAGGGTGTGGGGGGGAGGAGGCAGGGTGTGTGAGGCAGAGGGGAGGGTGGGGAGGCAGGAGGCGGGTGTGTGAGGCAGGAGGCAGGGTGGGGGCGGCAGGGGGCAGGGGTGTGGGGGAGGAGGGAGGAAGCAGGGTGTGTGAGGCAGGGGCAGGGGTGGGAGACAAAATTAATATTAGTTAATTTTAAAGGAGTATGTGGACCCCGCGCTGGTTTTTTGAATCGAGGGGGGCGGGAACAAGGGGGTGCTGTCTCAACCTTCCATCAGTTTTTTTCAGTTTAACTTCGAATTACTCAACCCCGGTGACGCCCAGGTGAATAAAGGTGAGTAAAAGTGTGTGTGTGGTTTGGGGGGAATGAGAGGGTGGGAAAAGGTTTAAAAACAGTTAAATGAAAGTTTAAATTGGGTTATTGGTGGGGCGAGGAGGAAGGCTTCCCCGGTTTTCAGTTTTCTCAGTTTTTTCCTCAAATTACTACTAACTACTGTCCAAGGGAATAAAAAGGGGAGTAAGGGTGGTGTGTTGTTGTTGGGGTTGTGGGGGTTTTGATGGGGCCGTGCAGGTGTGGTGCCCCCAAGCCTCTGTGCCCCGAAGGTGCAGGATGCAAATGAATCAGCAGGTTAGATCCCGTGCAGTTGGGCCCGATTCTGTGGAAGGTCTGGTGTGGTTTTAGGATTTTGAAGGGCCCAAACCAGGTCTGGGAGCCACCCAAAAGGTCGGTAGAGGGGGTCTGCGGAGGGAGTGGATATAGTGATTGGAGGAGTGCCGTGGGTGGGGGGTGGTGGCGAGGACTTTCAAGGGGGGTTCAGGTTTGGGGTTTTGGGGCCAAAAGGGGGGGTGGGGCACCAAAAGGGG
>JACEEZ010024725.1:0-50342 GCA_016584305.1 Chionoecetes opilio
GCGTTTTTCATAGTTTCTTGTAAACTGTAGCGTTATTGTATATATACAAGTAGTTTTACTTATCATATTGCTATAAACCCATAAAATGTAGTGTTTTCAATGATATTAGCTATTTATCGGTGATACATAGCTGTTTCCTACAAATTGAAGTATAAAATCCTCTTTTAGAATAATTTGCACCTATAAGTAGCTTACATTACATTAAGCTATAAAAAAGAGTAAGAGGTTATTTATTGCGATATAACGGTATATTGCAAGCGTTTTTCATAGTTTCTTCTAAACTATAGCGATATTGTATATATACAAGTAGTTTTACTTATTATATTGCTATAAACCCATAAAATGTAGTGTTTTCAATGATTTTAGCTAGTTATCTGTGATATATAGCTGTTTTCCTACAAATTAAAGTATAAAATCCTTTTTTTAGAATAATTTGCACTTATAAGTAGCTAACATTACTTTAAGCTATTAAATAGAAGAGTAAGAGGTTATTTATTGTAATATAACGGTATATTGCAAGCGTTTTTCATAGTTTCTTGTAAACTGTAGCGTTATTGTATATATACAAGTACTTTTACTTATCATATTGGTATAAACCCATAAAATGTAGTGTTTTCAATGATATTAGCTATTTATCGGTGATATATAGCTGTTTTCCTACAAATTGAGGTATAAAATCCTCTTTTTAGAATAATTTGCACCTATAAGTAGCTTACATTACATTAAGCTATTAAATAAAAGAGTAAGAGGTTATTTATTGTGATATAACGGTATATTGCAAGCATTTTCATAGTTCTTGTAAACTGTAGCGTTATTGTATATATACAAGTAGTTTACTTATCATATTGCTATAAACCCATAAAATGTAGTGTTTTCAATGATATTAGGTATTTATCGGTGATATAGTTGTTTTCCTACAAATTGAAGTATACAATCCTTTTTTTAGAATAAAATTTTCACCTATAAGTAGCCCTTTCATTACATTAAAACTATTAAATTTAAAAAAGAAGAGGTTTTTTATTGTGATTATTAAAAAAAGGTTTTATTGCAAAAAGTTTTTTTATTTGTTTCTTGGAAACTGTAAACGTTATTGTAATTTAAAAGTTTTTTTACTTATCATATTGCTTTTAAACCCATAAAAAAGAGTGTTTCAATGATATTAGCTTTTTTATCGGTGATTATAGCTGTTTTTTCCCACAATTGAAAATATACAATCCTATTTTTGAATAATTTGCACCCCAAAAAAGAGCTTACATTTCATTTTAAACTAATAAAAAAGAAGGGGTAAGAGGGTTTTTTATTGTGATATAACGGATATTCCAAAGGGGTTTTTCATATTTTAATGGGAAAATTAGCGTTTTTGGTTTTATACAAGGGAGTTTTTCTTTTCCCATTTCCTTTTAAAAATCATAAAAATTAGTGGGGTTTTTAATGATTTAGCTATTTATCCCGGTTTATATATAGCTGTTTTCCCACAAATTGAAAGTATTAAAAACCCCCTTTTTTGAATAATTTGGGACCTATAAGTTTGCTTACATTTCATTAAGCTATTAAAAAAAAAAGGGAAAAAGGTTATTTATTGTTTATATAACGGTTTATTGCCAAACAATTTTTAAAAGTTTCTTCTAAACTGTAGCATTATTTTATTATAAAATAGTTTTACTTTTTTAAATTGCTAAAAACCCCTAAAAAGTTAGTATTTTCAATGATTTTTGTAGTTATCTGCGAATATAGCTGTTTTTCCCACAAAAAAGAATATAAAATCGTTTTTTTTTTGGAATAATTTGAACCTATAAGTAGCTAAACCCCCTTTCATTAAGCTATTAAAAAGAAGTTTAAAAGGTTTTTTATTGTATTTTAAAAGGTAATTTCAAGGTTTTCATAGTTTTCTTGTAAAAATGTGCGTTATTGTATATAACAAGGAGTTTTTCTTATCCTAATGCTTTTTTAAAAACCCCTAAAATGTAGTGGTTTTTAATTATATTAGCTTTTTTTATCGGTTTATATATAGCTGGGTTTTTCCCACAAAAATTTAAGGATAAAAACCTCTTTTTTAATAATTTTCACCTTTTAAGTAGGGTTACATTACATTTTAAACTATTAAATAGAGGAAATAAGGGTTATTTATTTTGATAAAAACGGTATATTGCCCAAACGTTTTTCATAGGGTTTTTTGAAACCGTTAGCTTTTTTTTTATATATAAAAAGCAGTTTTTACTTATCATATTGCATAAAACCCTAAAATGTAGTGTTTTTAATGATATTTGCTATTTTTTCGGTGATATATAGCTGTTTTCCACAAATTTAGGGATATAAACCATTTTTAGAATAATTTTCCCAAAAATAAGTAGTTAAAATTGCATTAAGCAAAAAAATAGAAAAAATAAAAGGGTTTTTTATTGTGGGAAACGGTATATTGCAAAAACGTTATTTATAGTTTCTTGGTTTAAAATGTAGCGTTTTTGTATTATACAAGTAGCTTTAAATTATCATATTTCTATAAAAACCCAAAAAAAGTAGTGTTTTAAGATATTTGCTATTTATCGGTGATAATAGCCTTTTTCCCAAAATTGAAGTAAAAAAAATTTTTTTTTTTAGAAAAAAATTTGAAAACCCATAAGTAGCTTTCATTACATTAAGCTATTTAAAAAGAAAAAGTAGGAGGTTTTTTTTATTGTGATATAACGGTATATTGCAAGCATTTTTTATGTTCTTTTAAATCCTGTAGCGTTATTGTATACAATAACGTACAGTTTTTTCCCAAAAAACTATGAAAAAAAGCTTGCAAATATAAGTAGTTTTTCTTATCATATTGCGATAAAAAAATAAAAAAGTAGTGTTTTCCCAAAGATATTAGCAGTTTCAGTGAAGAGTTTTTTTTTTCTACAAATTGAAGTATATTTCTTTATATCTGTAGAAATAGCTTTTTATATTTGCTACAAATATATTTTTCAAAAATTAATAGCTAAAAATATGTATTTATCATGAAATTTTTGATATCAATTTTAATCTTAAAAAAAATGTTTTTTAAATTTTAAGTATTTTTGAAAGGGTAAATAAAGTCGAAATTTTACAATATTCAGCACTTTTACACAAAAATAATTTAACAATGTTATGAGCTAAAAATATGTATTTTTATAAATTTAGGTATCAAATTTTTTAAACTTAAAAAAACAAAAGTTATTTCAAGTTTTTAATGTATTTTTGGAAAAACCTAAAAAATGTTTGAAAAATTTTACATTTTTCAGCAATTTTACACAAATATATTTTACAAATTATGAGCTTAAAATATGTATTTGTCATGGGAAAATTTTGTATCAATTTTATTTTTAAAAAAAAAAAAGTTTTTTCAAGTGTTTTTAAAGTATTTATGAAGGGGTAAAAAAAAGTCGGAAAAAAAATTTACATTATTCAACCCCCTTTTTTTTTTTAGAGAAAAAAAATTTGGATTTTTAGGTTTTTTTCGGGTTTGAAAATGCATTTTAAAAATACTGTAAGGGTTATAATAAAAGTTTGAGACTCCCATATTTGTGAACAATTGTTATTTTAAGTGTTTTTTATAGTTTCTTCTTAATTGTGGTGTTTTTATCATTAATAGAAGGTATTTTACTTATGAAATGTATTATCCCCTCAAAATGTTGGGGGTTTTCAAAGATTTTAGCTAGTTATGGTGATATAAGCGGGTTTTTCCCACAATTTGAAGGGATACAATCCTTTTTTTTTGAATAATTTTTCACCTATAAGTAGCTTACATTACATAAGCTAATAAATAGAAAAAGGGGTTTAAAAGGTTATTTATTGTGATTTTTAACGGTATATTGCAAGCGTTTTTATAGTTTCTTGAAAATGTAGCGGGATTGTATAATACAAGTAGTTTTATTTTTTCCTATTGCTAAAAAACCCCCTAAAATGAGTGTTTTCAATGATTTTTAGCATTTATCGGTTATATTTAACTGTTTTCCTACAAATTGAAAATATAAAATCCTCTTTTTTTGAAAATTTGCAAACCTTTTAAAATAGCTTACATTACATTTTTAAACTATTAAATAAAAGAGTAAAAAGGTTATTTTTTGTGATATAACGGGGATTTTTTGCAAAAAAAATTTTTAAGTTTTTTCTAAACTGTAGCGTTTTTTGTATATATTTCAAGGGTTTTTTCTTTTTATATTTCATAAACCCATTTAAAAGTAGTGTTTTTCCCAAAGATTTTAGTATTATCTGTGATAAAATAGCTGTTTTCTTACAAATTTAAGTATAAAATCCTTTTTTTAGAATAATTTGCACCATTTAAATAGCAAAAAATTTCAAATTTAAACTATTAAATAGAAGGTAAGAGGTTATTTATTGTGATAAAAAAAGGTTTATTTCAAGCGTTTTTTTTAGTTTTTTGTAAACTGTGCGTTTTTGTTTTATACAAGTGTTTTACCTATCCTAATGCTTAAAAAAACCAATAAAATGTAGTGGTTTTTTAATTATATTAGCTATTTACGGTGATATATAGCTGTTTTTCCCACAAATTGAAGTATAAAATCCTCTTTTTCCGGAAAAAATTTTCACCTTTTAAATAGTTAAAATTACAAATTTAAATATTTAAATAGAGGAAGGGAAGAGGTTATTTATTTTGATATAAGGTATATTGCAAGGTTTTTCATAGGTTTTTTTAAACCGTAGCCCTTATTGTAATATACAAGTGTTTTTTCTTATCATATTGCTAAAAACCCATAAAAAAGTAGTGTTTTAATGGGTATTAGCTATTTATCGGTTTAAATAAGCTTTTTCCTACAAATTGAAAATATACAACCTTTTTTTAGAAAAAATTTGCAAACCATAAGTAGCTTACATTACATTTGCTAATAAAAAAAAGAAAAAGAAGAGGTTTTTTTATTGTGAATTTTAACGGGGTTTTTGCCAACCGCGTTTTTATAGTTTTTTGTAAAACCCGTAGCGTTATTTTAATATTTTCCCAAATAGTTTTACTTTTTATATTTCTATAAACCCATTTAAAAAATATGTTTTCAATGATTTTATTTTGTTATCAGTGATATATAGCATTTTCCTACAAATTGAAGTAAGGGAAACCTCTTTTTAGAAAAATTTGCCCCCATTAGTAGCTTAAATTTTATTAAGCTATTAAAAAGAAGAGGGAAGAGGTTAAAATTTTTTGTGATTTTAAAAGGTATATTTCAAGCGTTTTTCATAGTTTTTTTAAACTGTAGCGTTATTGTATAAATACAAGTAGTTTATTATCATTTTTGCCCCATAAACCCATAAAATGTAGTGTTTTTTTAAAGATATTAGCTATTTATCGGGGATATATAGCTGTTTTCCTACAAATTGAAGTATAAAATCCTTTTTTAGAATAATTTGCACCTATAAGTAGCTTTCCTTACATTAAGCGTTAAAAAGAAGAGGAAGATATTATTTTTTTGTGATATAAAGGATATTGCAAGCGTTTTTAAAAGTTTTGTAAACGTTTGCGTTTTTGGATATTAAAGGAGTTTTACTTTTTCAATTTCTATAAACCCCTAAAAATTTAGTGTTTTCAATGGTTTTTGGGTTTTTCAGTGAAGAGTTTTTTTTTTTCTAAAAATTGAAGATAAATTTTTTTATATCTGTGTAAAAAACTTTTTATTTGCTACAACTATTTTTACAAAATTAATAGCTAAAAATATGTATTTTTCATGAAATTTTGATTTAAATTTTTTAAACTTAAAAAAAAATTTTTTTTTCAAGTATTTTTAAGGGATTTTTGAAAAAGGGTAAAAAAATTCCGAAATTTTACAATATTTAGCTCTTTTTCACCCAAACAAAATTTAACAATGGTTTTTGAGCTAAAAATATGTATTTTTCCCCTGAAATTTTGGGTTTTCAATTTTAATCTTAAAAACAAAAGTTTTTTTTAAAATTTTTTAATGTTTTTTGAAAGCCTAAAAAATGTCCCAAAATTTTACATTTTTCAGCACTTTTTCACAAAATAAAATTTTTCAATATTATGACTTAAAATATGTATTTTTCCCTAAATTTTGGTTTTCAATTTTATTCTTTTTAAAAAAAAACGTTTTTTTCAAGGGTTTTAATGTATTTAAAGAAGGGCTAAAAAAAAAGTCCCAAAATTGACATTATTCAGCCCTTTTTTTTATAGAGAAATTCAAAAAATTTTGGAAAAATTTTAGTTGTTTTCGTTAGAAAAAAGCTATTTAAAAATACGTAAGCTTATAATAAGAGGTTTGAGACTTATATTTGGGTACAATTGTATATTATAAGTGTTTTTAAAAGTTTTTCTTTAATTGGGTGGGTTTTATCATTAAAAAGAAAGGGATTTTTCTTAGATGATGATTATACCCCCCAAAAAAGTGTTCTTTTTAATGATTTTTTAAATAGGTTTTCGGTGATATATACTGTTTTCCCACCAAAATTTTATGTTCAATCCTTTTTTTAGAATAATTTGAAACCCAAAAGTAGCTTTCATTTCATTAAGCTAATAAATAGAAAAAATAAGAGGTTTTTTATTGGGATTAACGGTATAATTGCAAGCGTTTTTTTTAGTTTTTTTTAAACTGTAGCGTTTTTTTATATATACAAGTAGTTATACTTATTATATTGCTATAAACCCATAAAATGTAGTGTTTTCAATGATTTTAGCTAGTTATCAGTGATATATAGCTATTTTCCTACAAATTGAAGTATAAAATCCTTTTTTTAGAATAATTTGCACCTATAAGTAGCTTACATTACATTAAGCTATTAAATAGAAGAGTAAATGGTTATTATTGTGATATAACAGTATATTGCAAGTGTTTTTCATAGTTTCTTCTAAACTGTAGCGTTATTGTATATATACAAGTACTTTTACTTATCATATTGGTATAAACCCATAAAATGTAGTGTTTTCAATGATATTAGCTATTTATCGGTGATATATAGCTGTTTTCCTACAAATTGAAGTATAAAATCCTCTTTTTAGAATAATTTGCATCTATAAGTAGCTTACATTATATTAAGCTATTAAATAGAAGAGTAAGAGGTTATTTGTTGTGATATAACAGTATATTGCAAGCGTTTTTCATAGTTTCTTGTAAACTGTAGCGTTATTGTATATATACAAGTAGTTTTACTTATCCTATTGCTATAAACCCATAAAATGTAGTGTTTTCAATGATTTTAGCTATTTATCGGTGATATATAGCTGTTTTCCTACAAATTGAAGTATACAATCCTTTTTTTTGAATAATTTGCACCTATAAGTAGCTTACATTGCATTAAGCTATTAAATAGAAGAGTAAGAGGTTATTTATTGTGATATAACGGTATATTGCAAGCGTTTTTCATAGTTTCTTCTAAACTAGCGTTATTGTATATATACAAGTAGTTTTACTTATTATATTGCTATAAACCAATAAAATGTAGTGTTTTCAATGATTTTAGCTAGTTATCAGTGATATATAGCTGTTTTCCTACAAATTGAAGTATAAAATCCTTTTTTTAGAATAATTTGCACCTATAAGTAGCTTACATTTCATTAAGCTATTAATTAGAAGAGAAAGAGGTTATTTATTGTGATATAACGGTATATTGGAAGCGTTTTTCATAGTTTCTTGTAAACCGTAGCGTAATTGTATATATACAAGTATTTTTACTTATCATATTGCTATAAAACCATAAAATGTAGTGTTTTCAATTATATTAGCTATTTATCGGTGATATATAGCTGTTTTCCTACAAATTGAAGGATAAAATCCTCTTTTTCGAATAATTTGCACCTATAAGTAGCTTACATTACATTAAGCTATTAAATAGAGGAGTAAGAGGTTATTTATTGTGATATAACGGTATATTGCAAGCGTTTTTCATAGTTTCTTGTAAACCGTAGCGTTTTTGTATATATACAAGTAGTTTTACTTATCATATTGCTATAAAACCATAAAATGTAGTGTTTTCAATGATATTAGCTATTTTTCGGTGATATATAGCTGTTTTCCTACAAATTGAGGTATATAATCCATTTTTTAGAATAATTTGCAAATATAAGTAGCTTACATTGCATTAAGCTAACAAATAGAAAAGTAAGAGGTTATTTATTGTGGTATAACGGTATATTGCAAGCGTTATTCATAGTTTCTTGTAAACTGTAGCGTTATTGTATATATACAAGTAGCTTTACTTATCATATTGCTATAAACCCATAAAAGGTAGTGTTTTCAATGATATTAGCTATTTATCGGTGATATATAGCTGTTTTCCTACAAATTGAAGTAAAAAATTCTTTTTTTTAGAATAATTTGCACCTATAAGTAGCTTACATTACATTAAGCTATTAAATAGAAGAGTAGGAGGTTATTTATTGTGATATAACGGTATATTGCAAGCATTTTTCATAGTTTCTTGTAAACTGTAGCGTTATTGTATACAATAACGCTACAGTTTACAAGAAACTATGAAAAATGCTTGCAATATAAGTAGTTTTACTTATCATATTGCTATAAACCCATAAAATGTAGTGTTTTCAATGATATTAGCTAGTTATCAGTGAAGAGTTTTTTTTCTTCTACAAATTGAAGTATATTTCTTTATATCTGTAGCTAAATAGCTTTTTATATTTGCTACAACTATATTTTACAAAATTAATAGCTAAAAATATGTATTTATCATGAAATTTAGATATCAATTTTAATCTTAAAAACAATGTTTTTTCAAGTATTTTAATGTATTTTTGAAAGGCTAAATAATGTCGAAATTTGACAATATTCAGCACTTTTACACAACTATATTTAACAATGTTATGAGCTAAAAATATGTATTTTTCATGAAATTTAGGTATCAATTTTAATCTTAAAAACAACGTTATTTCAAGTTTTTTAATGTATTTTTGAAAGCCTAAAAAATGTCGAAATTTGACATTATTCAGCACTTTTACACAACTATATTTTACAATATTATGAGCTTAAAATATGTATTTGTCATGAAATTTATGTATCAATTTTATTCTTAAAAACAACGTGTTTTTCAAGTGTTTTAATGTATTTATGAAGGGCTAAAAAATGTCGAAAATTGACATTATTCAGCCCTTTTTTTGATAGAGAAATTCAAAATTTGGATTTATAGTTGTTTTCGTTAGAAAATGCTATTTTAAACTACTGTAAGCTTATAATAAGAGTTTGAGACTCTATATTGTGATACAATTGTATATTATACGTGTTTTTCATAGTTTCTTCTTAATTGTGGTGTTATATCATTAATAGAAGGTATTTATCTTATGATAATGTATTATACCCTCAAAATGTGTTCTTTTCAATGATTTTAGCTAGTTATCGGTGATATATAGCTGTTTTCCTACAATTTGAAGTATACAATCCTTTTTTTAGAATAATTTGCACCTATAAGTAGCTTACATTACATTAAGCTAATAAATAGAAGAGTAAGAGGTTATTTATTGTGATATAACGGTATATTGCAAGCGTTTTTCATAGTTTCTTGTAAACTGTAGCGTTATTGTATATATACAAGTAGTTTTACTTATCCTATTGCTATAAAACCCCTAAAAATTGTGTTTTAATGGAAAATTTTCTATTTATCGGGGTTTTATTTTAGCTGTTTTCCCCACAAATTTAAGTTAAAAACCTCTTTTTAGAATAATTTGCACCTATAAGTAGTTACATTTCATTAAGCATTAAAAAAAAGGTAAGAGGTTTTTATTTTGGGTATAACCCCGGGATATTGGGGGAAACAATTTTTTATAGTTTCTTCTAAACTGTAGCGTTATTGTTAAAATTACAATGTTTTACTTATTAAAAATTGCTATAAAACCCTAAAATGGGAGTGTTTTTAATGATTTTAGCTAGTTTTTCTGTGATATATAGCTGTTTTTTTTACAATTTAAGTTAAAAACCTTTTTTTAGAATAATTTGCAACCCCTTTAAATAGCAAAATTACATTAAACTATTAAAAAAGAAAAGTTTTAAAAGGTTATTTTTTTTTTGATATAACGGTAATTGAAGCGGGGGGTTTTTTATGTTTCTTGTAAAAAATGTACGTTTTTGTATATATACAATTTGTTTTAAACCCATCCTAATGCCTTTTTAAACCAAAAAAGTAGTGTTTTCAATTATATTTGCTATTTTTTCGGTGTATATAGCTGTTTTTTCCCACCCAAATTTAAGTATAAAACCTCTTTTTCGAATAATTTGAAAAAATAAATAGCTTTCATTACATTAAACTATTAAATAGAGGGGGTAAAAGGTTATTTTTTGGGGGATAAAAACGGGAAAATTGGGAAGCGTTTTTTATAGGTTTCCCCGTAAACCCTAAGGGGTTTTTTGTATTATACAAAAGTTTTCTTTTCATATTTCTATAACCCCTAAAAAAGTTTTTTTTTTTTAAAGATATTAGCCCATTTTTTCGGTGAAATATAGTTTTTTTTTTACAAAATTTAAGTATAAAAATCCTTTTTTTAGAAAAATTTGCCCCATAAGTTTGCTTCATTTCATTAAGCTTTAAAAAATAGAAGAGAAGAGGTTATTTATTGTGATATAAGGTTTTTTGGGAAGCCCTTTTTCATAGTTTTTTGTAAACTGTAGCGTTTTTTGTATATAAAACAATTGTTTTAATTATTATATTGCTATAAAAATATAAAAAATAGTGTTTTTTTAATGATTTTTGTTAGTTATCAGTGATATATAGCTATTTTCCTACAAATTGAAGTATAGAATCCTCTTTTTAGAATAATTTGCACCTATTAGTAGCTTAAATTATATTAAGCTATTAAATAGAAGAGTAAGAGGTTATTTATTGTGATATAACGGTATATTGCAAGCGTTTTTCATAGTTTCTTGTAAACTGTAGCGTTATTGTATATATACAAGTAGTTTTACTTATCATATTGCTATAAACCCATAAAATGTAGTGTTTTCAATGATTTTAGCTAGTTATCAGTGAAGAGTTTTTTTTCTTCTACAAATTGAAGTATATTTCTTTATATCTGTAGCTAAATAGCTTTTTATATTTGCTACAACTATATTTTACAAAATTAATAGCTAAAAATATGTATTTATCATGAAATTTAGATATCAATTTTAATCTTAAAAACAATGTTTTTTCAAGTATTTTAATGTATTTTTGAAAGGCTAAATAATGTCGAAATTTGACAATATTCAGCTCTTTTACACAACTATATTTAACAATGTTATGAGCTAAAAATATGTATTTTTCATGAAATTTAGGTATCAATTTTAATCTTAAAAACAACGTTTTTTCAAGTTTTTTAATGTATTTTTGAAAGCCTAAAAAATGTCGAAATTTGACATTATTCAGCACTTTTACACAACTATATTTTACAATATTATGAGCTTAAAATATGTATTTGTCATGAAATTTATGTATCAATTTTATTCTTAAAAACAACGTTTTTTTCAAGTGTTTTAATGTATTTATGAAGGGCTAAAAAATGTCGAAAATTGACATTATTCAGCCCTTTTTTTGATAGAGAAATTCAAAATTTGGAATTATAGTTGTTTTCGTTAGAAAATGCTATTTTAAACTACTGTAAGCTTATAATAAGAGTTTGAGACTCTATATTGTGATACAATTGTATATTATACGTGTTTTTCATAGTTTCTTCTTAATTGTGGTGTTATATCATTAATAGAAGGTATTTATCTTATGATGATGCATTATACCCTCAAAATGTGTTCTTTTCAATGATTTTAACTAGTTATCGGTGATATATAGCTGTTTTCCTACAATTTGTTGTATACAATCCTTTTTTTAGAATAATTTGCACCTAAAAGTAGCTTACATTACATTAAGCTAATAAATAGAAAAGTAAGAGGTTATTTATTGTGATATAACGGTATATTGCAAGCGTTTTTCATAGTTTCTTGTAAACTGTAGCGTTATTGTATATATACAAGTAGTTATACTTATCATATTGCTATAAACCCATAAAATGTAGTGTTTTCAATGATTTTAGCTAGTTATCAGTGATATATAGCTATTTTCCTACAAATTGAAGTATAAAATCCTTTTTTTAGAATAATTTGCACCTATAAGTAGCTTACATTACATTAAGCTATTAAATAGAAGAGTAAATGGTTATTTATTGTGATATAACAGTATATTGCAAGTGTTTTTCATAGTTTCTTCTAAACTGTAGCGTTATTGTATATATACAAGTACTTTTACTTATCATATTGGTATAAACCCATAAAATGTAGTGTTTTCAATGATATTAGCTATTTATCGGTGATATATAGCTGTTTTCCTACAAATTGAAGTATAAAATCCTCTTTTTAGAATAATTTGCATCTATAAGTAGCTTATATTATATTAAGCTATTAAATAGAAGAGTAAGAGGTTATTTGTTGTGATATAACAGTATATTGCAAGCGTTTTTCATAGTTTCTTGTAAACTGTAGCGTTATTGTATATATACAAGTAGTTTTACTTATCCTATTGCTATAAACCCATAAAATGTAGTGATTTCAATGATTTTAGCTATTTATCGGTGATATATAGCTGTTTTCCTACAAATTGAAGTATACAATCCTTTTTTTTGAATAATTTGCACCTATAAGTAGCTTACATTGCATTAAGCTATTAAATAGAAGAGTAAGAGGTTATTTATTGTGATATAACGGTATATTGCAAGCGTTTTTCAAAGTTTCTTCTAAACTAGCGTTATTGTATATATACAAGTAGTTTTACTTATTATATTGCTATAAACCAATAAAATGTAGTGTTTTCAATGATTTTAGCTAGTTATCAGTGATATATAGCTGTTTTCCTACAAATTGAAGTATAAAATCCTTTTTTTAGAATAATTTGCACCTATAAGTAGCTTACATTTCATTAAGCTATTAATTAGAAGAGAAAGAGGTTATTTATTGTGATATAACGGTATATTGGAAGCGTTTTTCATAGTTTCTTGTAAACCGTAGCGTAATTGTATATATACAAGTATTTTTACTTATCATATTGCTATAAAACCATAAAATGTAGTGTTTTCAATGATATGAGCTATTTATCGGTGATATATAGCTGTTTTCCTACAAATTGAAGTATAAAATCTTCTTTTTCGAATAATTTGCACCTATAAGTAGCTTACATTACATTCAGCTATTAAATAGAAGAGTAGGAGGTTATTTATTGTGATATAACGGTATATTGCAAGCATTTTTCTTAGTTTCTTGTAAACTGTAGCGTTATTGTATATATACAAGTAGTTTTACTTATCATATTGGTATAAACCCATAAAATGTAGTGTTTTCAATGATATTAGCTATTTATCGGTGATATATAGCTGTTTTCCTACAAATTGAAGTATAAAATCCTTTTTTTAGAATAATTTGCACCTATAAGTAGCTTACATTACATTAAGCTATTAAATAGAAGAGTAAGAGGTTATTTATTGTGATATAACGGTATATTGCAAGCGTTTTTCATAGTTTCTTCTAAATATAGCGTTATTGTATATATACAAGTAGTTTTACTTATTATATTGCTATAAGCCCATAAAATGTAGTGTTTTCAATGATTTTAGCTAGTTATCAGTGATATATAGCTGTTTTCCTACAAATTGAAGTATAAAATCCTCTTTTTAGAATAATTTGCACCTATAAGTAGCTTACATTACATTAAGATAATAAAAAGAAAAGTAAAAGGTTATTTATTGTGGTATAACGGTATATTGCAAGCGTTTTTCATAGTTTCTTGTAAACATTAGCGTTATTGTATATATACAAGTAGTTTTACTTATCATATTGCTATAAACCCATAAAATGTAGTGTTTTCAATGATATTAGGTATTTATCGGTGATATATAGCTGTTTTCCTAAAAATTGAAGTATAAAATCCTCTTTTAGGAATAATTTGCACCTATAAGTAGCTTACATTACATTAAGCTATTAAATAAAAGAGTAAGAGGTTATTTATTGTGATATAACGGTATATTGCAAACGTTTTTCATAGTTTCTTCTAAACTATAGCGTTATTGTATATATACAAGTAGTTTAACTTATTATATTGCTATAAACACATAAAATGTAGTGTTTTCAATGATTTTAGCTAGTTATCTGTGATATATAGCTGTTTTCCTACAAATTGAAGTATAAAATCCTAATTTTAGAATAATTTGCACTTATAAGTAGCTAACATTACATTAAGCTATTAAATAGAAGAGTAAGAGGTTATTTATTGTGATATAACGGTATATTGCTAGCGTTTTTCATAGTTTCTTGTAAACCGTAGCGTTATTGTATATATACAAGTAGTTTTACTTATCATTTTGCTATAAAACCATAAAATGTAGTGTTTTCAATGATATTAGCTATTTATCGGTGATATATAGCTGTTTTCCTACAAATTGAAGTATAAAATCTTCTTTTTCGAATAATTTGCACCTATAAGTAGCTTACATTACATTAAGCTAATAAATAGAAAAGTAGGAGGTTATTTATTGTGGTATAACGGTATATTGCAAGCGTTTTTCATAGTTTCTTGTAAACTGTAGCGTTATTGTATATATACAAGTAGCTTTACTTATCATATTGCTATAAACCCATAGAAGGTAGTGTTTTCAATGATATTAGCTATTTATCGGTGATATATAGCTGTTTTCCTACAAATTGAAGTATATAATTCTTTTTTTTAGAATAATTTGCACCTATAAGCAGCTTACATTACATTAAGCTATTAAATAGAAGAGTAGGAGGTTATTTATTGTGATATAACGGTATATTGCAAGCATTTTTCATAGTTTCTTGTAAACTGTAGCGTTATTGGATATATACAAGTAGTTTTACTTATCACATTGCTATAAACCCATAAAATGTAGTGTTTTCAATGATATTAGCTATTTATCGGTGATATATAGCTGTTTTCCTACAAATTGAAGTATAAAATCCTCTTTTAAGAATAATTTGCACCTATAAGTAGCTTACATTACATTAAGCTATTAAATAAAAGAGTAAGAGGTTATTTATTGTGATATAACGGTATATTGCAAGCGTTTTTCATAGTTTCTTCTAAACTATAGCGTTATTGTATATATACAAGTAGTTTTACTTATTATATTGCTATAAACCCATAAAATGTAGTGTTTTTAATGATTTTAGCTAGTTATCTGTGATATATAGTTGTTTTCCTACAAATAGAAGTATAAAATCCTATTTTTAGAATAATTTGCACCTATAAGTAGCTTACATTACATTAAGCTATTAAATAGAAGAGTAAGAGGTTATTTATTGTGATATAACGGTATATTGCAAACATTTTTCATAGTTTCTTGTAAACTGTAGCGTTATTGTATATATACAAGTAGTTTTACTTATCATATTGCTATAAACCCATAACATGTAGTGTTTTCAATGATATTAGCTATTTATCGGTGATATATAGCTGTTTTCCTACAAATTGAAGTATAAAATCCTCTTTTTAGAATAATTTGCACCTATAAGTAGCTTACATTACATTAAGCTTATAAATAGAAGAGTAAGAGGTTATTTATTGTGATATAACGCTATATTGCAAGCGTTTTTCATAGTTTCTTGTAAACTGTAGCGTTATTGTATATATACCAGTAGTTTTACTTATCATATTGCTATAAACCCATAGAATGTAGTGTTTTCAATGATATTAGCTATTTATCGGTGATATATAGCTGTTTTCCTACAAATTGAAGTATACAATCCTTTTTTTTAATAATTTGCACCATTAAGTAGCTTACATTACATTAAGCTAATAGATAGAAGAGTAAGAGGTTATTTATTGTGATATAACGGTATATTGCAAGCGTTTTTCATAGTTTCTTGTAAACTGTAGCGTTATTGTATATATACAAGTAGTTTTACTTATCATATTGCTATAAACCCATAAAATGTAGTGTTTTCAATGATATTAGCTATTTATCGGTGATATATAGCTGTTTTCCTACAAATTGAAGTATAAAATCCTCTTTTAAGAATAATTTGCACCTATAAGTAGCTTACATTACATTAAGCTTATAAATAGAAGAGTAAAGGTTATTTATTTGTGATACATAAACGTATATTGCAAGCGTTTTTCATAGTTTCTTGTAAACTGTTAACGTTATTGTATATATACCATAGTTTTACTTACATATTGCTATAAACCCATAAATGTAGTATTTTCAAGATATTAGCTATTTATCGGTGATATATAGCTGTTTTCCTACAAATTTGAAGTATACAATCCTTTTTTTTATATTTGCACCATTAAGTAGCTTACATTACATTAAGCTAATAATAGAAGAGTAAGAGGTTATTTATTGTGATATAACGGTATATTGCAAGCGTTTTTCATAGTTCTTGTAACTGTCGTTATTGTATAATTCACAAGTAGTTTTACTTATCATATTGCTATAAACCACATAAAATGTAGTGTTTCAATGATATTAGCTATTTATCGGTGATATATAGCTGTTTTCCTACAAATTGAAGTATAAATCCTCTTTTAAGAATAATTTGCACCTATAAGTAGCTTACATTACATTAAGTATTAAATAAAAGAGTAAGAGGTTATTTATTGTGATATAACGGTATCAATTGCAAACGTTTTTCATAGTTTCATTCTAAACTATAGCGTTATTGTATATTACAAGTAGTTTTACTTATTATATTGCTATAAACCCATAAAATGTAGTGTTTTCAATGATTTTAGCTAGTATCTGTGATATATAGCTGTTTTACTACAAATTGAAGTATAAAATCCTAATTTTAGAATAATTTGCATTATAATTAGCTAACATACATTAATGCTATTAAATAGAAGAGTAAGAGGTATTTATTGTGATATAACGGTATAATTGCAAGCGTTTTTCATAGTTCTTGTAAACCGTAGCGTTATTGTATATATACAAGTAGTTTTACTTATCATTTGCTTAAAACCATAAATGTAGTGTTTTCAATATTATTAGCTATTTATCGGTGATAATAGCTGTTTTCCTACAATTGAAGTATAAAATCTTCTTTTCGAATAATTTTGCACCTATAAGTAGCTTACATTACATTAAGCTATTAATAGAAAGTAGAGGTTATTTATTGTGATATAACGGTATATTGCAAGCGTTTTTCATAGTTTCTTGTAAACCGTAGCGTTATTTGTATATTACAAGTAGTTTATCTTATCATATTGCTATAAACCATAAAATAGTAAGTGTGTTTCAATGATATTAGCTATTATCGGTGATATATAGCTGTTTTCCTACAAATTGAAGTATATAATCCTTTTTTTAGAATAATTTGCACCTATAAGCAGCTTACATTACATTAAGCTAATAAATAGAAGAGTAGGAGGTTATTTATTGTGATATAACGGTATATTGCAAACTTTTTCATAGTTTCTTGTAAACTGTAGCGTTATTAGTATATATACAATAGTTATTACTTATCATATTGCTATAAACCATAAAATGTAGTGTTTTCAATGATTATTAGCTATTTATCGGTATATATAGCTGTTTTCCTACAAATTGAAGTATACAATCCTTTTTTTTTAAATAATTAGCACCTTATTAAGGTAGCTTACATTACATTAAGCTATAAATAGAAGAGTAAGAGGTTATTTATTTGATATAACGTATATTTGCAAGCGTTTTTTATAGTTTCTTGTAAAACTGTAGCGTTTTGTATATATACAAGTAGTTTTACTTATCATATTGCTATAAACCCATAAATGTAGTTGTTTTCAATGAATATTACTATTTATCGGTGATATATAGCTGTTTTCCTACAAATTGAAGTATAAAATCCTCTTTTAGAATAATTTGCACTATAATAGCTTACATTACATTAAGCTATTAAATAAAGAGTAAGAGGTTATTTATTGTGATATAACGGTATATTGCAACGTTTTTCATAGTTTCTTCTAACTTAGCGTTATTGTATATATACAAGTAGTTTAAACTATCCTTATTGCTATAAACCTAAAATGTAGTGTTTTCATATTTTAGCTATTATCTGTGATATATAGCTGTTTTTCCTACAAATTGAAGTATAAAATCCTAATTTTGAATAATTTGCACTTATAATTAGCTAACATTACATTAAAGCTATTATAGAAGAGTAAGAGGTTTTTTATTGTATATAGGGTTATTGCAAGCGTTTTTCAGTTTCTTTTAAACTGTAGCGTTATTGTATATACAAAGTAGTTTTACTTACCCAAAATTGCTATAAACCCCATAAAATGTGTGTTTTCAATAATATTAGCTTTTATCGGTGATATATGCTGTTTTCCTACAAATTGAAGTATAAATCCTTTTTTTGAAAAATTTGCACCTATAAGTAGCTTACATTACATTAAGCTATTAAATAGAAGAGTAAGAGTTTATTTATTGTGATATACGGTATATTGCAACGTTTTCATAGTTTCTTTAAACCGTAGCTTTTATTGTATTATACAAGTAGTTTATTTAACCCAAAATTGCTATAACCCATAAAAGGTAGGTTCAATATATTAGCTATTTATCGGTGATATATAGCTGTTTTCCTACAATTGAAGTAAAAAAATCTTCTTTTTTTCAAATAATTTGCACCTATAAGTAGCTTACATTACTTTAAAGCTATTAAATAGAAGAGTAAAAAGGTTTATTTATTGTGATATAACGGTATATTGCAAGCTTTTTTCATAGTTTCTTGAAAACCGTAGCGTTATTGTATATATACAAGTAGTTTTACTTATCATATTGCATAAACCCTAAAAGTAGGTTTTCAATGATATTTTATTTATCGGTGATATATAGCTGTTTTCCTACAATTTGAGGTATAAACCTTTTTTTTAGAAAAATTTTGGGCATATAAGTAGCTTACATTCATTAAGCAAATTAAATAAAAGAAAGGGTTATTTATTGTGGTATAACGGTATATTGAAGCTTTTTCATAGTTTCTTGTAACCTGTAGCGTTATTGTATATATACAGTAGTTTTACTTATCATATTGCTATAAACCCATAAAAGGTAGTTTTTTTCAATGATATTAGCTATTATCGGTGATTAATAGCTGTTTTACTACAAATTAAAGGGTATAAATTTTTTTTTTTAGAATAATTTGAAATATAAGTAGCTTACATTCTTAAGCTATTAAATAGAAAGTAGGAGGTTATTTATTGGGGTATAACGGTATATTGCAAGCTTTTTCATAGTTTCTTGTAAACTGTAGCGTTATTGTATATAAAACAAGTATTTACTTATCATATTGCTATAACCCCATAAAAGGTAGTGTTTTAAATGATTTTAGCTATTTATCGGTGATATATAGCTGTTTTCCTACAAATTGAAGTATAAAATTCTTTTTTTAGAAAATTTGCACCTATAGTACTTACATTACATTAAGCTATTAAATGAGAGAAGGAGGTTTTATTGTGATATAACGGTAATTTGGCAAGCTTTTTTCATAGTTTCTTTAAACTGTAGCGTTATTGTATATATAAAGTATTTTTACTTTTTATATTGCTACCCTATGGCAGGTTTTAAGAAAGTTTTTTTGGGGAATTAGCGTCCCTTTAAAAATTGGTCACTTCCCAGTCCCTATGTGCTACTTTGCTTTAAAATAGTAATAATTTTTATTGGAAAACTTAGAAAATTTTTTCTAGATAAATTGAAAATTATCTTATTCTTATTATATTGCTATAAATCCATAAAATGTAGTGTTTTCAATGATTTTAGCTAGTTATCAGTGAAATATAGCTTTTTTCCCCTTCAAATTGAAGTATAAAACCTCTTTTTAGAATAATTTGCACCTATAAGTAGCTTACAGTACATTAAGCTATTAAATAGAAGAGTAAGAGGTTATTTATTGTTATATAACGGTATTTTGCAAGCGTTTTTCATAGTTTCTTGAAAACTGTAGCGTTATTGTATATATACAAATAGTTTTTACTTATCATATTGCTATAAACCCATAAAATGTAGTGTTTTTCAATGATTTTAGCTAGTTATCAGTGAAGAGTGGTTTTTTTTCTACAAATTGAAGTATATTTCTTTATATCTGTATTTAATAGCTTTTTATATTTGCTACAACTATATTTTTACAAAATTAATAGCTAAAAATATGTATTTTTCATAATTTAGATATCAATTTTAATCTTAAAAACAATGTTTTTTCAAGTATTTTAATATATTTTGAAAGGCTAAAAAAATTGAAATTTGAAATTTTTCACCACTTTTACACAACTATATATTACAATGTTATGAGCTAAAAATATGTATTTTTCATGATATTTAGGTATAAATTTTAATCTTAAAAAAAACGTTTTTCCAAGTATTTTAATGTATTTTTAAAAGCCTAAAAAATGTCGAAATTTGACATTATTCAGCATTTTTTACACAACTATATTTTACAATATTATAGCTTAAATATGTATTTTTAATGAAAATTATGTATCAATTTAATCTTAGAAACAACGTTTTTTCAAGTGTTTTAATGTATTTTGAAGGGCTAAAAAAAGGTCGAAAATTGACATTATTCCCCTTTTTTGATAGAGAAATTCAAAAATGGGATTATAGTTGTTTTCGTTAGAAATTGCTATTTTAACTACTGTAAGCTTATAATAGGAAGTTTTTAGACTCTATATTGTGATACAATTGTATATTACACGTGTTTTTGATTGTTTCTTGTTAATGTAGTGTTTATATCATTAAAAGAAGGAATTTACCTTATGATAATGCTTTATACCCTCAAAATGTGTTTTTTTTCATGATTTTTTGCTAGTTATCGTGATATAAGCAGTTTTCCTACAAATTGATGTATACAATCCTTTTTTTTTTGAATAATTTGCACCTATAAGTACTTTCATTACATTAAGCTAATAAATAGAAGAGTAAGGTTATTTATTGTGATATAACAGTATATTGCAGCTTTTTTTAAGTTTTCTTGTAAACTGTAGCGTTATTGTATATATACAAGTAGTTTTACTTATCATATTTTCTATAAACCCATAAAATTGTAGTGTTTTCAATGATATTAGCTATCTATCGGTGATATATAGCTGTTTTCCTACATATTGAGTATCAATTCCTTTTTAGAATTTAATTTGCACCTAAAGTAGCTTACATTACATTAAGCTAATTTAAAAAGAAGAGTAAAGGGTTTTTTTTGTGATATAACGGTATATTGCAAGCGTTTTTCATAGTTCTTGTAAACTGTAGCGTTATTGTATATATACAAGTAGTTTTACTTATCATATTGCCATAAACCCTTAAAATGTAGTGTTTTCAATGATATTAGCTATTTATCGGTGATATATAGCTGTTTTCCTACAAATTGAAGTATAAATCCTTTTTAGAAATATTTGCACCTATAAGTAGCTTACATTACATTAAGCTATAAATAGAAGAGTAGAGGTTATTTATTGTGATATAACGGTATATTGCAAGCGTTTTTCATAGTTTCTTGTAAACTGTACGTTATTGTATATATACAAGTAGTTTTACTTATCATATTGCTATAAACCCATAAAATGTAGTGTTTTCAATGATATTAGCTATTTATCGGTGATATATAGCTGTTTTCCTACAAATTGAAGTATACAATCCCTTTTTTAGAATAATTTGCACCTATAAGTAGCTTACATTACATTAAGCTATTAAATAGAAGAGTAGAAGGTTATTTATTGTGATATAACGGTATATTGCAAGCGTTTTTCATAGTTTCTTGTAAACTGTAGCGTTATTGTATATATACAAGTAGTTTTACTTATCATATTGCTATAAACCCTAAAATGTAGTGTTTTCAATGATATTAGCTATTTATCGGTGATATATAGCTGTTTTCCTACAAATTGAAGTATAAAATCCTCTTTTTAGAATGAATTTGTCACCTATTAGTAGCTTAAATTATATAAGCTATTAAAGAGAAGAGAAGAGGTTTTTATTGTATATAACGGTATATTGCAAGCGTTTTTCATGTTTCTTCTAAACTGTTTTAAAAAAAAAAAAAAAAGCGGTTATTGTTATATATACAAGTAGTTTTACTTATCATATGCTATAAACCCATAAATGTAGTGTTTTTTAATGATATTAGCTTATTTATCGTGATATATAGCTGTTTTCCTACAAATTGAAGTATAAAATCCTCCTTTTTAGAATAATTTGGCCCCTATCAGTAGCTTACAAATTACATTAGCTATTAAATAGAAGAGTAGAAGGTTAATTTATTGTGATAAACGGTAATATTGGGCAAGACGTTTGCATAGTTTTCTTTTAAAACTGTGCGTATTTATATATCCAATGAGTTGTACTTATCATATTGCCATAAACCCATAAATGTAGTGTTTTCAATTGATATTAGCTATTTATCGGTGTATATAGCTTTTTTCCTACAATTGAAGTATACATCCTTATTTCCAATAATTTGCACCTATAAGTACGTACATTACTTAAGCTATTAATCGAGGAGTAAGAGGTTATTTAGTGTGAGATAAAACGGTATATTGCAGTGTATTTCATAGTTTCTTGTAAACTGTAGCGTTATTGTATATATATACATAGTTTTTATTCTTAACATATTGCTATAAACCCATAAATGAGTGTTTTTCCAATGATATTAAGCTATTTATCGGTGATATATACCTGTTTTTCACCTACAATTTGAAGTATAAAAATGCTCCTTTTAGAATAATTTGGCAACTATAAATAGCTTACAACATTACATTAAGCTATTAAATAGAAGAGTAAGAGGTTATTTATTGTTATATAACGGTATATTGCAAGCATTTTTCATAGTTTCTTCTAAACTTAGCGTTATTGTATATATACAAGTAGTTTTACTTATTATATTTGCTATAAAACCCATACAATGTAGTGTTTTCAATTATTTTAGCTAGTTATCAGTGATATAAGATGTGTTTCCTACAAATTGAAAGTATAAATTTCCTCTTTTTTAAGAATAATTTGCACCTATAAGGTAGCTTGTACATTATATTGAAGCTATTATCATAGAAGAGTAAGATGCTATTTATTGTTTATAACGGTATATGCAAGCATTTTTTCATAGTTTCTTGTAAACTGTAGCGTTATTGTAAATTACAAATAGTTTTTTACTTGTATCATATTGCTATAAAAACCCATAAAATGTAGTGTTTTCAATGATTTTAGCTAGTTATCAAGTGATATATAGCTGTTTTTTCTTACAAATAAATGATAAAATCCTCTTTATTAGAATAATTTTGCACCTATAGTTACTTACCTTACATTTAAGCTATTAAATAGAAGAGTAGGAGGTTATTTATTGTGATATAACGGTATATTGCAAGCGTTTTTCATAGTTTCTTTCTAAACTGTAGGCCGTTATTGGTATATAACAAGTAGTTTTACTTATTATATTGCTATAAACCCATAAAAGGTATGTTTTCTATGGATTTTAGCTAGTTATCAGTGATAATATAAGCTGTTTTCTAAACTTGAAGTATAAACAAATAAAATCCTCTTTTTAGAATAATTTGGCACCTATAAGTAGCTTACATTACATTAGCTATTAAATAGAAAGAGTAAGAGGGTTTATTTAATTGTGATATAACGGTAATATTGCAGCGTTTTCATAGTTTCTTTAAACTGTATCGTTATTGTATATTTACAAGTAGTTTTACTTATCATATTGCCATAAACCCATAAATGTAGTGTTTTTCATGATTTAGCTATTTAATCGGTGATATATACTGTTTTCCTTTTCCTACAAATTGAAAGTATACAATCCTTTTATTTAGAATAATTTGCACCTATAAGTATCTTACATTACATTAAGCTATTAAATAAGAAGGTAAGATGTTTATTTATTTGTGGATATAACGGTATAATTGCAGCGTTTTTCATAGTTTCTTGTAAACTGTAAGCGTTATTGTATCTATGTACAAGTAGTTTTACTTAACATATTGCTATAAATCCATAATGTAGTGTTTTCAATTATTTTAGCTAGTTTTTCAGTGATATATAGCTGTTTTCCCTACAATTTAAAATTGAAGTTTTAATATATTCCTCTTTTAGAATAATTTGCACTCTATAAGTAGCTTACATTACATTAGCTATTAACTGAAGAGTAAGAGGTTATTATTGTGATATAACGGTATAAGTTGCAAGCATTTTTCATAGTTTCTTGTAAACTGTAGCGTTTATTGTATATATAACAGGTATTTTACTTATTATATTGGTATAAACCCATAAAATGTAGAATTTTCAATGAATATTAGCTATTTATCGGTGATTATATACTGTTTTTCCTACAATTGAAGTATAATCCTCTCTTTTAGAATAATTTTGCTCTATAAGTAGCTTACATTACATTAAGCTATTAAATAGGAGAGTAAGAGGTTTATTTTTGTGATATAACGGTATTTTATTGCAAGCGTTTTTTCATAGTTTCCTTCTAACTTGTAGCGTTATTGTATATATACAAGTAGTTTTACTTATTATATTTGGCTATAAATCCATAAATGTAGTGTGTTTTCAATGATTTTAGCTAGTTATCTGTGATATATAGCCTGTTTTCCCTACAAATTGAAGTATAAATCCTATTTTTAGAATTATTTGCACTTAATAATAGCTAACATTACCTTAATCTATTAAATATAAGAGTAAGAGGTTATTTATTGTGATATTACGGTATATTGCAAGCGTTTTTCATACTGTTTTCTTTCCTTGTAAAACGTAGCGTTATTGTATATATACAAGTAGTTTTTTTTCTTATCATTTGTATAAAAACCAGAAAATGTAGTGTTTTCAATGATATTAGCTATTTCGTGATATATAGCTGTTTTCTACAAATTGAAGTAATAAAAAATCCTTTATTAGAATAATTTGCACCTATAAGTAGCTTACTTACATTAGGCTATTAAATGAAGAGTAAGGAGGTTATTTATTGTGATATACGGTATAGTTGCAAGCATTTTTTTCATAGTTCTTTGTAACCTGTAGCGTTATTGTATATATACAAGTAGTTTTACTTATCATATCTGCTATAAACCCATAAAATGTAGTGTTTTCACTGATATTAGGTATTATTCGGTGATATATAGCTGTTTGTCCTACAATTGAAGTATCAATCCTTTTTTGGGTAGAATAATTTTGCACCTATAAGTAGCCTACATTACATTAAGCTAATAAATGAGGAGTAAGAGTTATTTTTATTGTGATATAAAACGGTATATTGCAGCGTTTTGCTAGCATCAGTTTCTTGTAAACTGTAGCGTTATTGTATATGATACAAGTAGTTTTACTACTTATCAAGATTGCCTATAAACCCATAACACGTAGTGTTTTCAATGATATTAGCTATTTATCTGATATATAGGCTGTTTTCCTACAAATTGAAGTATACAATCCTTTTTTTAGAATAATTTGCACCTAAAGTAGCTACCATTACATTAAGCTAATAAATAGAAGAGTAAGAGGTTATTTCTTTGAATATAACGGTATATTGCAAGCGTTTTTCCATAGTTCTTGTAACTGTAGCGTTTTGTATATATACCAAGTAGTTTTTACTTATATATTGCTATAAACTATAAAATGTAGTGTTTTCAATGATTTAGTTAGTTTTATCATGATATATAGCTATTTCCTACAATTGAAGTAAGAATCCTCTTTTTAAGAATATTTGCACTATTAGTAGCTTAAATTATATTAATCGATTAAAGAGAAGAGTAGAGGTTATTTATTGTGATATAACGGTATATTCGCATGCTTTTTCATAGTTTCTCTAATTGTAGCGTTATTGTGTATATATACCAGTATTTTCACTTATCATATTGCATATAAACCCATAAAATGTAGTGTTTTCATGAGATTTACTATTTATCGTGATTATAGCTGTTTTCCTACAAATTTAAGTATAAAATCCTCTTTTTTTTGATAATTTGCCCTTAAGTACTTAACATTACATTAAAACTATTAATAAAAGAGTAAGCGGTATTTATTGTGATATAACGGTATATTGCAAGCGTTTTTTTTCATAGTTTCTCCTTCTAAACTATAGCGTTATTGTATATAGACAAGTATTTTACTTTTATTTGCTATAAACCCATAAAAAGGTAGTGTTTTCAATGATTTTGCTAAGTTATCCTGTGATAATATAGCTGTTTTCCTACAAATTGAATATAAAAATCCTTTTTTTAGAATTATTTGCACTTATAAGTGCTAACATTACATTAAGCTATTATAGAAGAGTAAGTTATTTATTGTGTATACGGTATTTTGCAATCGGGGGGTTTTTTTCATAGTTTCTTTTAACTGTAGCGTTATTGTATATATAAACACAGTAGTTTTTACTTATCCTAATGCTATAAACCCATAAAATGTAGTGTTTTTCAATTATATTAGCTATTTCTCGTGATATATCCTGTTTTACTACAAATTGAAGTAGAAAATCCTCTTTTTCGAATAAATTTGCACCTATACGTACGCTTTACCTTACATTAAGCTATTAAATAGAGAGTAAGAGGTTATTTATATTATGATATAACGTAGATTGTCACAGCGTTTTTTCATATGTTTCTTGTAACGTAGCGTTATAGTATATATACAAGTAGTTTACTTATCATATTGCTATAAAATATAATTATGGTATTGTATTCATGATATTAGCTATTTATATCGTGATATAATAGCTGTTTTCCTACAAATTGGAAGTATACAATCCTTTTTTAGAATATTTTGCACGCATAAGTATCTTACATTACATAAGCTAATAAATAGAAGATTAGCGGTTATTTATTGTGATATAACGTTATATTCAAAGCGTTTTTCATATTTTCTTGTAAACAGTAGCGTTTTATTGGTATATATACAAGTATTTTTACTTATCATATTGCTATAAACCCATACAATGTAGTGTTTTCAATGATATTAGCGTATTTATCGTGATATATGCTGTTTTCCTACAATTGAAGTATAAAATCTCTTTTTCGAATAATTGGCACCTATCAGTAGCTTTATCTTCCATTAGTATTAAAATAGAAGAGTAATGAGGTTTTATTTATTGTGATATAAGCGGTATATGCAAGCATTTTTCATAGTTTCTTGTAAACTGTAGCGTTATTGTATATATAACAGTGTTTTACTTATCATATTGCTATAAACCCATAAACGTAGTGTTTTCAATGATATTAGCTATTTATCGGTGATATAAGCTGTTTTCCCCTCCCCTCCTTCTCACACCCTACCAATGAAGTATACAAACTTTTTTTTTTTTATTATTTGCACTATAAGTTGCTTACATTAACATTAAGCTTAATAAATAAAAGAGTAATAGGTTTTTTATTGTGATATAAAAAAAAAAAACGGTATTTGCAAGCGTTTTCATCTCTGTTTCTTTGTAAACTGTAGCGTTATTGTATATATAACAGTGTTTTGCTTATTATATTGCTATAAACTCATAAAATGTAGTGTTTTTCCATGATTTTAGTTAGTTAAATCAGTTGGATATATAGGCTCTTTTCTACAAATTGAAGTATAGAATCCTTTTTTTGAATAATTTGCATCTATAAGTAGCTTACATTACATTAATCTATTAAATAAGAACGAGTAGAGGTTATTTATTGTGATATAATGGTCTATTGCAGTGTTTTTCATAGTTTCATTGTAAACTGTAGCGTTATTGTATATATAGCAAGTAGTTTTAACTTATCAATATTGCTATAAACCCATAAAATGTAGTTTTTCAATGATATGAGCTATTTATCGGTGATATATAGCTGTTTCCCTACAAATTGAAGTATAAATCCTTTGTTTTTTTAGATAATTTGCACCTACCTACTACATTACATTAAGAAGCTAATAAATGAAGAGTTAAGAGGTTATTTATTGTGATATAACGGTATATTGCAGGCGTGTTTTCATAGTTTCTTTTAAAGCTGTAGTGTTATGTTATCTACAAGTAGTTTTAACTTATCCTAATGCTCTAAACCCCATTAAAAATGTAGTGTTTTACAATGATATTAGCTATTGATCGGATAATAGCTGTTTTCCTACAAATTGAAGTATAAAATCCCTTTTTTTTTTTTCGAATAATTTGCACCTATAAGTAGCTTACAAATTACATTAAGCTATTAAATAAAGAGGTACGAAGTTTATTTATTGTGATTAACGGTATATTGCAAGCGTTTTTTTTTTTTTTTGTTTTTTTTTTTTTTTCATAGTTTTCTTGTAAACCTAGCGTTTATTGTATATATCAAGTAGTTTTCTTAGCGTATTGCTATAAAACCATAAAATGTAGTGTTTCAATGATATTAGCTATTTACGGTGATATATAGCTGTTTTACTACCAATTGAAGTATAAAATCCTCTTTTTTTTCGAATAATTTGCACCTATAGTACTTATTATTACATAAGCTATTAAATATAAGAGTATGAGGTTATTATTGTGATATAACGGTATATTGGCAAGCATTTTTCATAGTTTCTTGTAAACTGTAGCGTTTCATTGTATATATTCCCGTAGTTTTACTTCTCATATTGCTATAAACCCATAAAACTTATTGTTTTTCATGATATTAGCTATTTATCGGTGATATATAAGCTGTTTTTCCTACAAATTGAAGTATAACAACCTTTTTTTTTTGATTAATTTGCAACTATCAGTTTGCTTAAATTACATTAATCTAATAAATTAAAGAGTAAGAGGTTATGTATTGTGATATAACGGTATATTGCTAGCGTTTTTTCATAGTTTTAATGTAAACTGTAGCGTTATTGTATATATACAAGTAGTTTTACTTATCCTAATGCTATAACCCATAAAATGTAGTGTTTTCAATTATATTAGCTTTTTTATCGGTGATATATAGCTGTTTTCCTACAAATTGAAGTATAAAATCCTCTTTTTCGAATAATTTGCACCTATAAGTAGCTTACATTACATTAAGCTAATAAATAGAAGAGTAAGAGGTTTATTTTATTGTGATATAACCGGTATATTGCAAGCGTTTTTCATAGTTTCTTGTAACTGTAGCGTTATTGTATATATAACAAGTAGTTTTACTTATCATATTGCTAAAACCCATAAATGTAGTGTTTTCAATGATATTTAGCTATTTATCGGTGATATATAGCTGTTTTCCTACAAATTGAAGTATAAAATCCTCTTTTTAGAAGAATTTTGCACCTATAAGTAGCTTACATACATTAAGCTATTAAATAAAAAGTAAGAGGTTATTTATTGTGATATAACGGTATATTGCAAGCATTTTTCATAGTTTCTTCTAACTATAGCGTTATTGTGTATATACAAGTAGTTTTACTTATTATATTGCTATAAACCCATAAAATGTAGTGTTTTCAATGAGTTTAGCTAGTTATCTGTGATATATAGCTGTTTTCCTACAAATGAAGTATAAAATCCTATTTTTAGAATTATTTGCACTTATAAGTAGCTAACATTACATTAAGCTATAAATAGAAGAGTAAGAGGTTATTTATTGTGATATAACGGTATATTGCAAGCGTTTTTCATAGTTTCTTGTAAACCTGTAGCGTTATTGTATATATACAAGTAGTTTTACTTATCATATTGCTATAAACCATAAAATGTAGTGTTTTCAATGATATTAGCTATTTATCGGTGATATATAGCTGTTTTCCTACAAATTGAAGTATACAATCCTTTTTTTAGAATAATTTGCACCTATAAGTAGCTTACATTACATTAAGCTAATAAATAGAAGAGTAAGAGGTTATTTATTGTGATATAACGGTATATTGCAAGCATTTTTCATAGTTTCTTGTAGACTGTAGCGTTATTGTATATATACAAGTAGTTTTATTTATTATATTGCTATAAACCCATTAAATGTAGTGTTTTCAATGATTTTACTTAGTTATCAGTGATATATAGCTATTTTCCTACAAATTGAAGTATAGAATCCTCTTTTTAGAATAATTTGCACCTATTAGTAGCTTAAATTATATTAAGCTATTAAAGAGAAGAGTAAGAGGTTATTTATTGTGATATAACGGTATATTGCAAGCGTTTTCATAGTTTCTTCTAAACTATAGCGTTATTGTATAATACAAGTAGTTTTTCTTATTATATTGCTATAAACCCATAAAATGTAGTGTTTTCAAGATTTTAGCTAAATTATCTGTGATATATAGCTGTTTCCTACAAATTGAAGAATAAAATCCTATTTTTAGAATTATTTGCACTTATAAGTAGCTAACATTACATTAAGCTATTTAAAAAGAAGAGTAAGAGGTTATTTATTGTGATATAAAAGGTTTTATTGCAAGCGTTTTTTTATAGTTTCTTGTAAACCGTTTGCGTTATTGTATATATACAAGTAGTTTTACTTATCATATTGCTATTAAAACCATAAAATGTAGTGTTTCAATTATATTAGCTATTTATCGGTGATATAGAGCTATTTTCCTACAAATTGAAGTATAAAATCCTCTTTTCGAATAATTTGCACCTATAAGTAGCTTACATTACATTTAAACTATTAAATAGAGGAGGAAGAGGTTATTTATTGTGATATAACGGTATATTGCAAGCGTTTTTATATAGTTCTTGTAAACCGTAGCGTTATTGTATATATACAAGTAGTTTTCTTATCAATTGCTATAAAACCATAAAATGTAGTGTTTTTAATGATATTAGCTATTTATCGGTGATATATAGCTGTTTTTCCTACAAATTGAGGTATTTAAAACCATTTTTAGAATAATCAGCAAATATAAGTAGCTTACATTACATTAAGCTAATAAATAGAAAAGTAAGAGGTTATTTATTGTGGTATAACGGTATATTGCAAGCGTTTTTCATAGTTCTTGTAAACTGTAGCGTTATTGTATATATAACAAGTAGCTTTACTTATCATATTGCTATAAACCCATAGAAGGGAGTGTTTCAATGATATTAGCTATTTTTCGGTGATATTAGCTGTTTTCCACAAATTGAAGTATAAAATTCTTTTTTTTAGAATAATTTGCACCTATAAATAGCTTACATTACATTAAGCTATTAAATAGAAGAGTAGAGGTTATTTATTGTGATATAACGGATATTGCAAGCGTGTTTCATAGTTTCTGTAAACTGTAGCGTATTGTATATATACAAGTAGTTTTTACTTATCAATTGTATAAACCATTAAAACGTAGGTTTTTACTGATAGTAGCTATTATCGGTGATATATAGTGTTTTCCTACAATGAGTTATTAAAATCCTCTTTTAGAATAATTTGCACCTATAAGTAGCGTACATTACATTAAGCTATTAAATAGAAGAGGTTAAGAGGTTATTTATGTGATATAAGGTAGATTGCAAGGCGTTTTCATAGGGTTTCTTTAAACTGTTAGCGTTATTGTATATATACAAGTAGTTTTACTTATCATATTGCGATAAACCATAAAAAATGTTTTTATTTTTTTTCTTTTTTTTTATTTTCTTTTTCTAGTGTTTCAAGGATATAGCTATTTATCGGTGATATATAGGTTTTCCTACAAATGAAGTATACCAATCTTTTTTAGAATAATTTGCACACTATAAGTAGCTTACATTACATAAGATAATAAATAGAAGAGTAAGAGGTAATTATTGTGTATATAACGGTATATGCAAAGCGTTTTTCATAGTTTCTTGTAAAACTGTTAGCGTATTGTATATATACAAGTAGTTTACTTATCATATCTGCTATAAAGCCATACAATGTAGTGTTTTAATAATAGTAGCTATATATCGGTGATATATAGACTGTTTCCTACAAATTGAAGTATAAAATCCTATTTTTAGAATAATTTGCAATATAAGTAGCTTACAGTACATTAAGCTATTAAATAAGAGGATAAGAGGTATTTTTTTTACAAAATTTATAAACGGTATATGGCAAGCTTTTCATAGTTCTTGTAAACTGTAGCGTTATAGTATATATACAAGTAGTTTTACTTATCATATTGCTATAAAAACATAAAAGTAGTGTTTTCAATGATTTAGCTTAGTTATCATGAAGGAAGGGTTTTTTTCTTCTACCAAATGACGTATATTTTTATATCGTAGCTAAATAGCCTTTATATTTGTACAACTATATTTTACAAAATTAATAGCTAAAAATATTGTATTTTTCATGAAATTTAGGTATCAATTTTAATCTTACAAAACAAACGTTTTTCAGTTTTGTACATGGATTTTTTGAAAGGCCTAAAAAAATGAAGAAATTTGAAATTATTCAGCCCTTTTACACAACTATATTTTACAATATTATGAGCTTAAATATGTATTTGTCATGAAATTGATGTATCAATTTTAATCCTAAAAACAACGTTTTTCAAGGTTTTACTTATATGAAGGGCTAAAAAATGTCGAAAAATTGAAATGATTCAAGCCCTTTTTGATAGATAAATTCCAAAATTGGAATTATAGTGTTTTTCGTTAGAAATTGCTATTTTAACTACTGTAAGCTTATAATAGGAGTTTGAGGACTCTACTATTGTGATACAATGTAAATACGTGTTTTCATAGTTTCTTCTTAATTGTGGGTTATATCAGTAATAGAAGGTATTACCTTAGGATAATGAATGTATACCTCAAAATGTGTTCTTTTCAATGATTTTAGCTAGTTATCCGGGTGATATATAGGCTGTTTTCCTACAATTTGAAGTATACAATCCTTTTTTTAGAATAATTTGCACCAATAAGAGCTTTACATTACATAAGCTAATAAATAGAAGAGTAAGAGGTTGATTTATGGGATATAACGTATATGCAAGCCATTTTCATTTAGTTTCTTGTAAACTTGTAGCGTTATTGTAATACACAAGTAGTTGTACTTATCCATATTGCCGTATATAAACCCATAAAATGTAGTGTTTTCAATGATATTTAGCTATTGATCGGGTGATATATAGCTGTTTCCTACAAAATTGACGTATAAAATCCTCTTTTAGAAGAATTAATGCACCTATAAGTAGCTTACATTATGTTAAGCTATTAAAATAAAAAAGTAAGAGGTAAGAGGGTATTATGTGATTTAACGGTATATTGCAAGCGTTTTTCATAGGTTCCTTCTAAACTATAGCGATTGTATTATATACACGTAGTTTTTACTTATTATATTGCTATAAACCCATAAAATGTAGTGTTTTCAATGATTTTAGCTAGTTATCTGTGATATATAGCTGTTTTCCTACAAATTGAAGTATAAAATCCTATTTTTAGAATTATTTGCACTTATAAGTAGCTAACATTACATTAAGCTATTAAATAGAAGAGTAAGAGGTTATTTATTGTGATATAACGGTATATTGCAAGCGTTTTTCATAGTTTCTTGTAAACCGTAGCGTTATTGTATATATACAAGTAGTTTTACTTATCATATTGCTTATCATATTGCTATAAAACCATAAAATGTAGTGTTTTCAATGATATTAGCTATTTATCGGTGATATATAGCTGTTTTCCTACAAATTGAGGTATACAATCCATTTTTTAGAATAATCAGCAAATATAAGTAGCTTACATTACATTAAGCTAATAAATAGAAAAGTAAGAGGTTATTTATTGTGGTATAACGGTATATTGCAAGCGTTTTTCATAGTTTCTTGTAAACTGTAGCGTTATTGTATATATACAAGTAGCTTTACTTATCATATTGCTATAAACCCATAGAAGGTAGTGTTTTCAATGATATTAGCTATTTATCGGTGATATATAGCTGTTTTCCTACAAATTGAAGTATAAAATTCTTTTTTTTAGAATAATTTGCACCTATAAGTAGCTTACATTACATTAAGCTATTAAATAGAAGAGTAGGAGGTTATTTATTGTGATATAACGGTATATTGCAAGCATTTTTCATAGTTTCTTGTAAACTGTAGCGTTATTGTATATATACAAGTAGTTTTACTTATCATATTGCTATAAACCCATAAAATGTAGTGTTTTCAATGATATTAGCTATTTATCGGTGATATATAGCTGTTTTCCTACAAATTGAAGTATACAATCCTTTTTTTAGAATAATTTGCACCTATAAGTAGCTTACATTACATTAAGCTAATAAATAGAAGAGTAAGAGGTTATTTATTGTGATATAACGGTATATTGCAAGCGTTTTTCATAGTTTCTTGTAAACTGTAGCGTTATTGTATATATACAAGTAGTTTTATTTATTATATTGCTATAAACCCATAAAATGTAGTGTTTTCAATGATTTTACTTAGTTATCAGTGATATATGGCTATTTTCCTACAAATTGAAGTATAGAATCCTCTTTTTAGAATAATTTGCACCTATTAGTAGCTTAAATTATATTAAGCTATTAAAGAGAAGAGTAAGAGGTTATTTATTGTGATATAACGGTATATTGCAAGCGTTTTTCATAGTTTCTTGTAAACTGTAGCGTTATTGTATATATACAAGTAGTTTTACTTATCATATTGCTATAAACCCATAAAATGTAGTGTTTTTAATGATATTAGCTATTTATCGGTGATATATAGCTGTTTTCCTACAAATTGAAGTATAAAATCCTCTTTTTAGAATAATTTGCACCTATAAGTAGCTTACATTACATTAAGCTATTAAATAGAAGAGTAAGAGGTTATTTATTGTGATATAACGGTATATTGCAAGCGTTTTTCATAGTTTCTTGTAAACTGTAGCGTTATTGTATATATACAAGTAGTTTTACTTATCATATTGCTATAAACCCATAAAATGTAGTGTTTTCAATGATATTAGCTATTTATCGGTGATATATAGCTGTTTTCCTACAAATTGAAGTATACAATCCTTTTTTTAGAATAATTTGCACCTATAAGTAGCTTACATTACATTAAGCTAATAAATAGAAGAGTAAGAGGTTATTTATTGTGATATAACGGTATATTGCAAGCGTTTTTCATAGTTTCTTGTAAACTGTAGCGTTATTGTATATATACAAGTAGTTTTACTTATCATATTGCTATAAATCCATAAAATGTAGTGTTTTTAATAATATTAGCTATATATCGGTGATATATAGCTGTTTTCCTACAAATTGAAGTATAAAATCCTCTTTTTAGAATAATTTGCACCTATAAGTAGCTTACATTACATTAAGCTATTAAATAGAAGAGTAAGAGGTTATTTATTTATATAACGGTATATTGCAAGCGTTTTTCATAGTTTCTTGTAAACTGTAGCGTTATAGTATATATACAAGTAGTTTTACTTATCATATTGCTATAAACCCATAAAATGTAGTGTTTTCAATGATTTTAGCTAGTTATCAGTGAAGAGTTTTTTTTCTTCTACAAATTGAAGTATATTTCTTTATATCTGTAGCTAAATAGCATTTTATATTTGCTACAACTATATTTTACAAAATTAATAGCTAAAAATATGTATTTTTCATGAAATTTAGGTATCAATTTTAATCTTAAAAACAACGTTTTTTCAAGTTTTTTAATGTATTTTTGAAAGCCTAAAAAATGAAGAAATTTGACATTATTCAGCACTTTTACACAACTATATTTTACAATATTATGAGCTTAAAATATGTATTTGTCATGAAATTTATGTATCAATTTTAATCCTAAAAACAACGTTTTTTCAAGTGTTTTAATGTATTTATGAAGGGCTAAAAAATGTCGAAAATTGACATTATTCAGCCCTTTTTTTGATAGATAAATTCAAAATTTGGAATTATAGTTGTTTTCGTTAGAAATTGCTATTTTAGACTACTGTAAGCTTATAATAGGAGTTTGAGACTCTATATTGTGATACAATTGTATATTATACGTGTTTTTCATAGTTTCTTCTTAATTGTGGTGTTATATCATTAATAGAAGGTATTTACCTTATGATAATGCATTATACCCTCAAAATGTGTTCTTTTCAATGATTTTAGCTAGTTATCGGTGATATATAGCTGTTTTCCTACAATTTGAAGTATACAATCCTTTTTTTAGAATAATTTGCACCAATAAGTAGCTTACATTACATTAAGCTAATAAATAGAAGAGTAAGAGGTTATTTATTGTGATATAACGGTATATTGCAAGCGTTTTTCATAGTTTCTTGTAAACTGTAGCGTTATTGTATATACACAAGTAGTTTTACTTATCATATTGCTATAAACCCATAAAATGTAGTGTTTTCAATGATATTTAGCTATTTATCGGTGATATATAGCTGTTTTCCTACAAATTGAAGTATAAAATCCTCTTTTTAGAAGAATTTGCACCTATAAGTAGCTTACATTATATTAAGCTATTAAATAAAAAAGTAAGAGGTTATTTATTGTGATTTAACGGTATATTGCAAGCGTTTTTCATAGTTTCTTCTAAACTATAGCGTTATTGTATATATACAAGTAGTTTTACTTATTATATTGCTATAAACCCATAAAATGTAGTGTTTTCAATGATTTTAGCTAGTTATCTGTGATATATAGCTGTTTTCCTACAAATTGAAGTATAAAATCCTATTTTTAGAATTATTTGCACTTATAAGTAGCTAAAATTACATTAAGCTATTAAATAGAAGAGTAAGAGGTTATTTATTGTGATATAACGGTATATTGCAAGCGTTTTTCATAGTTTCTTGTAAACCGTAGCGTTATTGTATATATACAAGTAGTTTTTCTTATCATATTGCTATAAAACCATAAAATGTAGTGTTTTCAATGATATTAGCTATTTATCGGTGATATATAGCTGTTTTCCTACAAATTGATGTATACAATCCATTTTTTAGAATAATCAGCAAATATAAGTAGCTTACATTACATTAAGCTAATAAATAGAAAAGTAAGAGGTTATTTATTGTGGTATAACGGTATATTGCAAGCGTTTTTCATAGTTTCTTGTAAACTGTAGCGTTATTGTATATATACAAGTAGCTTTACTTATCATATTGCTATAAACCCATAGCAGGTAGTGTTTTCAATGATATTAGCTATTTATCGGTGATATATAGCTGTTTTCCTACAAATTGAAGTATAAAATTCTTTTTTTTAGAATAATTTGCACCTATAAGTAGCTTACATCACATTAAGCTATTAAATAGAAGAGTAGGAGGTTATTTATTGTGATATAACGGTATATTGCAAGCATTTTTCATAGTTTCTTGTAAACTGTAGCGTTATTGTATATATACAAGTAGTTTTACTTATCATATTGCTATAAACCCATAAAATGTAGTGTTTTCAATGATATTAGCTATTTATCGGTGATATATAGCTGTTTTCCTACAAATTGAAGTATACAATCCTTTTTTAGAATAATTTGCACCTATAAGTAGCTTACATTACATTAAGCTAATAAATAGAAGAGTAAGAGGTTATTTATTGTGATATAACGGTATATTGCAAGCGTTTTTCATAGTTTCTTGTAAACTGTAGCGTTATTGTATATATACAAGTAGTTTTATTTATTATATTGCTATAAACCCATAAAATGTAGTGTTTTCAATGATTTTACTTAGTTATCAGTGATATATAGCTATTTTCCTACAAATTGAAGTATATAATCCTCTTTTTAGAATAATTTGCACCTATTAGTAGCTTAAATTATATTAAGCTATTAAAGAGAAGAGTAAGAGGTTATTTATTGTGATATAACGGTATATTGCAAGCGTTTTTCATAGTTTCTTCTAAACTGTAGCGTTATTGTATATATACAAGTAGTTTTACTTATCATATTGCTATAAACCCATAAAATTTAGTGTTTTTAATGATATTAGCTATTTATCTGTGATATATAGCTGTTTTCCTACAAATTGAAGTATAAAATCCTCTTTTTAGAATAATTTGCACCTATAAGTAGCTTACATTACATTAAGCTATTAAATAGAAGAGTAAGAGGTTATTTATTGTGATATAACGGTATATTGCAAGCGTTTTTATAGTTTCTTGTAAACTGTAGCGTTATTGTATATATACAAGTAGTTTTACTTATCATATTGCTATAAACCCATAAAATGTAGTGTTTTCAATGATTTTAGCTAGTTATCAGTGAAGAGTTTTTTTTCTTCTACAAATTGAAGTATATTTCTTTATATCTGTAGCTAAATAGCTTTTTATATTTGCTACAACTATATTTTACAAAATTAATAGCTAAAAATATGTATTTTTCATGAAATTTAGATAACAATTTTAATCTTAAAAACAATGTTTTTTCAAGTATTTTAATGTATTTTTGAAAGGCTAAATAATTTCGAAATTTGACAATATTCAGCACTTTTACACAACTATATTTAACAATGTTATGAGCTAGAAATATGTATTTTTCATCAAATTTAGGTATCAATTTTAATCTTAAAAACAACGTTTTTTCAAGTTTTTTAATGTATTTTTGAAAGCCTAAAAAATGAAGAAATATGACATTATTCAGCACTTTTACACAACTATATTTTAAAATATTATGAGCTTAAAATATGTATTTGTCATAAAATTTATGTATCAATTTTATTCTTAAAAACAACGTTTTTTCAAGTGTTTTAATGTATTTATGAAGGGCTAAAAAATGTCGAAAATTGACATTATTCAGCCCTTTTCTTGATAGAGAAATTCAAAATTTGGAATTATAGTTGTTTTCGTTAGAAATTGCTATTTTAAACTACTGTAAGCTTATAATAGGACCTTGAGACTCTATATTGTGATACAATTGTATATTATACGTGTTTTTCATAGTTTCTTCTTAATTGTGGTGTTATATAATTAATAGAAGGTATTTACCTGATGATAATGCATTATACCCTCAAAATGTGTTCTTTTCAATTATTTTAGCTCGTTATCGGTGATATATAGCTGTTTTCCTACAAATTGAAGTATACAATCCTTTTTTTAGAATAATTTGCACCTATAAGTAGCTTACATTACATAAAGCTATTAAATAGAAGAGTAAGAGGTTATTTATTGTGATATAACGGTATATTGCAAGCGTTTTTCATAGTTTCTTCTAAACTGTAGCGTTATTGTATATATACAAGTAGTTTTACTTATTATATTGCTATAAACCCATAAAATGTAGTGTTTTCAATGATTTTAGCTAGTTATCAGTGATATATAGCTGTTTTCCTACAAATTGAAGTATAAAATCCTTTTTTTAGAATAATTTGCACCTATAAGTAGCTTACATTACATTAAGCTATTAAATAGAAGAGTAAGAGGTTATTTATTGTGATATAACGGTATACTGCAAGCATTTTTCATAGTTTCTTGTAAACTGTAGCGTTATTGTATATATACAAGTAGCTTCACTTATCATATTACTATAAACACATAAAAGGTAGTGTTTTCAATGATATTAGCTATTTATCGTTGATATATAGCTGTTTTCCTACAAATTGAAGTATAAAATTCTTTTTTTTAGAATAATTTGCACCTATAAGTAGCTTACATTACATTAAGCTATTAAATAGAAGAGTAGGAGGTTATTTATTGTGATATAACGGTATATTGCAAGCATTTTTCATAGTTTCTAGTAAACTGTAGCGTTATTGTATATATACAATAGTTTTACTTATATATTGCAATAAACCCATAAATGTAGTGATTTCAATATATTAGCTATTTATCGGTGATATATAGCTGTTTTCCTACAAATTATGAATTACAATCCTTTTTTTGAATAATTTGTACCTATAAGTAGCTTACATTACATTAAGCTAATAAATAGAAGGTAAGAGGTTATTTATTATGATATAACGGTATATTGCAAGCGTTTTTCATAGTTTCTTTAAACTGTAACGTTATTGTATATATACAAATGTGTTTTACTTATTATATTGCTATAAACCCATAAAATGTGTGTTTTCAATGATTTAGCTAGTTATCGAGTGATATATAGCTGTTTTCCTAACAAATTGAAGCATAAAATCCTCTTTTTTGAATAATTGTACTATAAGTAGCTTAATTACATTAAGCTATTAAAAGAAGAGTAAGAGGTTATTTATTGTGATATAACGGTATATTGCAACGTTTTTCATAGTTTTTCTAAACTGTAGCCGTTATTGTATATATACAAGTTGTTTTACTTATATATTGCTATAAATCCCATAAAATGTAGTGTTTTCAATGATTTTAGCTAGTTATCAGTGATATATAGCTGTTTTCCTACAAATTGAAGCTAAAAATCCTTTTTTTAGAATAATTTGCAATATAAGTAGCTAAATTACATTAAGCTATTAAAAGAAGAGTAAGAGGTTATTATTGTGATATAACGGTATATGCAAGCGTTTTTCATAGTTTTTGTAAACCCGTAGCGTTATTGTATATATACAAGTAGTTTTACTTATATATTGCTATAAATCCATAAAATGTAGTGTTTTCAATATTTAGCTATTTATCAGGTGATATATAGCTGTTTTCCTACAAATTGAAGTATAAAATCCTTTTTTAGAATAATTTGCAATATAAGTAGCTAACATTACATTAAGCTATTAAATAGAGATGTAAGAGGTTATTATTGTGATATAACGGTATAATGCAAGCGTTTTTCATAGTTTCTTGTAAACCGTAGCGTTATAGTATATATACAAGTAGTTTTACTTATCATATTGCTATAAACCCATAAAATGTAGTGTTTTCAATGATATTAAACTATTTATCGGTGATATTAGCTGTTTTCCTACAAATTGAAGTATAAAATCCTCTTTTTCGAATAATTTGCCCTATAAGTAGCTTACATTACATTAAGCTATTAAATAGAAGAGTATGAGGTTATTTATTGGATATAACGGTATATTGCAAACGTTTTTCATAGTTTCTTGTAAAATGTAGCGTTATTGTATATATACAATAGTTTTACTTATCATATTGCTATAAACCCATAAAATGTAGTGTTTTCAATGATATTAGCTATTTATCGGTGATATATTTGCTGTTTTCCTACAAATTGAAGTATACAATCCTTTTTTATGAATAATTTGCCCCCAATAAGTAGCTTACATTACATTAAGCTAATAAATGAAGAGTAAAAGGTTATTTATTGTGATATAACGGTAAAATTGCAAGCGTTTTTTTATAGTTTCTTGTAAACTGTAGCGTTTATTGTATATATACAAGTAGTTTTACTTATCATATTGCTATAACCCATAAAATGTAGTGTTTTTTTATGATATTAGCTATTTATCGGTGATATATAGCTGTTTTCCTACAAATTGAAGTATAAAATCCTCTTTAAGAATAATTTGCACCTATATTAGCTTTTCATTTCATTAAGCTATTAAATAAAAGAGTAAGAGGTTATTTATTGTGATATACGGTATATTGCAAGCGTTTTTCATAGTTTCTTCTAAACTATAGCGTTATTGGGATATTTAAAAGTAGTTTTACTTATTATATTGCTTATAAACCCATAAAATGTAGTATTTTCAATGATTTTAGCTAGTTATCTGTGATATATACTGTTTTCCTACAAATTGAAGTATAAATCCTCTTTTCGAATAATTTGCACCTATAAGTAGCTTACATTACATTAAGCTATTAAATAGAAGAGTATGGGTTATTTATTGTGATATAACGGTATATTGCAAACGTTTTTCATAGTTTCTTGTAAACTGGGAGCGTTATTGTATATAACAGTAGTTTTACTTATCATATTGCTATAAACCCATAAAATGTAGTGTTTTCAATGATATTAGCTATTTTTCGGTGATATATAGCTGTTTTCCTACAATTGAAGTATACAATCCTTTTTTTTGAATAATTTGCACCAAAAAGTAGCTTACATTACTTAAACTAAAATAGAAGAGTAAAAGGTTATTTATTGTGATATAACGGTATATTGCAAGCGTTTTTCATAGTTTCTTGTAAACTGTAGCGTTATTGTATATAACAAGTAGTTTTACTATCATATTGCTAAAACCCATAAAATGTAGTGTTTTTTATGATATTAGCTATTTATCGGGGATATATAGCGTTTTTCCTACAAATTGAAGTATAAAATCCTCTTTAAGAATAATTTGCACCTATAATTAGCTTACATTACATTAAGCTATTAAATAAAAGAGTAAGAGGTTATTTATTGTGATATAACGGTATATTGCAAGCGTTTTTCATAGTTTCTTCTAACTATAGCGTTATTGTTATTTAAAAGTAGTTTTACTTATTATATTGCTATAAACCCATAAAAAAGTAGTATTTTCAATGATTTTAGCTAGTTATCTGTGATATATAGCTGTTTTCCTACAAATTGGGAAATATAAAATCCTATTTCTAGGGTAATTTGCACTTATAAGTAGCTAACATTACATTAAGCTATTAAATAAGAGTAAGAGGTTATTTATTGTGATATAACGGTATATTTCAAGCATTTTTCATAGTTTCTTGTAAACTGTACGTTATTGTATAATACAAGTAGTTTTACTTATCCTATTGCTATAAACCCATAAAATGTAGTGTTTTTTAATGATTTAGCTATTTTTCGGTGATATATAGCTGTTTTCCTACAAATTGGGGTATAAAAAACCTCTTTTTCGAATAATTTGCACCTATAAGTAGCTTACATTACATTAAGCTATTAAATAAAAGAGTAAGAGGTTATTTATTGTGATATTACGGGATATTGCAGCGTTTTTTCATAGTTTTTTTGTAAACTGTAGCGTTTATTGTGTATATACAAGTAGTTTTACTTATCATATTGCTATAAACCCATAAAATGTAGTGTTTTCAATGGGTATTAGCTATTTTTACGGTGATATATAGCTGTTTTCCTACAAATTGAAGTATAAAGGGCCTCTTTTTAGAATAATTTGCACCTATAAGTAGCTTACATTACATTAAGCTAATAAATAGAAGAGTAGAGGTTATTTATTGGTGATATAACGGTATTTGCAAGCGTTTTTCATAGTTTTCCTTGTAAACTTAGCGTTATTTTATATATACAAGTAGTTTACTTATCATATTGCTATAAAACCCCCTAAAATGTAGTGTTTTCAATGATATTTAGCTATTTATCGGTGATATTTTAGCTGTTTTCCTACAAATTGAAGTATAAAATCCTCTTTTTAGAATAATTTGCACCTATAAGTACTTACATTACATTAAGCTAATAAATAGAAGAGTAATAGGTTTTTTTATTGTGATATAACGGTATATTGCAAGCGTTTTAGTAGTTTCTTGTAAACTGTAGCGTTATTGTATATATACAAGTAGTTTTACTTATCATATTTCTATAAACCCATAAAATGTAGTGTTTTCAATGATATTAGCTATTTATCGTGATATATAGCTGTTTTCCTACAAATTGAAGTATAAAGTCCTCTTTTTTAGAATAATTTGCACCTATAAGTGCTTACATACATTAAATATTAAAAAAAGAGTAAGAGGTATTTTTTGTGATTAAACGTAATTGCAAAAAGGTTTTTCATAGTTTTGTAAGCCGTAGCGTTTTGTAAATACAAGTATTTTTTTTAGTATTGCTATAAAAACCATAAAAAGTAGGTTTCAATGATATTAGCTATTTTTCGGTGATAAACGTTTTTCCCAAAAATTGAGGTATACAATCCCTTTTTAGAAAATCAGCAAATAAGTAGTTTCATGCATTAAGTTAAATAGAAAAAAGGAGGGTATTTATTTTGGTATAACGGATATTTGCAAACGTTTTTTAAGTTCTTTTAAACTTAGCGGTTTTTGTAAATACCCAAAATAGCTTTACTTATCTATTGTATAAACCCAAAAAAAGGTAGGTTTTCAAAGATTTAGTATTTAGGTGATGTATAGCGTTTTTTACAAATTGAAGTATAACATTTTTTTTTTAGCATAATTTGCACCATAAGTAGCTTACATTACATTAAGCAAATTAAATAGAAAGAGTAGGAGGTTATTTATTGTGATAAAACGGTATATTGCAAGCATTTTTCATAGTTTCTTGTAAACTGTAGCGTTATTGTATATATACAAGTAGTTTTACTTTTCATATTGCTATAAACCCATAAAATGTAGTGTTTTCAATGATATTAGCTATTATCGGTGATATATAGCTGTTTTCCTAAAAATTTGAAAGTATAAAATCCTTTTTTAGAATAATTTGCACCTATAATTTTAGCTTAACATTAATTAAAAGCAAATAAAAGAAGAGTAAGAGGTTATTTATTGTGATATAACGGTATATTGCAAGCGTTTTTCATAGTTTCTTCTAAACTGTAGCGTATGGTATAATATACAAGTATTTTTACTTATCAATATTGCTATAAACCCATAAAATGTAGTTTTTTTTAATGATATTAGCTATCTATCGGTGATAATATAGCTGTTCCTACAAATTGAAGTATAAAATCCTTTTTTTAGAATAATTTGCACCTATAAGTAGCTTACATTACTTTAAGCTATTAAATAGAAGAGTAAGAGGTTATGTTTGGGTGATATAACGGTATATTGCAAGCTTTTTTATATTTTCTTGTAAACTGTAGCGTTATTGTATATATACAAGAAAGTTTTACTTATCTATTGCTATAAACCATAAAATGTAGTGTTTTCAATAAATTTAGCTAGTTATCAGTGAAGAGTTTTTTTCTTCTACAAATTAAAAGTAATTTCTTTATATCTGTGCTAAATAGCTTTTTATATTTGCTACAACTTATTTTACAAAATTAATAGCTAAAATATGTATTTTCATGAAATTTAGATAACAATTTTAATCTTAAAAAACAATGTTTTTTCAAGTATTTTAATGTATTTTGAAAGGCTAAATAATGTCGAAATTTGACAATATTCAGCACTTTTACACAAATATATTTAACAATGTTATGAGCTAAAAATATGTATTTTCATCAAATTTAGGTATCAATTTTAATCTTAAAAACAACTTTTTTTCAAGTTTTTAATGTATTTTTAAAAAGCCTAAAAAATGTCGAAATTTGACATTATTCAGCACTTTTACACAACTTAATTTTACAATATTATGAGCTTAAAATATGTATTTGTATGAAATTTATGTATCAATTTTTTTCTTAAAACAAGTTTTTTCAGTGTTTTAATGTATGTATGAAGGGCTAAAAAATGTCAAAAATTGACATTATTCAGCGCTTTTTTGATAGAGAAATTCAAAAATATGGAATTATAGTTGTTTTCGTTAGAAATTGCTATTTAAACTACTGTAAGCTTTTAATAGGACCTTGAGCTCTATATTTTGATACAATTGTATATTATACGTGTTTTCATAGTTTCTTCTTATTGTGGTGTTATATCATTAATAGAATGTATTTACCTGATGATAAAAGCATTATACCCTCAAAATGTGTTCTTTTCAATGATTTAGCTAGTTTATCGGTGATATATAGCTGTTTTCCTACAAATTGAAGATACAATCCTTTTTTTAGAATAATTTGCACCTATAAGTAGCTTTCATTACATAAAGCTATTAAATAGAAGAGTAAGAGGTTATTATTGTGATATAACGGTATATTGCAAGCGTTTTCATAGTTTCTTCTAAACTGTAGCGTTATTGTATTATAACAAGTAGTTTTACTTATTATATTGCTATAAACCCATAAAATGTAGTGTTTCAATGTTTTAGCTAGTTATCAGTGATATATAGCTGTTTTCCTACAAATTGAAGTATAAATCCTTTTTTAGAATATTTGCACCTATAAGTAGCTTACATTACATTAAGCTATTAAATAGAGAGTAAGAGGTTATTTATTGTGATATAACGGTATATTGCAAGCGTTTTTCATAGTTCTTGTAAACCGTAGCGTTATTGTATATATACAAGTAGTTTTACTTATCATATTGCTGTAAAACCATAAAATGTAGTGTTTTCAATGATATTAGCTATTTATCGGTGATATATAGCTGTTTTCCTACAAATTGAGGTATACAATCTTTTTATTAGAATAATTTGCAAATATAAGTAGCTTACATTGCATTAAAATAATAAAAAGAAATGTAAAAGGTTATTTATTGTGATATAACGGTATACTGCAAGCGTTTTTCATAGTTTCTTGTAAACTGTAGCGTTATTGTAATATATACAAGTAGTTTACTTATCATATTGCTATAAACCATAAAAGGTAGTGTTTTCAATGATATTAGCTATTTATCGTTGATATATAGCTGTTTTCCTACAAATTGAAGTATAAAATTCTTTTTTTTAGAATAATTTGCACCTATAAGTAGCTTACATTACATTAAGCTAGTAAATAGAAGAGTAAGAGATTATTTATTGTGATATAACGGTATATTGCAAGCGTTTTTCATAGTTTCTTGTAAACTGTACAGTTATTGTATATAAAAGTTTTTACTATTTATATGCTATAAACCCATAAAAATGTAGTGTTTTCATGATTTAACTAGTCATCAGTGATATATAGCTATTTTCCTACAAATTGAAGTATAAAATCCTTTTTTTAGAATAATTTGCACCTATAAGTAGCTTACATTACATTAAGCTTTTAAATAGAAGAGTAAATGGTTATTCATTGTGATATAACAGTATATTGCAAGTGTTTTTCATAATTTCTTCTAAACTGTAGCGTTATTGTATATATACAAGTAGTTTTACTTATCATATTGCTATAAACCCATAAAATGTAGTGTTTTCAATGATATTACCTATTTATCGGTGATATATAGCTGTTTTCCTACAAATTGAAGTATACAATCCTTTTTTTAGAATAATTTGCACCTATAAGTAGCTTACATTACATTAAGCTGATAAATAGAAGAGTAAGAGGTTATTTATTGTGATATAACGGTATATTGCAAGCGTTTTTCATAGTTTATTGTAAACTGTAGCGTTATTGTATATATACAAGTAGTTTTACTTATCATATTGCTATAAACCAATAAATTGTAGTGTTTTCAATGATTTTAGTTAGTTATCAGTGATATAGAGCTATTTTCCTACAAATTGATGTATAGAATCCTCTTTTTAGAATAATTTGCACCTATTAGTAGCTTAAATTATATTAAGCTATTAAAGAGAAGAGTAAGAGGTTATTTATTGTGATATAACGGTATATTGCAAGCGTTTTTCATAGTTTCTTCTAAACTGTAGCGTTATTGTATATATACAAGTAGTTTTACTTATCATATTGCTATAAACCCATAAAATGTAGTTTTCAATGATATTAGCTATTTATCGGTGATATATAGCTGTTTTCCTACAAATTGAAGTATACAATCCTTTTTTTTGAATAATTTGCACCAATAAGTAGCTTACATTACATTAAGCTAATAAATAGAAGAGTAAGAGGTTATTTATTGTGATATAACGGTATATTGCAAGCGTTTTTCATAGTTTCTTGTAAACTGTAGCGTTATTGTATATATACAAGTAGTTTTACTTATCATATTGCTATAAACCCATAAAATGTAGTGTTTTCAATGATATTAGCTATTTATCGGTGATATATAGCTGTTTTCCTACAAATGAAGTATAAATCTTTTTTTTAAATAATTGCACTATAAGTAGCTTACATTACATTAAGCTATTAAATAGGAGAAGAGGTTTTATTGTGATATAACTATATTCGCAAGCAGTTTTTCATATTTTCTAATGTATAGCGTATTGTATTATACAATATTTTACTTACATAATCCCATAATGTAGTTTTCAATGATTTAGCTATTTATCGGTGATATAAGCTGTTTTCCTACAAATTGAAGTTAAATCCTTTTTTTAGTAATTTGCAATATAAGTAGCTTACATTACATAAGATAATAAAAGAAATAAGAGGTTATTTATTGTAGTATAAGGTATATTGCAAGCGTTTTTCATAGTTCTTTAAACTGTAGCTTTTGTATATATACAAGTAGTTTACTTATCATATTGCTATAAACCCATAAAAGTAGTGTTTTCAATGATATTAGCTATTTATGTGATATATAGCTGTTTTCCTACAAATTGATGTATAAAATCTTTTTTTTTTTTTAGATTTAATTCATAAGTAGCTAATTACATTAAGCTATTAAATAGAAGAGTAGGAGGTTATTTATTGTGATATAACGGTATATTGCCCGCATTTTTCATAGTTTCTAGTAAACTGTAGCGTTATTGTATATATACCAGTAGTTTTACTTATTATATTGCTATAAACCCATAAAATGTAGTGTTTTCAATGATTTTAGTTAGTTATCAGTGATATATAGCTATTTTCCTACAAATTGAAGTATAGAATCCTTTTTTTAGAATAATTTGCACCTATAAGTAGCTTACATTACATTAAGCTATTAAATAGAAGAGTAAGAGGTTATTTATTGTAATATAATGGTATATTGCACGCGTTTTTCATAGTTTCTTGTAAACTGTAGCGATATTGTATATATACAAGTAGTTTTACTTATCATATTGCTATAAACCCATAAAATGTAGTGTTTTCAATGATATTAGCTATTTATCGTTGATATATAGCTGTTTTCCTACAAATTGAAGTATACAATCCTTTTTTTAGAATAATTTGCACCTATAAGTAGCTTACATTACATTAAGCTAGTAAATAGAAGAGTAAGAGATTATTTATTGTGATATAACGGTATATTGCAAGCGTTTTTCATAGTTTCTTGTAAACTGTACCGTTATTGTATATATACAAGTAGTTTTACTTATTATATTGCTATAAACCCATAAAATGTAGTGTTTTCAATGATTTTAACTAGTCATCAGTGATATATAGCTATTTACCTACAAATTGAAGTATAAAATCCTTTTTTTAGAATAATTTGCACCTATTAGTAGCTTAAATTATATTAAGCTATTAAAGAGAAGAGTAAGAGGTTGTTTATTGTGATATAACGGTATATTGCAAGCGTTTTTCATAGTTTCTTCTAAACTGTAGCGTTATTGTATATATACAAGTAGTTTTACTTATCATATTGCTATAAACCAAATGTTGTGTTTTCAATGATATTAGCTATTTATCGGTGATATATAGCTGTTTTCCTACAAATTGAAGTATACAATCCTTTTTTTAGAATAATTTGCAAATATAAGTAGCTTACATTACATTAAGATAATAAAAAGAAAAGTAAAAGGTTATTTATTGTGGTATAACGGTATATTGCAAGCGTTTTTCATAGTTTCTTGTAAACTGTAGCGTTATTGTATATATACAAGTAGCTTTACTTATCATATTGCTATAAACCCATAAAAGGTAGTGTTTTCAATGATATTAGCTATTTATCGTTGATATATAGCTGTTTTCCTACAAATTGAAGTATAAAATTCTTTTTTTTAGAATAATTTGCACCTATAAGTAGCTTACATTACATTAAGCTATTAAATAGAAGAGTAGGAGGTTATTTATTGTGATATAACGGTATATTGCAAGCATTTTATATAGTTTCTAGTAAACTGGAGCGTTATTGTATATATACCAGTAGTTTTACTTATTATATTGCTATAAACCCATAAAATGTAGTGTTTTCAATGATTTTAGTTAGTTATCAGTGATATATAGCTATTTTCCTACAAATTGGAGTATAAAATCCTTTTTTTAGAATAATTTGCACCTATAAGTAGCTTACATTACATTAAGCTATTAAATAGAAGAGTAAATGGTTATTCATTGTGATATAACAGTATATTGCAAGTGTTTTTCATAGTTTCTTTTAAACTGTAGCGTTATTGTATATATACAAGTAGTTTTACTTATCATATTGGTATAAACCCATAAAATGTAGTGTTTTCAATGATATTAGCTATTTATCGTTGATATATAGCTGTTTTCCTACTAATTGAAGTATGAAATCCTCTTTTTAGAATAATTTGCACTTAAAAGTAGCTTACATTACATTAAGCTATTAAATACAAGAGTAAGAGGATATTTATTGTGATATAACGGTATATTGCAAGCGTTTTAAATAGTTTCTTCTAAACTGTAGCGTTATTGTATATATACAAGTAGTTTTACTTACTATATTGCTATAAATCCATAAAATGTAGTGTTTTCAATGATTTTAGCTAGTTATCAGTGATATATAGCTGTTTTCCTACAAATTGAAGTATAAAATCCTCTTTTTAGAATAATTTGCACCTATAAGTAGCTTACATTACATTAAGCTATTAAATAGAAGAGTAATAGGTTATTTATTGTGATATAACGGTATATTGCAAGCGTTTTTCATAGTTTCTTGTAAACTGTAGCGTTATTGTATATATACAAGTAGTTTTACTTATCCTAATGCTATAAACCCATAAAATGTAGTGTTTTCAATTATATTAGCTATTTATCGGGGATATATAGCTGTTTTCCTACAAATTGAAGTATAAAATCCTCTTTTTCGAATAATTTGCACTTATAAGTAGCTTACATTACATTAAGCTATTAAATAGAAGAGTAACAGGTTATTTATTGTGATATAACGGTATATTGCAAACGTCTTTCATAGTTTCTTGTAAACCGTAGCGTTATTGTATATATACAAGTAGTTTTACTATCATATTGCTATAAACCATAAAATGTAGTGTTTCAATGAATAGTTTTTTT
>JACEEZ010024725.1:51909-65743 GCA_016584305.1 Chionoecetes opilio
TAATGTTGCACCAAATAGTAGTTTCATTAGCACTAAGTAATAAAGATATTGTTATTTATGTGAATACAGTTATTGCTGCGTTTTTCAAGTTTCTTGTAAACTGTACGTTATGTATATATACAGAGTTTACTTATATATTGCTATAACCATAAATGTAGTGTTCAGATATGCTCTATCGTGATATAGCTGTTTTCTCATATTGATGATACAATCCTTTTTAGAAAATGCACTATAGTAGTTACTTTACATTATAATAAATAGAGAGTAGGAGTTATTTATTGTGATAAACGGTATATTGCAAGCGTTTTTCATAGTTTCTTGTAAACTGTATCGTTATTGTATATATACAAGTAGTTTTACTTATCATATTGCCATAAACCCTTAAAATGTAGTGTTTCAATGATATTAGCTATTTATCGTGATATATAGCTGTTTTCCTACAATTGAGTATACAATCCTTTTTTTAGAATAATTTGCACCTATAAGTAGCTTACATTACATTAAGCTAATAAATAGAAGAGTAGGAGGTTATTTATTGTGATATAACGGTATATTGCAAGCGTTTTTCATAGTTTCTTGTAAACTGTACGTTATTGTATATATACAAGTAGTTTTACTTACATATTGCATAAACCCTAAAATGTAGTGTTTTCAATGATATTAGCTATTTATCGGTGATATATAGCTGTTTTCCTACAAATTGAAGTATAAATCCTTTTTAGAATAATTTGCAATATAAGTAGCTTACATTACATTAAGCTAATTAAATAGAAGAGTAGGAGGTTATTTATTGTGATATAACGGTTATTGCAAGCGTTTTTCATAGTTTCTTTAAACTGTAGCGTTATTGTATATAACAAGTAGTTTTACTTATCATATTGCTATAAACCCATAAACATGTAGTGTTTTCAATGATATTAGCTATTTATCGGTGATATATAGCTGTTTTCCTACAAATTGAAGTATAAAATCCTTTTTCGAATAATTTGCAACCTATAATTAGCTTACATTACATTAAGCTAATAAATAGAAAGTAAGAGAGGTATTTATTGTGATATAACGTAATTGCAAGCGTTTTTCATAGTTTCTTGTAAACTGTAGCGTTTTTGTATATATACAAGTAGTTTTACTTATCATATTGCTATAAATCCATAAATGTAGTGTTTTCAATGATATTAGCTATTTATCGGTGATATATAGCTGTTTTCCTACAAATTGAAGTATACAATCCTTTTTTTTAATAATTTGCACCATTAAGTAGCTTACATTACATTAAGCTAATAGATAGAAGAGTAAGAGGTTATTTATTGTGATATAACGGTATATTGCAAGCGTTTTTCATAGTTTCTTGTAAACCGTAGCGTTATTGTATATATACAAGTAGTTTTTCTTATCATATTGCTATAAAACCATAAAATGTAGTGTTTTCAATGATATTAGCTATTTATCGGTGATATATAGCTGTTTTCCTGCAAATTGAAGTATACAATCCTTTTTTTAGAATAATTTGCACCTATAAGTAGCTTACATTACATTAAGCTAATAAATAGAAGAGTAATAGGTTATTTATTGTGATATAAACGTATATTGCAAGCGTTTTTCATAGTTTCTTGTAAACCGTAGCGTTATTGTATATATACAAGTAGTTTTTCTTATCATATTGCTATAAAACCATAAAATGTAGTGTTTTCAATGATATTAGCTATTTATCGGTGATATATAGCTGTTTTCCTGCAAATTGAAGTATACAATCCTTTTTTTTAATAATTTGCACCATTAAGTAGCTTACATTACATTAAGCTAATAAATAGAAGAGTAAGAGGTTATTTATTGTGATATAACGGTATATTGCAAGCGTTTTTTATAGTTTCTTGTAAACTGTAGCGTTATTGTATATATACAAGTAGTTTTACTTATCATATTGCTATAAACCCATAAAATGTAGTGTTTTCAATGATATTAGCTATTTATCGGTGATATATAGCTGTTTTCCTACAAATTGAAGTATAAAATCCTCTTTTAAGATAATTTTGCACCTATAAGTAGCTTACATTACATTAAGCTATTAAATAAAAGAGTAAGAGGTTATTTATTGTGATATAACGGTATATTGCAAACGTTTTTCATAGTTTCTTCTAAACTATAGCGTTATTGTATATATACAAGTAGTTTAACTTATTATATTGCTATAAACACATAAAATGTAGTGTTTTCAATGATTTTAGCTAGTTATCTGTGATATATAGCTGTTTTCCTAAAAATGATGTAATAAAATCCTAATTTTAGAATAATTTGCACTTATAATTAGCTAACATTACATTAAGCTATTAAATAGAAGAGTAAGAGGTTATTTATTGTGATATAACGGTATATTGCAAGCGTTTTTCATAGTTTCTTGTAAACCGTAGCGTTATTGTATATATACAAGTAGTTTTACTTATCATTTTGCTATAAAACCATAAAATGTAGTGTTTTCAATGAATTTAGCTATTTATCGTGATATATAGCTGTTTTTCTTACAAATTGAAGTATAAAATCTTCTTTTTCGAATAATTTGCACCTAATAAGTAGCTTACATTACATTAAGCTAATAAATAGAAAAGTAGGAGGTTATTTATTGTGGTATAACGGTATATTGCAAGCGTTTTTCTAGTTTCTTCTAAACTGTAGCTTTATTGTATATAACAAGTATTTTTACTTATTATATTGCTAAAACCCTAAAATGTAGTGTTTTTATTTTTTTACTAGTTACCCAGTAAATTATCCGGTTTTTTCCTAAAAATTGAAGTATAAAATCCTTTTTTTAGAAAAATTTTGGGCACCTATAAATTTACTTACTTTAAATTAACCCTAAAAATAGAAAAGTAAGAGGTTTTTTATTGGATATTACGGTATTTTTCAAGCTTTTTTTCCTTTATTTTTTTTAAAAACTTTTAGCGTTTTGTATTAACAAGTAGTTTTTTTATCCAAAATGCAAATAAACCCTAAAAGGGTAGTGTTTTAAATTTTATATTAGCTATTTTGGGTGATATATGCTGTTTCCTAAAAAATTGGGAAGTAAAAATCCCTCTTTTCGAATAATTTGCCCCTATAAGTAGCTTACATTACTTTAAAACTTTTAAATAGAAAAAAGAAAAGGGGTTTATTTTTTGTGATAAAAAGGGTTATTTTGAAAAGCTTTTTTTATAGTTTTTGAAAACCGGGGGTTTAGTATATATAAAAAGTAGTTTTCTTATCATATTGCTAAAAAACCCCAAAAAAGGGTAGATTTTTTCCAATGATATTAGCTATTTATCGGGATATATAGCTGTTTTCCTAAAAATTTTGATGTAAAATTTTTTTTTTTCGAATAATTTGCACCTTAAGTAGTTACATTACTTTAACTTTTAAATAGAGAGTGGGAATTTTTATTGTGATAAAAACGGTATTTTGCAAGCTTTTTTTCATAGTTTCTTGAAAACTGTAGGGGTTTTTGTAATATACAAAAAATTTTTATTTTATCTATTGCTAAACCCCATAAAATGTAGTGTTTTCAATGATTTAGCTATTTTTCGGTGATATAAAAGCTTTTTACTAAAATTTGAGGTATAAAAAACCATTTTTTAGAAAAATTTTGCAAATAAAAAAGTGTTTCCCTTTTCATTAACCCAAATAAAAAAAAAGTAAGAGGTTATTTATTGTGGTTTTTAAAAGGGTATATTGCAACTTTTTTTTCATTTTTTCTTGAAAACTGAGGGGTTATTGTATATATATATACAATAGTTTTACTTATCATATTGCTATAAACCCTAAAAGGTAGTGTTTTTTAAAATGTTTAGTTTTTTTCCCCCGGGATATTGCTTTTTTCCCCTACAAATTGAAGTTAAAATTCTTTTTTTTTGAAAAATTTGCCCCTTAAGTAGCTTCCCATTCCCATAACTTTTAAATAGAAGAGTGGGAGGTTTTTTAAATTGTGATATAAGGGTATTTTGGCAAGCTTTTTCATAGTTTCTTGTAAACTGTAGCGTTTTTGTATAATACAAGTAGTTTTACTTATCTTTTTTTAAAAAACCCAAAAAAATGTAGTTTTTTTAAATAAATATTAGCTTTTTATCGGGGATTATAGCTGTTTTCTAAAAATTAAAGTAAAATTTTCTTTTTGAAAAATTTGCCCCTATAAGTAGCTTACTTACATTAAGCTTTAAAAATAAAAGAGAAAAGAGGTTATTTTTTTGGGGAATAGGGGTTTATATTGAAAAGCTTTTTTCATATTTCTTCAAAAACTGTAGCGTTATTGTATATATAGAATTTATTTTTAAATTTTTTATTTTGGGCTACCCCGTCAGGGGGGAAAGGGTTTGGGTAAAGACGGGGAGTTCGCAATGGCAGCGCCCCCTGTGCTTGGTCAGCGGTTCGAGTCCCCCTAGTTCGTGCGACGGGGGGCGTTTTGTATAGCCCAAAAAATTTGTATTTGGGTTTTAACTGCAAAGTTTTCTGATAGGATGAAAATTTTATCTTATCTCTTATTTTTTCCCTAAAAATCCAAAAAATTTGTATTTGTTTTTAAATGATTTTGCTATTTTCATGAAATATAGCTTTTTTCCTTAAAAAATTAAATTTAAAAAATCCTTTTTTTTAGAAAAATTTCCCACCTATAAGTCCTTACAGAAATTTTAAGCTAAAAAATGAAGGGGTAAGAGGTTTTATTGTTATTTTAACGGTATATTGCAAGCTTTTTTTCCTAGTTTCTTGAAAAATGTAGCGTTATTGTATTATACAAATATTTTACTTACATATTGCAAAAAAACCCATAAAATGTAGTTTTTTTCCAATGTTTTAGCTGTTTCAGTGAAGGGGGTTTTTTTTTTCCTACAAATTGAAGTATTTTTTTTAAAATCTTAGTTAATAGCTTTTTATTTTTTCTCCCCAATATTTTTCCCAAAAATAAACAAAAAATTTGGTATTTTTCATGAAATTTAATATAAATTTTTATTTAAAAAATGTTTTTTCAAGTTTTTTAAATTTTTTTAAAAGGCAAAAAAAAATTGAAATTTGACATTATTCCCATTTTAAAACACAACATAAAATTACAATGTTTGAGCAAAAAAAAAATTGTATTTTTCATGATTTTTAAAGGGTATAATTTTTAAATCTTAAAAAAACTTTTTTCCAAGTATTTTAATGTTTTTTTTGAAACCCTAAAAAATGCCCGAAATTTGACATTATTCAGCATTTTTTACAAAAACTATATTTTACAATATTATGAGTTTAAAAATTTGATTTTTAAGGGAAAATTATGTATAAATTTTAATCTTAAAAACAAAGTTTTTTTTAAATGTTTTAAAGTATTTTTGGAAAGGGTAAAAAAGGTCGAAAATTTACTTTTTCACCCTTTTTTTTATAAAAAATTCAAAAGTGGTATTATAGTTGGTTTTTGTTAGAAATTGCCCTTTTTTAAAATACTGTAAGCTTATAATAGGGGTTTGAGCTCTAATTTTGGGTACAATTTTTATATTACACTTTTTTTTTGATTGTTTCTTGTTAAATTTTAGGTTATATCATTAATGAAGGAATTTTTCTTTTGGAAAAATGCTTTTTTACCCTCAAAAAGTGTTCTTTTTAATTTATTTTTGCTATTTTTTCAGTGTATATAGCAGGGTTTTCCTACCCAAAATTTATGTAAAACAAACCTTTTTTTTGAAAAAAATTTGCACCCAAAAAAAAAAAAAAGTAGCTTCATTTCATTAAGCTAAAAAAAATAGGGAAAAGGAAATTTGGGTTTTTAAATTTTGATATAACCGTATATTGCATGCGTTTTTTTTAAAGTTTTTTGTAAAAATTTGCTTTTTTGTATTTTAAAAACAGTAGTTTTACTTTCATATTGCTATTTAAAAAATAAAAGTAGTGTTTTTTAAAGAATTAGCTTCTATCGGGATATAAAACTTTTTTTCCCACAATTGAAGGATACAATCCTTTTTTTTTGAATAATTTGGGACCTATAAGTGCTTACATTTCATTTAACTAAATAAATAGAAGAGGGAGGGGGTTTTTTTATTTTATATAAAGGATATTGCAAGCGTTTTTTTATAGTTTTTGTAAACTGTAGCGGATTGTATATATACAAAATAGTTTTACTTATCCCTATTGCCATAAACCCTTAAAAGTAGTGTTTTTCAAAGATATTAGCTATTTTTCGGGGTTATCTGTTTCCTACAAATTGATGATACAAACCTTTTTTTAAAAAATTTCACCTATAAAAAGTTACATTACTTTGCTAATAAAAAGAAGAGTGGAGGTTATTTATTGTGGGTATAAAAAGGTTTTATTGCAAACGTTTTTTTTAGTTTCTTGTAAACAATAGCCCTTTTTGTATAAAATACAAATAGTTTTTCTTATCATATTGCTATAAACCCCTTTTTAAAATTTTGTGTTTTCAATTTATATTTGCTATTTATCGGTGTATATAGTGTTTTTTCCCACCAAAATTTAAATAAAAACCTCTTTTTAGAATAATTTTTCACCTAAAAAGCTTACATTACATTTAACTTTAAATAGAAGAGTAAGAGGGTTTTTTTTTGTTATATAACGGTATATTTTTTCCAAAACGTTTTTTTTAGTTTCTTCTAAAAATTTCAGCGTTATTTTATATATACAAGGGAGTTTTTTCTTATATATTCTATAAACCCATTTAAAAGTGTGTTTTTTTAATTATTTTAGCTAAATTTTCAAATGATATATAGTGTTTTCCCATAAATTGGGAAATTTTAAATTTCCCCTTTTTTTGAATAATTTGCCCCCTATAAGTAGCTTTTCATTAAAAAAAAAGCTATTTAAAAAGAAAAAGTAAGGTTATTTTTTTGATTTTAAAAGGTATATTGCAAAATTTTTCATTTGGTTTTTTGTAAAATGTAGCGTTATTGTAAAAAATACAGGTAGTTTTTTTTTATCATATTGGTTTAAAAACCCATAAAATGTAGGAATTTTTAATGAATAGCTATTTACGGTGAAATAAGTGTTTTTCCCACAAATTGAAATAATTTAAAAACCCTTTTTTTTGGGAAAAATTTTCATCTAAAGTAGTTACATTACATTTAAACTATTAAAAAGGGAAATAAGAGGTTTTTTATTGTTTATATAAAAAGGGATTTGCAACGTTTTTAAAAGGGTTTCCCTTTTAAACTGTAGCGTTATTTATATACAAGAGTTTTTTCTTTTTATATTGCCCCATAATCCAAAAAAGTTTGGGGTTTTTTTATTTTTTTCTAGTTTTCAGGGTATATGCTTTTTCCTACAAATTGAAATATAAAATCCTCTTTTCGAAAAATTTGCAAACCCCTTTTGTAGCTAAATTAATTAAGCTATTTAAAAAGAAAAGTAAGAGGGTTTTTTATTTTGAATAACGGTATATTGCAAGGGGTTTTTTATATTTCTTCTAAACTGTAAACGGGTTTTTGATATATACAAATTTAATTTTTTTTATCATATTGCTATTTAAACCCCTAAAAAGTTAGTGGTTTTTTAAAGATATTAGCTATTTATTCCCGGGGATATAAGCTGTTTTTCCTACAAATTTAAAATATAAAATCCTCTTTTTTTGAATAATTTGCACCTATAAGTAGCTTACATTACATTAAGCTATTAAATAGAAGAGTAAGAGGTTATTTATTGTGATATAACGGTATATTGCAAGCGTTTTTCATAGTTTCTTGTAAACTGTAGCGTTATTGTATATATATACAAGTAGTTTTACTTAACATATTGCTATAAATCCATAAAATGTAGTGTTTTCAATTATTTTAGCTAGTTTTCAGTGATATATAGCTGTTTTCCTATAAATTGAAGTTTAATTCCTCTTTTTAGAATAATTTGCACCTATAAGTAGCTTACATTACATTAAGCTATTAAATAGAAGAGTAAGAGGTTATTTATTGTGATATAACGGTATATTGCAAGCATTTTTCATAGTTTCTTGTAAACTGTAGCGTTATTGTATATATACAGGTAGTTTTACTTATTATATTGGTATAAACCCATAAAATGTAGGAATTTCAATGATATTAGCTATTTATCGGTGATATATAGCTGTTTTCCTACAAATTGAAGTATAAAATCCTCTTTTTAGAATAATTTGCATCTATAAGTAGCTTACATTACATTAAGCTATTAAATAGGAGAGTAAGAGGTTATTTATTGTGATATAACGGTATATTGCAAGCGTTTTTCATAGTTTCTTCTAAACTGTAGCGTTATTGTATATATACAAGTAGTTTTACTTATTATATTTGCTATAAATCCATAAAATGTAGTGTTTTCAATGATTTTAGCTAGTTATCTGTGATATATAGCTGTTTTCCTACAAATTGAAGTATAAAATCCTATTTTTAGAATAATCAGCAAATATAAGTAGCTTACATTACATTAAGCAAAAAAATAGAAGGGGAAGAGGTTTTTTATTGTGAATAAACCGTATATTGCAAGCTTTTTTTCAAGTTTTTTGGGAAACTGTAGCGTTATTGTTATATACAAGTTTTTTTACTTATTTTTTGCTAAAAACCCCAAAAAAAGGTAGTGTTTTAAATGATTTTAGTTAGTTATCAGTGATATAAAACTTTTTTCCTCCCAAATTTGGGAAGTATAGAATCCTTTTTTTTAAAATTTAATTTGCACCTTTTAGTACCCTTAAATTATTTTAAGCAAAATTTAAAGAGAAGAGAAAGATGTTTTTTTAATTGTGTTTAAACGGTATATTGAAAGCTTTTTTCATAGTTTTTTCTAAATGTAGCGTTATTGTATTTTATACAAGTAGTTTTACCTTTTCATTTTGCTAAAAAAACCCAAAAAAATGTAGTTTTTTTTAATGATTTTAAAGCTATTTATCGGTGATATATAGTGTTTTCCCCCCAAATTGAATTTTTAAAAACCCTTTTTTTTAGAATAATTTGCACCTATAAGTAGTTACTTTACATTAAGCTTTTAAAATAAAAGAGTAAGAGGTTATTTATTGTAAATTTTACGGTATATTGCAAGCTTTTTTCTTTGTTTCTTGTAAACTGAAAACCGTTTTTGTTTTAACAAGTATTTTTTAATTATCCTAATGCTAAAAAAACCCATAAAATGTAGTGTTTTCAATTATTTTAAAACCTATTTATCGGTGATTATAGCGGGTTTTTCCTACAAATTAAAGCATAAAATCTTCTTTTTGGAAAAATTTGCACCTATAAGTAGTTTTACATTACAAAGCTTTTAAAAATAGAAGAGTAAGAGGTTATTTATTGGGGATATAACGGTATATTGAAAAAAGGTTTTCATAGTTTCTTAAAAAACCCTTTTAGGTTTTTTGGGATATATACAAGTAGTTTTTCTTATCATTGCTAAAAAAACCATAAAATTTTAGTTTTTTTTCAAGGATATTAGTTTAATTTATGGTGATATATAGCTGTTTTCCAAATTGAAGTAAAAAAATTTTTTTTTTTAAGGGAAAAATTTTGCCCCTTTAAGTAGCTTACATTACATTAGGCTTTTTTAAAATTTAGAAGAGTAGGAGGTTATTTTTTGTGTTTATAACGGTATATTGCAAGCTTTTTTTCAAAAGTTTCTTGAACCCTTTGTAGCTTTTGTTTTTATAAAAGGGAGTTTTACTTATCATATTGCTATAAACCAAAAAAAGGTAGTTTTTTCCAATGATATTAGGTATTTATGGGTTGATAATAAGCTTTTTTCCAAAAAATTGAAGTATCCAACCCTTTTTTTTAGAATAATTTGCCCCATAAAGTAGCCTACATTACTTTTAAAAATAAATAGAGGAGTAAGAGGTTATTTTTGTGTTTAAAACGGTATATTGAAAAGCTTTTTTCAGGGTTTCTTGAAACTGTAGCTTTTATTTTTTAAATTATACAAGTATTTTTACTTACCTATTGCTATAAACCCTTTAAAACCTTTAGTGTTTTCAAGGGATATTAGCTATTTATCGGGGGAAAATATAGCTTTTTTTCCCTTTAAAAATTGAAGTATACAACCCTTTTTTTTTTAGAAAAAATTTCCCACCAAATTAAGTGCTTACATTACATTAAGCTAATAAATAGAAGGGGTAAGGGGTTTAAATTTATTGTAATAAAGGTATTTTTGGAAAGCTTTTTTTCAAGTTTCTTGTAAACTGTACCCGTTTTTGTATTATACAAGTAGTTTTATTTATTTATTGTTTAAAAAACCTAAAAAAATGTAGTGTTTTCAATGTTTTTAGTTGTTATCATTTAATATATACCCTTTTTTCCTACAAATTGAAGGTATAAAAATCCTTTTTTAGAATAATTTGCACCAAATTAGTAGTTTAAAATTATATTAAGCTAAAAGAGAAGGTAAAAGGTTTTTTATTGGGGTATAAGGGGTATATTGAAAACGTTTTTCATAGTTTCTTTAAACATAGCGTTATTGTATTATAAAAAATATTTTTACTTATATATTGCTAAAAACCCCAAAAAATTTTTGTTTTCAATTTTTTTTATTTATTACCCCATGATATATAGCTTTTTCCTACAATTGAAGTATAAATCCTTTTTTTAAAATATTTGCCCCTAAAATAGCTAAACATTACAAAAAGCTTTTAAATAAAGAGTAAGAGGTTTTTATTGTGATTAGGGTATATTGCAACGTTTTTCATAGTTTCTTTAAACATGCGTTATTGTAATATATACAGTAGTTTTAACTTTTTATATTGCTATAAACCCAAAAATGTAGTGTTTTCATTTTTAGCTATTACGTGATATATAGCTTTTTTCCTACAAATTGAAGTATAAAATCTATTTTGGAATAATTTCACTTATAAGTAGCTACATTACATTAAGCTTTTAAAATTTAGAAAAAGAAAGAGGTTATTTATTGTGATATACGGTAATATCTAGGTTTTTCATATTTTTTCTGTAACGAAAGCGTTATTGTTATATACAAGTAGTTTATTATCATTTGCTATAAAACCATAAAATTAGTGTTTTCATGATTTAGCTATTATCGGAAATATATAGCTTTTTCCTACAATTGAATATAAATCTTCTTTTTCGAATAATTTGCACCTTTTAGTAGCTTACATTTCTTAAACTAATAAAAGAAAAGTAGAGGTTTTTTAATTGTGATAAAAGTATAATTGCAACTTTTTCCATAGTTTTCTTTAAACTGTAGCGTTATTTATTAAGTAGTTTTTATAATATATTGCTATAAACCCATAAAATGTAGTGTTTTAATGATTTTATTAGTTATCGTGATATATGCTTTTTCTACAATTAAGTATAATCCTCTTTTTAAAAATAATTTGCACCTTTTAGTAGCTTAATTATTTTAAGCTATTAAGAAAGTTAGAGGTTATTTATTGTGATATAAGGGTATATCAACTTTTTCATAGTTTTTTTAAAACCCTGTACGTTATTGTTATATACAAGTAGTTTTACTTATCATTTTGGGCTATAACCCATAAATGTAGTTTTTAAGTTTAACTATTATGGTAAAATACGTTTTTCTACAATTAGTATAAAATCTTTTTAATAATTTGGCCCCTATAAATTAATTTAAGTATTAAATAGAAGATAAAATTATTTAGTATATACATAATTGTTTTAAGTTTTGAAAAGTAGGTTATTTATATATACAAGTATTTACTTATCATTTCTATAAATAAAATGTAGTGTTTTCAATAATTAGCTATTTTGGGTGATATATAGCTGTTTTCCTACAAATTAAGTTACAATCCTTTTTTTAGAATAATTTGCACCTATAAGTGCTTACATTACTTTAAACAAATAAATAAAAGGGTAAGAAGGTTATTTATTGTGAAAAACCCGTATATTGCAAGCGTTTTTCATATTTTCTGTAAACTGTAGCGTTATTGTATATAACAAGTAGTTTTACTTATTATATTGCATAAACCCATAAATTTAGTGTTTTCAATGATTTTATTTTAGTTATCAGTGATAATAGTAGTTTTTTCTACAAATTGAAGTATAGAATCCTCTTTTTAAAATTTAATTTGCCCCTATTAGTACTTAAATTATATTAAGCTATTAAAGAGAAGAGTAAGATGTTATTTATTGTAAATATAACGGTATATTGCAACGTTTTTTCATAGTTTCTTTTCTAACTGTAGCGTTATTGTATATATACAAGTATTTTTTACCTATCATATTGCTATAAACCCAAAAAATGTAGTGTTTTTTAATGATATTAGCTATTTATTCGGTGATATATAAGCTGTTTCCTACAAATTGAAGTATAAAATCCTCTTTTTAGAATAATTTGCACCTATAAGTAGCTTACATTACATTAAGCTATTAATAAAAGATTTAAGAGGTTATTTTTGTGATATTACTGTAAAATTGCAAGCGTTTTTTCATTGTTTCTTGTAACTTAACGTTATTGTATAATACAAGTATTTTTTAATTATCAAATCTATAACCCATAAAATTAGTTTTTTTCAATTATTTTAAACCTATTTATCGGTATATATAGCGTTTTCCTACAAATTGAAGCAAAATAAATAACTTCTTTTTTCGAATAATTTGCACCTATAATAGCTTACATTACATTAAGCTATTAAATAAAGAGAAAGGGTTATTTATTGTGATATAACGGTATATTGCAAGCGTTTTTTCATAGTTTCTTGTAAACCGTAGAGTTTGTATATTAAAGTAGTTTTTCCTTATCATATTCCCTATAAAACCATAAATTAGTGTTTTCAATGATATTAGATATTTATGGGTGATATACTGTTTTCCTAAAATGAAGTATAAATTCTTTTTTTTAAGAAAAATTTTTGAAACCTATAAGTAGCTTACATTACATTAGGCTATTAAATAGAAGAGTAGGTGTTTTAATTGTGATATAACGGTATATTGCAGCATTTTTCATAGTTTCTTTTTAACCTTGTAGCGTTATTGTATATATACAAGTAGTTTTACTTATCATATTGCTATAAACCCATAAAATGTAGTGTTTTCAATGATATTGGGTATTTATCGGTGATATATAGCTGTTTTCCTAAAAATTTGAAGTATACAACCCTTTTTTTTTAGAATTAAATTTGCACCTATAATACCTACATTACATTAAGCTAATAATAGAGGAGTAAGAGGTTTTTATTGTGATATACGGTAATATTGCAAGCGTTTTTAGTTTCTTGTAACTTGTACGTTATTGTTTATATACAAGTATTTTACTTATCAAAATTGTTTAACCCTAAAACGTAGTGTTTTCAATGATTTTACCCTATTTATCGGTGTATATAAGCTGTTTTCCTACAAATTGAAGTATAAACCTTTTTTTAGAAAATTTGCACCTATAAGTATTTACTTTCATTAAGCTAATAAATAAAGAGTAAGAGGTTATTTATTTGTGATATAACGTATTTGCAACGTTTTTCATAGTTTCTTGAAAACTGTAGCGTTTTGTTATATACAAGTAGTTTTACTTATTATATTGCTAAAAACCATAAAATGTTGTTTTCAATTATTTTAGCTATTATCTGTGATATATAACTGTTTTCCTAAAATTGAAGTATAAAATCCAAATTTAGAATAATTTTGCACTTATAATAGCTACATTCATTAAGCTTTAAATAAGTAGGATTTATTTTATTGTGATATAACGGTATATTGCAAGCTTTTTATATTTTTTTTGGGGTTATTGATTATACTGTTTTCTAAATTTTGATAAACCCTTTTTTTTGGTTTTTAATATTTTTTTTTAAAAAATGTTTTTTTTTTTGAAGTATCAATTTTTTTTTAAAAATTTCCCCTAAAAGGTTTTTCTTTAAAATTAAAAAAAATTTTTAAAAAAAAGGTATTTAATGAAAAAAAGTTTTTGAAAAGCTTTT
>JACEEZ010024726.1:0-5000 GCA_016584305.1 Chionoecetes opilio
CATTACTTAGTATTTACTATACCTTGTGTTACCCTCACTTAAACATACTGTGTGTCCATCTGGGCCAGCACATGGCCAACATTCTTATATAAGGTAAACATAGCTCAGAAGAAAGTTGTCAGATGTATTCTTTTCTTAGGCAAATTTAACTCTGTCACTGAAATTATTTCTTCAATGAAAATGTTAACATTCGATTCAATACACAAATACTTTTCTTTATTATTGATTTATAAAATGTCTATTGCAAGTTATACAGGGAATGAAATTTTCAAATTTATTGACTATCTTCATCAGACTAGAAGCAATAATGTAGATTTGATTTGTCCACAGTTCAGAACAGCTTTATATAAAAACAGTATTTTATGTTCAGGCCCCAAGTTATTCAACAATCAATCAATCAATCATTGGGGGCATACGCCGGGGGGCGCGTCGCCTCGCCCACCCTACGACGCCACTCCCGGGCGTCACCACGCGCGAGTTCCCATGCAGGCTCCTTTCCCATACCAAGCAACTCTCGACAAGAAACATCAACTTGCCCCAGCCACGAGCCTTGTGGGCGCCCCCTTGGCCTCCTCCACGCCGGATTGTCTCTTACAGATACAACCCGATGGGAAGGATCGGTTTCAGGGTAGCGTGCCACATGCCCATATAGCCGAAGTTGGCGCTGACGGACTATGCAGGTAATAGGCCTAAATTCAGTCTCACGGTGCAATCGCTGATTTGACACGTAATCATCCCAGCGATACCCCATGATTCTGCGAAGACACTTATTACCAAAGGCATTGATTCGTCTCTTCAAGTCACTATTTAGTGTCCATGTCTCACAACCATAGAGTAAGACAGGGATCACAAGCGACTTGAAGATCCGGATCTTTGTCCTCCTGCACAGGTACCGACAACGCCAAATACTTCCGCTGAGGGAGTCCATAACACCGTGGGCTATGCCAATCCGCCGTAAGGCTTCTTGACGTGACCCGCCGTCATTATGGACTGCGTTACCAAGGTATGTAAAACTTTCCAAGATCTCAATGTCCTCGCCACACGCATGAACAGACTGTACTGCTTCATCTAGTAAGTCTCCAAACACCTGGACCTTGGTCTTGAGCCAGGAGACCTCAAGTCCCAAAGGCTTTGCCTCCTCGTGCAGCGCCTCGAGAGCCATCACCAGGACCTCCAGCGACTCAGCAAAGATTACTGCATCATCGGCAAAAACAAGATCAGTGATCTTGGTGTTGCCGACGGATGCTCCACAATCACTTTGATCTACAACCTTGTCCAATACCCAGTCCATACAAGCGTTGAAAAGTGATGGGGCAAGGACGCACCCTTGCCTCACTCCTGTATTCACAGGAAAGAAGCTGGATACACCTGCCCCACACTTCACAGCACTCTCAGTCCCAGATATTCAACAGCTTACCACTAAATATTAAAGCTTCAGTTAAAACAAACAACTATTTAGCATTCAAAAGGGAAATAAGAAATTTCATACTTCAGAATTCTTAGCAGGAATATTTCGACAAGTATGTATAACCATTGCAAAACTAACTACTTTATTTTATTTATTTATTTTTATTATTTTATTTATTATTATTATTGCATTTGCATAAGTTATGTAATAACACATAATTCACATACTATTTTTTTTTTTACTACTATTCATAACATAGTACTGTCAAGGATAATTTTGCTATAGGCTAGGGTTTAGGCATGTCTGAATGCACCTATATTAAATGATATCTGCCTGTCAGGAAGCTTCGGCTCGACAGACACTTGCTATTATGCTATTATTAAAATTCTGTGCTTTTGTATATTTATATAGCAATAAATATTTACTTACTTACTTACTTACTAGGGTACTCCGTAGTGCAGTGGTAGCACGCTCGGTTCACAACTGAGAAGTCCAGGTTGCATATTACCCAAGTCTGGTAAGGATCACCTGTTCCGGGTGAAGACGCTTGGCTATAACTCTGAAACTAACCATAGGATTTTCTCGAAAATACCCTCATTGTGATTCCCACACAAAGTTACAATGTTATCGGTGAAGAAACCTGTCCTAACCGTAACCAAACGTAACCTAACCAGATGTGTTTAAGAGTGAAGTAGGCGATTCTTTCCAGACTTGGGTAATATGCGTCCGATCGTTCGATCCCCGGGCGGAGCGGAGAAAGATGGGAGTCTCTTTAATTCCTGGGGCCCTGTCACCCAGCAGTGAATGGGTACCGGATGTTAGCCGGGGGGTGTGTCCCGCCTCCCGGGGTGGTGGCTTCGGCCAACACTAAGCATTATTGAAGCAAATTGAAATGTAGATTATGGAGATGCGGCCATACGAGTGTAGCTCAGGCCCTGTAAATATAACAAGATGAATACTAGATATGAACACACACACACACACACACACACACACACACACACACACACACACACACACACACACACACACACACACACACACACACACACACACACACACACACACACACACACACACACACACACATACACACACGCCATCCCCTTGTCAACACCAACATCTTATTCAAAAGGTTGTAAAAAGGTACCATACTTCAAATTTCCTCAGCAAGAAGGGAGGAACATAAGATACTTGTGCACTACGCCTTGTGCCACTTCTTTCTGTGCGTACGTATATGCAACGGGTTACCACGGTACAAACATATAGCCATGGTTTCTAGCTCACCAAACCTCTATTATCGGAGGCTCGATGTTACCGAGCTGGTACTGAGCTATCAGTCACTCGATGCGTCATAACATGAAACCACCTGGATCTCTCTGTTTCGTAATGCTTTATTACACCCGTTGCTCCAACCTCCCTCCTATCCACGTAATATTTAAAGAGGGAATACTGAGATACTATCAGTGCATACTGAGATACTATCAGTGCACATTTAACACCTGTGTCAAAAGAAAACAATATTACTGTTTTGTAAATCATAACTGCGAAATATTATAATCTTTAATCATGTTATTTCCAGATACAGATTTACATGAGCGATATTGATGGTGTTGGTAGATGTTTGTGTGTTAGGTAATCGAGAGAGAGAGAGAGAGAGAGAGAGAGAGAGAGAGAGAGAGAGAGAGAGAGAGAGAGAGAGAGAGAGAGAGAGAGAGAGAGAGAGAGAGAGAGAGAGAGAGAGAGAGAGATACTTTGATCCTATCTATACACTTTGCAAGTACCAACTACAAGGTTATTGACTATACAACGTGCCACCACGCCAGGACGAACTTGGTGGACTCGAACCGCTGACCGAATGCGCAGGGACTGCACAAGCAAGCTCACTACTCAATCAACCATGTCACCCTGGCGGGTAGAGAAAGAGAGAGAGAGAGAGAAAAAAAAAATGCATGAGACACGAGAGAGACTGTGAAGTGATGTGCACCGTAACACCATGGTGTGCCTCTTGACACCTTTACTGCAATATCCCTATCATCATTATGACCCATCAAGAGGGTAACTCGATCCTCACTTGATGGGCGAGAGATACGTTCTTGTGACAGACAATAAGGCTTGAAAGTTACTGATGTCGAACAGTAAACTTGCTAACTGGCTGTCCATTAAATGTTTATCAGTAAAAATGTAAGAGAACATTTGAGAAGCCAAAGAACAAATAAAATTAAGATTGTAAGGGTTATAATATCTACAAAATAAGTATGGCATTCCGTATAATGTATCATTTCCAGTTTCAGCGTTGCTGCATCTCCATACTCGGCCATCACAGGTAAAAATCAATCATTGCTTTCAGTTATCACTCCCTTCTCTCTGTTAATCCGTATATACCGTACCCTATTTATATCCTTCATTTCCTACCTCTTTCCCCCTCTCCCTGCCTCTCTCCTTCCCTCCCGTGCACATCAGTCATGCCATACAGATGAGCCGCGTCTCCCCACCACTCAGTGAGTTAAGTCGCTTCCTCCCACCTTCCCTCCTCCACACCTGATCCAATCAAGGTGTGAGTGGCGGCCCGTGCAATCCCGTGACACTAACACAATAAGGACTTCATTAATCTGATAGGTAGGAGAATCACGCATTCAGCTCTCCTAAGGGATCGTGTATGCATTATTTAATAGTGACGAACAAAGAGTGAAAAGCGAGCTAATAGTCTCGTAGACGAGGACACAATTGCAAGATCACTGCGAGTACAAGTCAGGAGAATCATTTCATCCCTGGATGTCTGACAACGACTATCTGTTTACTACATACACGTGCAGAAGGCAAGTTTGGTGCGTTGAACTTGAGTCTTGCCATGTGTCGCAATGAATATTTGGTCCACAAAAAATGTCACAAAATGTCAAAACTCGTTGAAAATCATTCAAGGATCACCAAACTTGGCATGTGAACTTGAACCTACCACTTTTCGCAATGGCGTTCAGATCAAAAGGTCAAAGGTCAAGGTCACTAGATCACAAAATCCCAAACTCAGTGACAAATTACATTAGGGTCAACAAACTTGGCGTTTGGGTACAGTGGGTTGACTTTGGCATACCACGTGTTGCAATGATTTCAGGTAATAAAGTCAAAAGTTAAGTTCACGAAGTCACAAAATTTAAAAAATATTTTGGTCCACAATGCTTTTACTGTTAAGGATAGAGACATCACATTTTAATACAAGTTAGTTTGGAGTCTGGGACACTTCCACAGGGCTAAATGATCTTGACCTTGTATTTGACCTTAAGATAGGTAGGGTCAACTCATTACTACACTCTGACATTAAGACTGCAAGTGTGGGTTTACATTTTTCTAAGTCCCAATATTGATCGTCTAGTTCCATTTTGCGTTGAAATTATGGAGTGTTGTGTTTTTTACATCATTTTGTATGCCTATGTAATTTTCCGTACCTGTATTATCGATAATACATTATAGCTAATGCATTCAGAAGACAATGAAGAGTTTCAGTTAGGAAATTACATAACGGGGAAAACAACACTGTGGAATGAGGAAGGCGGTGGCTGAGTGGTTAGCGTCTGAAAGTGGCAAGATCGGTGTA
>JACEEZ010024726.1:10000-24253 GCA_016584305.1 Chionoecetes opilio
TATTAATTGGGAACTCATTTGTCTTTATCAATTGGACAAACCTCATGAAGCCTTGCAAACTCATAAAGAGGAGGGACTTGAATCTCTTGAGAGATATCTGAAAGACTTTAATGCTTTTAGTGCCGATACTCCTCCTGGTATCAATGTCACAATTAGTCAGCTGAATGATGGCTCAGGTATTGCAGAATCTCTGAAATCACATAAGGCTAGGTATCACAAAACCTGTAAGAGTTATTGTAGTAGTTCTCGGTAAAACGGACGAGAGAGAAACTTCAGAAAGAAACCGGTCCTCAGAATAGTCTAAAAAAAACTCAGATCATCCAGCGAATTATATCATTTGAACAATGCCATGAGCTGTGTGATATGTGAGGGTGAGGAGGTTAACCTCCATAAGGTAGTCACTGATGTTAACCTCCACAAGATAGTCACCGATGTTGTAGATGCCAACCTCAAGCGTTGGGCAAAGACCAACGAAAACTTTCAATTACTTGTAGACTGTTTGCTGTAGCGGCTGATGCACATGCAGGTGACACCTATTAACACCATCAGCGTTATGTCCGTTTGTGAGATCTGCTCGCGCTGCCGAGTGACGAGAATCGGTGGGTCCCGTATCTCCACCCTTTGAACCCATCATCTGTGCTCAAATCATAATTAACACTCAAATTTCGCTTATCACCTAAAACTGATGCAACCACCATCACCATCTAAACTTCCACCACCACCACAATTGCCATGTTCATTTTATTAAGATTTTTTATCATTACATACTAATTTACTCCCTTTCTTCTTTTGAATTTTTTTTCTCGTATATCTCACCATAGTCAGGGAGGGCCCTTAGCGATGCTCGAAAATTCAGACACCACCTCATTCAAGCTCTCAGAGCTAGGTGAGATGTATCAAAACCTTATGAGTGAATAAGGTCGCCCATGCCGAGATAAAAAAAGAGCCACACTCAACTCGATTCAAAGAGCACCTTCTTGACCTCTTACCTCAATGTGGTGAGTTTTCAAGAAGGAATGAAGGCAGAATTTACAGAAGGACATATTTAACTGATTTTCCTCAATCTGTGGTGGCGGCCATTTTGTATTCGCCAATATGTGGCCCCGAGGGGCGCCACTCTTGGGCCCGTCAAAATCGAAAGAGCATGGCATGGCAACAATCTGTTCCAAATTGTGTGCCTTTTGAAATTTGAACCAATATCCCCCCTAAGGGCCCGTGACTAAGTGGTGAACATCTGGAATCTCGGGTTAGGACAACATGATAATAGAAGACATGACTGAGTCGGCGAGGAACGTGTGATGTCACAAATCAGACCGCAACCGCCAAATCACGTTTCTAGTATCTGCTAACCTTGGGTCTCACTTAACAAATTTTACATTAACATTAAAACATTTCAATAATATTACTACATCACACAGATAATGTTTATATGAATTACAACCAAACATTTATAAAAAAAACATACTTGAAAAGCAAATCAGGAAGAAGGGCTGGGAGGTCGCGCACTTCCTCTGAGAACACTCGCTGATAACCATATCATATCTTGTCCCCATAACTGGTGGGCAAGCAGCGTTCCCTGCGGTTGGTGCGCGTAGCTGCGAAGGAATCATATTAAAAATTGGGAGTTTGCGGACATGTTTGCGTTTGCGGAAGCACTTCCGCAAACGCAAATCCGCAAACATTTACACTTTCGCAAATCCGCAAACGAATTCGGATTTCCGAAATTTGCGGAAGTTGCGGTTTGTGGAAGTGCCCACCTCTGACACACACACACACACACACACACACACACACACACACCACACACACACACACACCACACACACACACGAGCATAGCTCTTTTCCTGTATGTTACAACTAGGTAAATACACACACACACACACACACACACACACACACACACACACACACACACACACACACACACACACACACACACACACACACCTGAACGCCTGAACGGCTTGGTGGGTTAAAGCGTCAAGCGCTATTCTGCGGTCCAGCTTCGATCCCAGGCCCCGCTCGTACCCGGGGATTTTTCCACTGAGAAATTTGGGCGGTTACTGTGCCCCTTGAGCAAGGGGATGCGGGTGTGTGGTGTGTGAGGTCCCAGCATTACCCAAAGATCGTTAATAATGAGATCCAAGCTCATACCGGGAGGGTGAAACAGGCGATCGTGAGTCAGCTCTCATGGACAAGACCATGGGTGATTTAACACACTAATACCAGACTACATTATTATTTTCTCACAATTTTTTTTTTTTACTTTGCACATTAAAGAATTTCGCAAAAATAGGATATATTTCAGGGAGGGATTGTTGTATTTCCTCTGTAGCGACGCATCTGTGCGTGTTTTTGTGTTTGTGTAAAATATTGAATATCGGCTAACCTTTGCGTTTTCTCCACATTTTTTTTTCCAAAGTTATTTTTTTCAAAATGTTATTGCTGTTCACTTGCAGGGATATTATTATTTTTTGCACAATACAAGTCTACACTTTTTTTTGTCCTTATTGCGTCCTTATTTATACAAATTTCGTAGTAATACTACATTTTCTTTCTCGTGCTAAGTGTTTTACATCTACAAGTATAGTGAGCCACTTGCTGCCTTTCCTGTCTTCTCTCACGCATTGTATACTTTCACCATTAACCTTTTATACCTTCAACAATGTCATAGACCACTGTATACCTGAACTGCGCACGGAATGTCGGCCCTTCGCACATGGGGCTGAAGTCGGAGGGCCGCTCGGATTCATATATATATATATATATATATACGGATCATATAGACTGGTTTATCAGTATATATGATATACTGTAATCTTCGTAAATGTTTGTTCTATAATATTATCAAATAAAAAACAGTAAAACACGCTAAAGAAATGCCATTACGCGACTATGAAGAAATATGCATGAACTTAATATTCACTTAACTCTTCGCCATTTAAAACTTTGCGAGTCAACTTTTATCATGAAGGGTATCAATAGAAGCGCAATTTTATTAGCTTTCCATTGCTATATTTCGTTATCTGATAAATTAATTAAAACCATGCATAAATTAGCGTTAACTAACTAAATAAAATCATCAATCAGGTAATTTTCCCGATTGATGAGGTTATTTATTTAGTCAACGCTAATTTATACATGGTACTAATTCATTTATCAGAAAACGAAATATATAAGTAAATAAATAACATCATCAATCGGGATAATTACCCGATTGATAATTTTATTTATTTATTTAACGCTAATTTATGCATGGTTTTAATTAATTTATCAGATAACGAAATATAGCAATGGAAAGCTAATAAAATTGCGCTTTTATTGATACCTTTCATGATAAAAGTGACTTGCATTCTTTCATCCTCAACATTTCACCCTTTATCTAAATGTTACGATATCTCTCTCTCTCTCTCTCTCTCTCTCTCTCTCTCTCTCTCTCTCTCTCTCTCTCTCTCTCTCTCTCTCCTCTCTCTCTCTCTCTCTCTCTCTCTCTCTCTCTCTCTCTCTCTCTCTCTCTCTCTTCTCTCTCCTCTCTCTCTCTCTCTCTCTCTCTCTCTTCTCTCTCTCTCTCTCTCTCTCTCTCTCTCTCTCTCTCTCTCTCTCTCTCTCTCTCTCTCTCTCTCTCTCTCTCTCTCTCTCTCTCTCTCTCTCTCTCTCTCTCTCTCTCTCTCTCTCTCTCTCAAACAAAATTATGGTAAAACATCACTGTTGCGCCTATTTCCAAAAAATGACATCTTGAAAAATCAGGAATAAGTATCACGTTTCCACTCACGTAACTAATAATTTCTCTTTGAATTCTCAATGCAAATATGTTTGTTGCTCATGACATGACTCTTGATATGCATCTTGATATCTAATCCTCACTACCTGTTCATCAATCACTATCGCTACACGTATCATAAATCTTAAATACCTTCAGAATGCACTAACCAATCTTATAATCATTTATACATTAATACATACATACTTCGTCACTGCCTACGTCTAGCCCTCTTGCCTACTCATTATGAACCATTTTTCCACGTCCATCCTTTTCACTATATGTTTCAAAATTTGTTTGACTTATAAGCTGACGTAATGTCTAAACCTTACCATCACTAAGGCGTAGCGGAATGTTTCCTGAGCGGGACCAGCGGATAAGGCCACCCACAACTAGAACAATATTATGTTGCTGCTCCACTATCGTTATTTGATCCTTTTTGAGGGTGTTCATGAGATAGTCTGTTGCTAGTTTTCGGCAGAAATCTCTAGTTTTTTAAACTAGGGGCGTGGGGAATATATACATTTTTTAAACTCTAAAACAAGAGCCAGATTAAATGAAAACACATAAAAAAAAATTGAATAAAAGTCTTGTCCTCGAAAAGCGTGGTTCCCAATAACAAAAATTGACCAGAATAAAAATAAAAATAAAGAAGAAGAGAAATGAAGATAAATGCCAAGCATCATAACCATGTACAAACTAGATGCTACTTCGCCGGATCAGCATGAGGCGGCGACGGCGGCTGAAAACCTCATCATTCCTTCCTCAAGTAATTACTTCTTCCTCCTCCTATCCTTCCTCCAATCTGTAGATCCCACAACCTAGTACACAGCTAACCTTCTCCTTAATATCACAGCTTGAATATTGCCCTTTACTTTCAGAAGTCTGTGCAAAAACAGAAAATATATTCTAAAATCTTCCCCCGCATGACATGCTCCCGCTTGAGGCATCCCGTCACTCCCACTCCTGCCACATTCACACTTACCTTACCTATCTATATGTTGTTGATTCTACGCGTCCCTGCCAATACAATATAAGCAAAAAGAAGTTGCGGTGAATGACTCTTGGCAATGTAACGCGAAGGAATTTTAGTCACAGATACGCTCACACAAAATAATGATAACTTTTGGTGTCTCAAGGAAAGCGTCTTCACCACCAAGACGTTTAACCTTGACTGCCGCGCGTGGTGATGGATAACTTACTTAACCAGTATTGGAAGATGACGTAATCAGAATTTTGACAAGACATTCTTCTTTAGACGCGTAATTCAATGGTAGAGGAGTTATATAGTAGTTAGCATGATATATCTACCTCTATCTCGTGATGTATCTACGTTACCGCGTAACTCATTTTACTCATTGTGATTGGTGATTCTGTGGTGGCTAGAGTCCACGTACCCGGGGCTCAGTGGCCACGCACATCTTACGAAACAGCGACACTCCAAACCAGCAGTGCCTTAAACCCCTGCTGCTTGAAAAAAAGGGGGGTTTATAGGAGACCGAGGGGGGACGATCCCAACTTTCAGGGTTTAAAATTTCGCGTTTTCGCGGAAAATTTCTAGCCCCAGCCCTGGACTGGTCGGGCCCGGCTGGTGGCTTTCCCAGGAGTCTGTGTTTTCCCGTCCATCCACCTTTGTTTACCAACAACCCCAAAAAACGGATTGGGGCTTTTGCGCGGGAGGCGAATAATTATTTTAATTGACTTGTTGATTGTTACCCTTAGTCACCCCTAAAGAATTTTCTTTTAGAGGGTTCCCCCTTAGTCCCCCCCTTAAAACATTTTCTGTGGAGTAAATGTGGTCCCTTTTTAAATAAGGGGCGGGGGCGTGTTGAGGAGGTGAGAAGGAAAATAGCTGGGTGGAGTGGTCTTTTTTTGGGGTGGGACGGGCTTGGTGGGGGAAAGCTAGGTGTGGGGGCTCCGGGGGGCCACGTTTGTGCGAGAGTGTATAAAGGGAATAATTGTGTTTTTGGGGGGGTGGGGGTTTTTGGGGTTGTGCTTACTTTGGGCGCGTACCCTGGTGTGTTTTTTGGTGGTGTTTGGGAATTTTGGGCGCGTAGCCTGGTTTTGTGTTTGGGACTTTGGCGAGTAGCGGTATGTGGTGAGGTTTTGGGATGGTGTTTTGGTGGTTTGGGATGCTTGAGTCATAAAAAAGGGCTTCAAAAAATTATTTTTTTGGGTTTTGTTGTATGATTGGAGGGGTGATGAGTGAGGTGGTGGGGACTGTGTTGGGGGATGATTTCAGTTTGATTTGATGGTGAGTCATCAAGGGCCATCATAAAGTATTTTTTTTTATGTACATGTATGTTTGGGGAAAAATTTACATTATATTTTTAAAATTTGGGGAGAAGTGATTTCAAAAATTGCCGGGTGTTTGGGCGAGGGGGGGAGTAAAATTCTAGTTGTAAAACTAGCCAGCCCGGGATACCTTCTCGGGGGAGGGAGAAGCAAGGTACAGTGCCCCCAATACGTATTAGGCAGTATTGCACAATATTTACTGGCATTTTTTTTGCAGCAAGGGCGCAGTTTTGGTAAAAGTGTGGCTGGGGACTTAACCCATGATCAACAAAAGGCCTTCCCAGGGTTTTTACGAAACTCCTCTTTTTTTACGAAAAAAAAGGGGGGGGGGTCGCAAAAAATTTACAAAACAAAGTTGTGGAAATTATCCACCAAAACACCCCTTCATAATTGGTGGGGGGTGTGGTTTGTTTTTCCCCGATAGAGAGGGGGGTTTTTTCCCGTCGTCATGGGGGTTTGTATATATATAAATATAAAATATATATTTATATAATATATATATATATATATATATATATATTATATTTTATATATATATATATATATAAAAATTAAAAATGGTAATGGGTAATTTAAAGGGTTTTTTAAAGAAAATGATTAGTACTGGGATAGGAAAAAAATTAATATTCTCAGGCTTTTAAACCCCATTTGAACCTTTAAAATTAGACCTTGATTGAAGCGCGGTTTTTTGGCTATCATTCTTTAAAGATTCTAGGCCCCGGGAATAATATACGGGCAAAGGATTGGAAACCCGGGGCTCGCCCCCGCTCCCCAAAGGGGCGTACACTCTAGCCCCTTCCCAGGAAACATTAATTTTTACGTGCTTGTCTATAAGACAAAAAAAAGTACACTACCAGCCCCCATCGAGTTAAATTCTCTTCTCTGATTAAAAAGGGAAAGAGATTTTTACATACTTTAATTGTAATATAAGTGAAAAACCCAAAATAGGAAAAGTTTTTAAAATTAAAACCACAGTGATTATAGCCGCTTTGTCATGGAAAAAACTGATTATAAAAAACCCTTCGACGCCCATATCGAAAAAATAGTCTCCAGCCCCCGTTTCCAGTCCTTCACGGGGGGGGCTAGACACGCGCGGGACACTTGGGAAAATCAAAGTCATCCCGGGTTTTTAATACAACCCTAAAACGATTAAAACCCACTATCCACCGATAAGAAATCCTATTTATTGATTAGCTAGGGTATTGTGTCGGGATGAGATAGAAATGGGTTTTGATTGGGAAGACCTCAAATTATATGTTTTTTTTTAATAAATCCCCAAAATTTTAAATTGGTGCCCCGAGTAGGGGAAATTTATTGATTTCTGTGATTCAGGGGGGTCGTTAAGTGAGCTTTAATTAGGACCCTTTCCCCAAAATTTGGGCTGGTATGGGCTGGGGCGGGGTATTTCGCGGCGTCAGGAAGGACTCAGCTTTTAAAACCTACCCCCTGCCAGGTATAGATGGGAATCAGAGGTTAGTAGAATAGTTGGGTTGTAAAAATTTTAAAAGGGGGGTTGGTCATGGGCCTGGTTATGCGCCTTTTAGGCCAGCCAACAGCGTTTCCCCGTATTTTAAATATAATTAATTACCCAACTAAAAAAATTATAATAGAAACTTTAATCTTGCTTTTAAATTTTTTATTTGATTTAAATTAAAAACAAAAAATCAGGGGCGAATTTAGTAAGCACTCACTGCCAGCCTAATTAGCAATGCTCCCCACGAATTTATAATTAATAGGGAGGACGAAATTTAGGGTAAATTTTCCTATTGATTATTTTTAAATTTTTAAAGGGACAGGGTTACCTTTTTAAATGAGCAATGGAATAAAAATGAAGAGTTTTTTAACTGCCTATATAAGTTAAATTTTAAGACAAGCTGGAGTTTAAAAAAAATTATTTACCAAGTGTTATCAATCATAAACACGAATGTCAAAAACCCTGGGATGAAGTAATTGAATATGAGGGATTATGAGTGGTAAATTTTTTCATCAACATCTAAATTTTCTTTAACCCAAATTTTGCAAGGTATTAAACAAAAAAACCCCCCCACAGGAAACCCACGATTTACCCCTTTAAAGGTAATCAGCTATATCAGCCACCCTCAATTTTAAAAGGGATCCCCGTTAGGGGGTTTTTATCCTGGGGCGGGGACGCAAATAAAAACACCCTTTGTAGTTAAGATTGAAACTTCTAAACCCTACCAGTAAACCACTTAGCCCTACTAAAAAATAGATAAATCCCTAATTCCAGGCCGACTTCTAGTAAAGAAACGAATAAAAAAGGGGGTTTCTTATTTTGGGGGGGGGACATCCACCCTCCAAAAGGTAATATCTATTCAGTTTGTTACCGAACAGTAGTTTATGGAAGTCACTAAAAGATTTAGTTCAGCACCCTTTTTCCTACTGCCGTTTTGAATGTGAGCCATGTGTCAACATTCAGTCAATGAAAAGGGGACGATGTTTAACAGGGGCACAAAATCCTTATAAGCAGGGAGTTTGGGTGAATTTTTAAAAACTACCCAAAATTTAAATAAAGTGAACTTAGCCATACAGGTTTTTTGATAAAAATTTGGGGCCCAAAAAACGTTTGCCCATAGTTCAACCCCAATCCAATTAGGAAGATATAAATGTGGGGTAGCTGGGTTTTTAAAAAATAATATTGGTTTTATTTTAAAATGTTAATGGACTAAAAGCCCCACAGCTGAAATGCTGAGGGTTTAAGGGTTTGTTAAACTAGTTATTAATCCCTTTAAAGGGGTTTTTGGGATGGCCCCTTCCTTTTTAATAATATTTGCTGATTTTTTCGGGCGTTACCAAAGGGAAAAGGCATCAAAATACAAAAAGTCGAAATTTTTCAGCAGCGTGGTGGAAAAGGAAATAATGGGCCCCTACCCAATACTCACCAACCCCGAAAAAACGGGGAGATTTTCCCCTAGTCAGGCACAACCACTATTAATTCCCGGGAATTAGAAACACTTTTTTTGCCCACCCCAAAAAGTGAGGTATTAGAGGAAAGTGGTATTCCAGTCATAATGAATATTTTGCGACTAAGGAAATCCTAATAATAAAAAGGGTCGAAAAAAAAAAACCCGAAGATATGGTTCTGGACAAAAATAAAGCAAAACTACAGGTAAACCCGACCCTGCTGAACTCGAATCTGATGTTAAATTTAAACTCTTACAGGGCCGTTTTTGAGGGAACCCGATGCAATTCATGAAAAAATATGGGTAAAATCAGCGAAATAGGTTTCACCAATGTTTTCCCTTTTTTAAAATCTTAATCTTTTCTTTTTTCCAAACCTATTAGGGCAGTGCAGTGTTTTTGATCAGTTTGGTTTTTGCAGGGAAAGGGGGGGGTTTTGCGGCCCCTGCGTATTGGGAGGGGTTAGCAGGCTGTGTAGAATTTTTTTCCTAAGGGTCGTACAGGGTATTTTAAATATGTTTAAACATTTCATTTTTCTTTGCAGATATGAGGGGTTTTATTTTTGTGGAGTCCTAATTTTAGTTGGGTTTAAACCCTATATAGTTTCCCCTTTTACCGGGCTGGATGGAGGGGCCGTAACTGTGTGAATGCATCGGACAGTTTTTGTTACAATGTGGGAAATTTTTTCCCCTGAAGTCCCGAAGAAACCTCTTAAAAGAATGTTAAAGGGAAACTTATCCCGCATATTCAAGTGGGCCCTATAGGTGATCAAATTTAAAAAAGGGGGCCCCTTTACGTAGAATTTCAACCCCTGGTGAAAAACCCCTTGGGGGGAAAGGATGCGTTTGGGAAAAAGGGGCCCTCAGGCATGGCATTCGGCATCCCCAATGGTTTGGCGTGAACAAAAGGATCACATTTCTGACTGCTACTTCGCCTACTAACATCCCCCAAAAGGGTATTCAGTAAAAAAAGCGAGCTAAAATAGGTTTTTCCTGACGACCTTCTGCCATCAAAAACCCGTGCAAAACATGGTCCGGGTCCCCCCAGTTCCCAAAAGTTCCAATTGCAAAATGTATAAGTGAACCCGATTTTAACGAGGAGGATAATCCCAGGATAAGACGTTTTAAGAAATGGCAGACAACCCGAGAGCCCAAAAATTTATCAGTCAGGGAAAGTACATGACCTTGCTAGGGGCCTAGAAACTACCCAAAAGGGGAAAAAAAGAAGTCCTTTGGGTTTTCGTCTCAAGGAAAGGGGAATTTTCTACAAGAAGGAGTTCTCTCACCCCCGTTTCGTCGTTGACATTTAAAAAACTTTCAAGCTTTTTCAAGATGGAACACAAGCTCTGTTACTGCTTTGAAAGTTGACACACTCGTGGAAAAAAACTTTTTTGAGTCTCACAAATTAAAAATTTAAAATTTAGTGGGGTGTTAAGATTCAGGAAAAAAAAACGTAAAGGCCGGGTTTTTTTATAAAGGGGAAAAAAGCTCCGGGGCCGGTTTTTCCCAATTTCGCATGGCCATGAAATGAGTGAAACTTATGAAACTATGAAAGGGCTTTGTTTTCTGCCCGTTTAAAAATGGGAAAAAACACAGTGGAATCCCGTGTGGGGAAACCCGAAGGTAATTCCTTGCTTCTAGGACTCCAACTAGGTTACACTAAGCACATGTGTTTTCTTTGTTTGTGGGACTCTGGGGCGGGAAATAAAAAAACACAAACAAAAGGAATGGCCCGCACGACCCAAAGACTCACCTGGCAGGGGTTAACTGTATGTACAAACCTCTTGGTTTACAGTGGGAAAAGGGTGTATTACCTCCATTGCATCTGAAAAAATTGGGTTAATGAAAAATTTTGGAAAAGGGCCCTGGATCAAAAAAGGTGTGGCTTTCAGTATTTTTTAGCAAAATTTTAACGCCCCCTGTACTGAAGCCAAAGTAAAAAAGGGAGGTGTTTTCAATGGCCCTCAAATCGTCAAAATACTCAAGGGTGATTTACTTTTTAAAAAAGCCCTGCCCTGGAAAAAGCTGCTTGGGGAAAAGCTTTTTGGGTGTTTTAAAGAAAATACCTAGGTAATGTTTGAAGGGATCGAATTAGGGGGGAAAATTTTAAATGACATGTTTAAGAATTCCCAGGGGCTTTGGGGGTCGGATGGGCACTCAAAATCCCCTTTTTCCATTCACATCTTTATTTTTTCCCCAAGAAAATTTTGGGGGGGCCCGTGATGAGCCGGGGCGTTCCACCCGGACATGCCACCCTGGAAAAAAGGGTACCAAGGACGATTCAGTCCCCCAAAATGATAAGGGGGGCTATTTGGACGCTACAAAAGTGAAAGTAGCTGCTCCTACCCCAAAAGAAAGAGGAAACTACAGAAAAAACTTCTGAGTTTCTATGGGGGCAGGGTGGTACTTTTTTTTGTTAGGTATAGTTTTGATCATAGTATATTTAAAAAACCAAATTTTAGATCTTGACTGTTTTTCTGAAAAAAGGGCTAGATTGACTGTTCTCGAAAATAAACGATCTTTTTCTAAAAAAAAATCTCGAAGTTGTGTTCCAAAAAAAATATATATTATATAATATATATATTTTATATATATATATAATTATATATCTATATAATTTATATATATATATATATATATATAAAGTCAAAAATTTTCTGTGATTTGGCAATTTTTGGATATTTCCCCAAAATTTTTGGCACATTTTCGGGATAAAATTTTGGGAAAATAATTTAAGGGATATTTTTTTTCCAGATTTTGTACTTAGGTCCTAATAAAGCCGCAGGCCCCACCATAATTTTAAATTTCGAGTAATATATATTAAAAGTTTGGGGGATTGTTTTGATTTAAAATATAATTATATATAAAAGTATATAATTATAATAAGTTTTTAAAATTTTAAAATTTCCGATATTTCAAAAACCAAAACGTGCTAGAAAAAAAGCAAAGCCCCTTTTTTAAATCAGTAGCGAAAATGTTTTTCCCAAACCCCCAAAAATAATAAATCGGAACCATTTTTGGGTCGACCAGTGTTTAAAGTGTCGGGAGAAAAAAATAACCTCAAATTTAAAAACAGGTTAAAGGTTTAAAAGGGCCCAAACCCGGTGAAAGAGTGTTTTTAAATGCCATACAGGTTTCCACTCAGGCAGACATATCTGTAGTATAATTGGGGGAAACCCGAATTTATCCCAGATCCGTCATAGAATAGAAAACCCTTTTCTTACTGAGAAAAATAATTAAGAAACTAAATTTGTCTTCCAAAATTTATTAAAAGGGGTAAACTCTAACCTTTTTAAGGGTTTTGGGTTTAGGGACAATACAAAAAACGGTATTTCCTGAGGAATATCAGCTATTAGCCTCAGGGCCCGCCCCCATAGGAACAAAAATTTACCAAATTATTTTTAAAGGGGGCCCGTACCCGGGTCATGAGGGCATAATTTGGTTTTCGAGGTCGAAATTTGAAAACTGATCTTCTAAATTTCCAACCCGCCACCCCTCCTAATCCCAAACGCCATTTTCCCCTTTCTAAATTGTTTGGGGGAAGCTATCATAGGAAAATCATTTCAAGGCGGAAGGCACAATATTTGCCGATATCAGGTGGGGAATTTTGGAAAAAATCATGGAGGGGCAGGCCCGGCCCAAAAATACCTCAAATCTTTCATTAAAAATTTTAATAGATTTTGAGTTAGACTAGTCTCCCCATCTAGGGGCCCCCCAACTTCCCGCCCGAAATGAAACTCCTAAAACCATTTTAAAGGGCAAAGGGGTGACTACACTTGGGGGTACTATAAAAATCAAGAGATAACTTTTCCCCCCCATCAAAATAATGTCAGATATTCACTGGTACCTCCCATCAGAAACTGTTAATTTTAAAAAAAGCTTTAAAAACCAAAGTTTCCCCCCCCCCCCCAAACCATAAAACAAATTTCCGGCGCTATGTGGCCCGGGGTGATGTCAAACCCGAAGCGGGAAATTCAGTTTTCGCCCGGCCCCCCCGGTTGGAAAAATTTTCCCCCAAAAAACCCTCTCATAATTGGTTTGAGTGGGGTTTTTTCCCCCCCCCCCCCAAATGAGAGAGTTATTGTCCCTTTGTATAGGGGGTATAGGGATGTATTAATAAAATATATATATATATATATATAAATATAAATATATATTATATATATATATATATATTTTAAATATATATATATAATTTTAATGGTAATGGGTTTAAAATTAAGGTAAATTTTAAATAAAAAGATTATTTCTGGGATAGGGAAAAAATTAATATTTCAGTGCTATAAAACCCTTTTCACCTTATTTAATTAGCCCTTGATTTTTTTGGGGGGGGGTTTATTTGGGCCCATTATCATTAGATTTAGGCCAAAGGGGAATTTAAAATACGTGGCTAAGGTTGGTAGCCGGGGTCGCCGCCCCCTCACCAAAAGGGAGTACACTCTAACCCCCCCAGGGGGAAAATCTAATATACGTGCCCTTTTTCTATAAATACAAGTACAAAATACCCCTACCCGCTCCCATCGAGTTAAAAAAATTTCTTCTCTATTATAAAGAAAAAGATTTTTACATACGTTTAATTTTACATTAAGTGATAAACAATAGGACAGTGGAAAAAAAAAAAAAAAAAAAACACAGTGATTATAGCCGCGCGCATGGATAAAATGAGTTATGAAAAACCCCTTCGACGCCCATATCGAAACCCCTAGTCTCCAGCCCCCCCCCTTCAGTCTTCACGGGCGGGCTAGATCACGCGCAGACCCCCTTCGGATCACACGTCATGCAGATTAAACAAAACCTACAACGATTAACCCCCTATTCACCCATAAAATTCCCCAGTTAGGGTTTTTAGCTAGGGGATTGTGCGGGGTGAGATAGAACATGGGGTTTTTATTAGATAAAAACCCCCACATTAAAATAAAATGTATGGACATAAATTCCCACAAAAGTCTTGTTATTTAGCAAAAGCATTCACAGGCTTTTTCCAACAAAATGGCAGGAGGGTTTTAGGAAAGATTATGATGAAAATCCAAATAGTTTTCTTTTGAAATTAGCAAGATGGTTTTATCCCCTAGATTTACTTATGATTACTTTTATAAAGGCCCATCTAAGGGTCCCTTTACTTCACTTTACGAAAGCAGAAACGCATTTTTCGATCAGAATATTTTTTTCCTAGGGGAAGATTTAAAAAAATATGCCCCCCCCGGCCCGAAAACAAATTTTTTGGGGCATTAAGGGGAAAAAAAGCGACAAGATGCGTACACGGTACCAGGTTCAATGC
>JACEEZ010024727.1:0-35517 GCA_016584305.1 Chionoecetes opilio
TATTTAAATTTTAAGCATAATGAAAGAAACCTACTTATAGGTGCAAATTATTCTAAAAAGAGGATTTTATACTTCAATTTGTGGGAAAAACAGATATATATCACAAATAATAGCTAAAATCATTGAAACACTACATTTTATGGGTTTATAGCAATATGATAAGTAAACTACTTGTATATATACAATAAACGCTACAGTTTACAAGAAACTATGAAAAATGCTTGCAATATACCGTTATATCACAAAAAAATAACCTATTACTCTTCTATTTAATAGCTTAATGTAATGTAAGCTATTTATAGGTGCAAATTATTCTAAAAAAAGGATTGTTAACTTAAATTTGTAGGAAAACAGCTATATATCACCAATAACTAGGTAAAATCATTGAAAAGAACACATTTTGAGGGTATAATACATTATCATAAGGTAAATTTCCCTTTTCTATTAATGATATAAAACTACAATTAAGAAGAAACTATGAAAAAGACGTAAAATTTATACAATTGTATTACAATATAGAGTCTCAAACTCCTATTATAAGCTTACAAGTAGTTTAAAATAGAAATTGCTAACGAAAACAACTATAATTCCACATTTATAATTTCTGTATCAAAAAAGGGCTGAATAAAGTAAATTTCCGTAATTTTTTAGCCCTTCAAAAATACTTAAAACACTTGAAAAAACTTTTGTTTCTACAAAATAAAATTGGTACATAAATTTCATGAAAAATACATTTTTTAAAAGCTCAAAAATATTGTAAAATATAGTTGCTAAAAGTGCTGAATAATGTCAAATATCGACATTTTTAGGCTTTCCAAAAATACATTAAAACACTTGAAAAAACTTTTGTTTTTAAGATTAAAATTGAAAACCAAAAATATCATGAAAAATACATATTTTTAGCTCATAACATTGTAAAATATAGTTGTGTAAAAGTGCTGAATAAAGTCCCAAAATTTCGACATTATTTTGCGTTTCAAAAATACATTAAAATACTTGAAAAAACATTGTTTTTTTAAAATTAAAATTGATATCTAAATACATGAAAAATACATATCTCTAGCTATTAATTTTGTAAAATATAGTTGTAATAAATATAAAAAGCTATTTAGCTACAGATATAAAGAAATATACTTCAATTGTGTACGAAAAAAAACCACTCTCGACTGATATCTAGCTAAAATAATTGAAAACATACTACATTTTTTGGTTTTATAGCAATATGATCAGTACAACTACTTGTATATTATACAATAGCGCTACGTTTACAAGAAACGATTAAAAACGCTTGCAATATACCATTTTTTTATCACAATAATATCCTCTTACTCTTCTATTTAATAGCTTAATTAATGTAAGCTACTTATAGGTGCAAATTTATTCTAAAAAGAGGATTTTATACTTCAATTTGTAGGAAACCAGCTATATATCGCCGATAAATAGCTTAATATCATTGAAAACCTACATTTTTAGGGGTTTATAGGTCAAGAGGATAAGTAAAACTAACTTGTGATTTGAACAAATAACGCTCCCTTTTTACAAGAAACCTATGAAAAACGCTTGCAATATACCGTTTTATATATTCACAATAAATAACCTATTACTCTTCTATTTATTAGCTTAATGTAATGTAAGCTACTTAGAGGTGCAATTATTCTAAAATGAGGATTTTATACTTCTATTTGTGGAAAAAAAGCGTGTATATCCCAAACCCCTGATAACACTAAAATATTTAAAACGCTACATTTTATGGGTTCTAGCAATATATAGTAAAACTAATTGTATATTTACAATATAAGCCCTACAGTTTAAGAAACTATGAAAAAAAACGCTTGCAATATACCGTTATATCACAATAATAACCTCTTACTCTTCTATTTAATAGCTTAATGTAATGTAACCTTACTTATAGGTTGCAAATTATTGCTAAAAGAGGATTTTACTTCAATTTGTAGGAAAACAGATATATATCACAAATAAGCTACTAAAATCATTGAAAACACTACATTTTTATGGGTTTAGAGAATATAATAGGTACAAACTACTTGTATATATAACATAACGCTAGTAGTTTAGAAGAAACTATGAAAACACTTGCAATATACCGTTATATCACAATAAATAACCTCTTCCTCTTCTATTTAATAGCTTATGTAATATAAGCTACTTATAGGTGCAAATTATTCTAACAAGAGGATTTTATACTTCAAGTTTTTAGGAAAACAGCTGTATATCACTGATAACTAGCGAATAGTCATTGAAAACACTAACATTTTATGGTTTATAGCAATATGATAATAAACTACTTGTTTTATACAATGACGCTAACGTTTTACAAGAACTGTTGAAAAAATGCTTTTGCAATATACCGTTATATCACAATAAAGAACCTCTTACTCTTCTATTTAATAGCTTGAATGTAATGTAAGCTACTTATAGTGCAAATTATTCTAAAAAAAGAGGATTTTATACTTCAATTGTTAGGAAAACAGCTATATATCACTGATAACTACTAAAATATTTGAAAACCACATTTTTTGGTTTATAGCAATATAATAAGTAAAACGTACTTGTATATATCAATAACTCTACATATTAGAAAAAAAAATAAAAACTATGAAAAACGCTTGCATATACCGTTTATATCAATAAATAACCTATTACTCTTCTATTTATTAGCTTATATGTAATGTAAGCTACTTATAGGTGCAAATTATTCTAAAAAGAGGGATTTTAATACTTCAATTTTTAGGAAAAAAGCTGTATATCACTGATAACTAGCTAAAATCATGAAACACTACATTTTAATGGTTTTATAGCATATAATAAGGTAAAACTACATGTATATTACAATAAAGCTACATTTAAAAGAAACTATGAAAAACGCTTTGCAATATACCGTTTATATCACAATAAATAAACCGCTTACTCTTCTATTTAATAGCTTTAATTGTAATGTACCTACTTACGGTGCAAATTATTCTAAAAGAGGGATTTTATACTCCTTTGTAGGAAAAAAGCTATATATCAACTGAAAAACTAGCTAAAATCATTTGCAAACACTACTTTTATGGTGTGAATAGCAATATAATAATAAAACTACTTGTATATATACATAAACCACAGTTTAAAAAAAGGGGAAAAAAAAAAATATGAAAAACGCTTGCATTACCGTTTATATCACAATACATAACCTCTGACTCTTCTAGTTTAAATGCTTAATGTAATGTTAAGCTACTTATAGGTGCAAATTTAAATTCTAAAAAGAGATTTTTATACTTCAATTTGTAGGAAAACAGCTATAAATATAGCAGCCGATAAATAGCTAATTCATTGAAAAAACACTACATTTTATGGGTTTTATAGCAATATGATAAGTAAACTAATTGTATATATACAATAACGCTACAGTTTACAAGAAACTATGAAAAACGGCTTTGCAATATAACCGGTTATATCACAATAAATAACCTCTTACCTCTTCTATTTATTACTTAATGTATGGAAGCTACTTATAGTGCAAATTATCTAAAAAAAGGATTGTTAACTTCAATTTTTAGGAAACAGCTATATATCACCAATACACTAAGGTAAAATCATTGAAAAGAAACACATTTTGAGGGTATAATAATTATATAGGTAAATTCATTCTATTAATGATATAAAACTAAATAGACGAAACTATGAAAAAACCACGTATAATATACAATTGTATGACAATATAGAGTCTCAAACTCCCTAATATACTTACAGTATTTTAAAATAGGGAAAAATGCTAACGAGACAACTTATAATTCCCCCATTTATAATTTTCTCTATCAAAAAAAAGGGCTGAATAATGTCATTTTCTCATTTTTTTAGCCCTCAAAGAATACCTTAAAAACACTTGAAAAAAACGTTGTTTCTACGAATAAAATTGGTACGTAAATTTTCATGAAAAATACATATTTTAAGCTCATAAATTGTAAAATATAGTTGCGTAAAGTGCAGAATATGTCATATTACGAACATTTTTTAGGCTTTCAAAAAATACATTTAAAACACTTGAAAAACGTTGGTTTTTAAGATTAAAATTGTTACCACAAATATCATGAAAATACATATTTTTAGGGGGGGCTCATAAAATTGTAAAATGTAGTTGTGTAAAGTGCTGAATCAATGTCAAATTTCGACATTATTTGCGTTTCAAAAATACATATAAAATACTTGAAAAAGCTTGTTGTTTTATGATTAAAATAAATGAATCTAAATACCATGAAAAATACATATTTCTCTAGCTATTAAATTTTGTAAAATATAGTGTTATCAGCATATATAAAAAGCGCTTTAAGCTACAGATATAAAGAAATATACTTCATTTTGTAGAAAATAACCACTCTTCACTGATATCTAGCTAAATCATTGGGAAAACACTACATTTTATGGGTTTATAGCACTATTTCAGTAAAACATACTTGTATATATACAATAGCGCCTACAGTTTACCAGAACTATGAAAAACGCTTGCAATAGCCGTTTTTATCACAATAATAAACTATTACTCTTCTATTTTATTACTTAATGTAATGTAATCTACTTATAGTGCAAATTTATTCTAAAAGAGGATGTTTGTACTTGAAATTTGTAGGAAAAAAGCTCTATATCTGATAACTAGCTAAAATCATTGAAAACACTACAATTTTGTATGGGTTTTAATCATTATAATAAAGTTAAAACTACTTGTATATATACAAAAACGCTACAGTTTAGAAGAAACTATGAAAAAGGCTGCAATATACCGTTTATATCCACAATAAATAACCTCTTACTCTTCTATTTTAAATAGCTTAATGTAATGTAACTTACTATAGGTGCAAATTAGTCTAAAAAGGAGGGATTTTATTCTTCATTTGTAGGACAAAACAGCTATATACACCGATCACTGAGCTAAAACATTGAAAAACTACATTTTATGGGGTTTTTATTAATATAATAAGTAAAACTACTTGTGATATATAACAATAACGCTACAGTTTTAGAAGAAACTATGAAAAAGGCCTTGCAATATACCGTTATATCACCAATAAATAGCCTCCTACTCTTGGTATTTAATAGCTTTTAATGTATGTAACCTACTTATAGGGTGCAATTATTCTAAAAAGAGGCTTTTATACTTTAAAAAAAAAAAAAAACAAATTTTGTGAGGAAAAAAGCGCTATAATCACTGATAACTAGCTAAAATCATTGAAACCACTACATTTTATGGGTTATAGCAATTAATAAGTAAAACTACTGTATATATACAATAACGCTACAGTTTTGGAGAAACATGAAAAACGCTTGGAATATACCGTTATCTCACAATAAATAACATCTTAACTCTTCTATCTAAAGAGCTTAATGTAATGTAAGGTACATATAGGTTCCAATTTATTCTGAAAAAGAGGATTTTATACTTCAATTGTAGGAAAACAGATATATATCGCCGATAAATAGCTGAATAATCCATTGAAAACACTACATTTTTATGGTTTATAGGATTATAATATAGTAAAACTACTTGTATATCATACAATAATGCTACAGTTTACAAGAAACTAATGCAAAACCTTGCATTAACCGTTATATCACAATAAATAACCTCTTACTCTTCTAATTCTTAGCTTTATAAGGAATGTAGCTACTTATGTTGCCAATTATTCTAAAAAAAGGATTGTTTAACTTCAATTTGTAGGGAAAACAGCTGTATATCACCGGGGGGGGGTAATAGCTAATATCATTGAAACACTACATTTTAATTGTTTTATAGCAATATGATAAGTGAAACTACTTGTATATATACAAATGACGCTACGTTTACAAGAACTTGAAAATGCTTGGCAATATACCGTTATATCACAATAAATAACCTCTTACTCTTCTATTAATTAGCTTAACTGGTAAGTTAGCTACTTATAGGTGCAAATTATTCTAAAAAAGGATTGTTAGACTTCAATTTGTAGGAAAACACTATATTCACCAATAACTAGGTAAAATTCAATTGAAATAACACATTTTGGGGTAACAATATGATCATAAGGTAAATTCCTTTTTATTAATGATTAAAACTACAATTAAGAAGAAACTATGAAAAACACGTATAATATACAGATTGTATCACAATATAGAGTCTCAAAACTCCTATTATAAGCTTACAGTAGTTTAAATAGAAAATTTCTAACGAAAACAACTATAATCCACAATTAAGAATTTCTCTTCAAAACAAGGCTGAATAATGTCACATTTTCGGCCATTTTTTAGTCCCTTCAAAAATACATTTAAAACACTTGAAAAAACGTTGTTTTCACACTACGAATCAATACAATTGGTACATAAATTTCATGAAAAATACATATTTTAAGCTCATAATATTTGTGAATTATAGTTGCGTAAAGTGCAGATAATGTCATATTACGACATTTTTTAGCTTTCAAAAATACATTAAAACACTTGAAAAACGTTTGTTTTTAAGTTAAATTGTTACCAAAATATCTAAAAAATACATATTTTTAGCTCATAAAATTTGTAAATTGTAGTTTGTAAAAGTGCTGAATATGTCAAAATTTCGACTTATTTAGCCTTTCATTCAAAAATACATTAAAATACTTGAAAAAACATTGTTTTTATGATTAAAATTGATATCTAATATCAATGAAAAATACATATTTGTCTCTAGCTATTAATTTTTGGTAAAAATAATAGTTTGTAGCATATATAAAAAGCTATTTAAGCTACAGATACAAAGAAATATACTCAATTTGTAGAAAAAAACTAATCTTCACTGAAATCTAGCTAAAATCATTGAAAACACTAGCTACATGTTATGGTTTATAGCATATATCAGTAAAACTACTTGTATATATACAATACGCTACAGTTTACAAGAACTATGAAAAAACGCTTGCAATATACCGTTTTATCACAATCAATAACCTATTACTCTTCTATTTTTATAGCTTAATGTATGTAACTACTTCATAGGTGCAAATTATTCTAAAAAGAGGATTTTTGTACTTCATTTGTAGGAAAACAGCTATTTCACTGATACTAGCTAAAATCATTGAAAACACTACATTTTTATGGGTTTATAGCATTATAAAAGTAAAACTACTTGTATGATAACAAAAAACGCCACATTTAGAAGAAAACTATGGAAAAAGGCTGCATATACCGTTATATCACAATAAATAACCTCTTACTCTTCTATTTAATAGCTTAAATGTAATGTACCTACTTATAGGCCATTAATCTAAAAGAGGATTTTATTTCTTCAATGTGGAAAACCGTATTATCGATAATACCCTGTCAGGTCGCACCGATGAACCTAGCTAAAATCATTGAAAACGACTACATTTTATGGTTTATAGGAATATAATAAGTAAAACTACTTGTATATAGGATCAATAACGCTACAGGTTTAATAAGAAACTATTGAAAAAGGGCCTTGCAATAATACCTTTCTATCACAATAAATAACCGCTCCTACCTCCTTTTAGTTAATAGCTTAATGTAATGTATAGCTACTTATAGGTTCAAATTAGTCTGAAAACGAGATTTTATACTTCAATTTGTAGAAAACATGCTATAAAATACACCGATAAATAGCTATATCATTGCGAACAACTACATTTTATGGGTTTTATAGCATATATCAGTAAACTACCTTGTATATATACAATACGCTATAGTTTACGAGCGAACCTATTAAAAACGCTTTGCAATATACGCGTTATATCACAATAAATAACCTATTACTCTTCTATTTATTAGCTTATGTATTTAGCTACTTATATGTGCAAATTATTTCTAAAAGAGGATTGTTATGCTTCCATTTGTAGGAAAAAGGTTATATATCACTGATACTAGCTAAAATCCATTGAAAACCTACATTTTATGGGTTTATAGCATATATAAGTAAACTACTTGTATATACACAATAACGCTACATTTTGGAAGAAACTATGAAAAACGCTTGGAATATACCGTTTATATCACAATAATAACATCTTACTCTTCTATCTAATAGCTTAATGTAATGTAAGGTACATATAGGAGCAAATTATTCTAAAAAGAGGATTTTTATTACTTTCAAATTTGTAGGAAAACAGTATATATATCGCCGATAAATAGGCTTAATATCATTGAAAACACCTACATTTTTATGGGTTTGATATAGCAATATGATAGTTAAAACTATACTTGTATATATACAATAATTGCTACAGTTTACAAGAAACTATGAACAACGCTTGCAATATACCGTTTAATATCACAATAAATAACCTCTTAATCCTTCTATTTATTAGCCATTAATGTAATGTTAAGCTACTTATAGGGTGGCAAATTATTCTAAAAAAGGACTTGTTAACTTCAATTTGTAGGAAAACAGCTGTATATCACCGATAAATAGCTAATATCATTGAAAACACTACATTTTATGGTTATAGCAATAGATAAGTAAAACTACTTGTATATATACAATGACGCTAACAGTTTACAAAGAACTATGAAAAACGCTTGCAATATACCGTTTATATCACAATAAATAACCTCCTACTCTTTTATTTGAATAGCTTAAGGTAATGTAAGCTACCTTATAGGTCAAATTATTCCTAAAAAGAGGATTTTATACTTCAATTTGTAGGAAAACTGCTATATATCACCGATAATAGCTAATATCATTGAAAACACGACATTTTATGGTTTTTTAATAGCAATATGATCAGTAAAACTACTTGTATATATACAATAGCGCTATAGTTTTCACAATAAACTACGCCTTGCAATATACCTTTAGATCACATAATAACCCTATTTCTCTTCTAGTTATAGCTTAAATGTAATGTAAGCTACTTATAGTGCAATTTTCTAAAAAGAGATTGTTATTACTTCAATTTGTATGAAAAAAGCTATATATCACTGATAACTAGCTAAAATCATTGAAAACACTACTTTTATGGGTTTTATGAGTCATTAATAGTAAAACTACTGTATATACACTAAAACGCTACAGTTTGGAAGAAACTATTTGAAAACGCTTGGAATATGACGTTATATCACAAATAAATAACCTCTTAACTCTTCTATCTAAATAGCTTAATGAATGTATAGGAGGTACTTATAGGGTTCAATTTTCTAAAAAGAGGATTTTTATACTTCAATTTGTGTAGGAAAACGCTGTATATCACCGATAAATAGCTAATATCATTGAAAACACTACATTTTATGGGTTTTATAGCATATGATAAGTACACTACTGTATATATACAATGACGCTACAGTTTACGAAGAAACTATGAAAAATGCTTGCCAATATACCGTTTATCACAATAAAATAACGCTCTTACTCTTCGATTAGATTAGCTTAATGTAATGTAAAGCTACTTTATAGGTGCAAATTATTCTAAAAAAAAGGATTGTTAACTTCATTTGTAGAAAACAGCTATATATCACCAATAACTAGGTAAAATCATTGAAAATACACATTTTGAGGGTATAAAAATATTACATAAGGAAATTCCTTTCTATAAAATGATATAAAAAACTTTAACAATAAGAAGAAACTATGAAAACACGTATAATTAACAATTGTATCACAATATGAGTCTCAAACTCCTATTTATAAGCCCCTTAACAGTAGTTTAAAGAGGGGGCTTTGTAAGGCTATACTTTACATACTATTTCAAATTGCTATATCCCCTCATTTTTGCGCCAATTTCATCCATATCAAATTGCGCTATTCAGAGAATTATTTTAGTGTAGGAAAGTATAAAAAAAGTGCTACTAATTGAATTTACTTTGGAAATATTTACAAACAATTTTATCTTCTTTTCCGTTCCCCCGGACAACGATTAGACTTTCTACACCCCTGGATTCTTCTTCCAATGCCCTAGCCGCTACCATTTTCCTGGAAGATCATAAAATACTGAGTATACGTTTTTGTTTCATCACAAAATCGTCATAATTAGCCGAGTAATAGCAGATTTAGTTGGGGGGGGGGGGGGGGGCGAAATTTGCGAATTTTTTAATTTTACAGTACGGGAGGCATTGGAAATTTGTATTAGTTGTAACTTTCTTACTTTTCTACTCTGACCTTAGCAATTTGGCACAAAAATACTTTCTTTACTATTGAAAATATTTCCTGTAATTTGGAGGTTCTACTAATGAAAATAAAAAAATAAATAAATTGGGGTTTTTTGGAAAATCAGTGGGGGTTTTCTTCAGCCAGTGCTGTATTTTCACGTTTTCTCACTAGAAAGTATACAGAGGAATGGACTTCCGTAAGGGGGTCCCTCAGAAAAAAAGATGTTCCCTATTTTTTCTAGAATTGGATTTTTTATTCACCCCCCACGACAAGCGTACCTTAACCACAAGTGGACGGGGGAGTAAGGGGGTCATGAAAAAGGTGCAAACACCCCATTTTATAAGCAAGAAGGTGATTTTTGGGTGCAGGGTTTATGCTAGTTGGACTATATCTTTGAAGCAAGACCAATAAATTATTTGTTATTTTTTTTTTAAAGGTAACTCGAAGCAAAATCCCAAGATATAGAAATTTCCTAACAAAACAACTATAATTCCACATTATAATTCCTCTATCAACAAAAGGGCTGAATAATGTCAATTTTGTCCATTTTTTTACCGCTTCAAAAATACATTAAACACTTGAAAAAACGGTTGTTTTACGAAATAAAATTGGTCCATAAATTTCATGAAAAATACATATTTTACAAGCTCTAATATTGTAAAATATAGTTGTGTAAAAGTGAGAATAATGTCATTTACGACATGTTTTTAGGCTTTCAAAAATACATTAAAACAACTTGAAAAAACTTTGTTTTTAAGATTAAAATTGGGGGGAGGGGGGGGTGACCAAAATATCATGAAAAATACGATTTTTTTGCTCATAAAATTGTAAAATGTGTTGTGTAAAAATTGCTGATATGTAAAAAAAAAAAAAAACAATTTTCGGCATTATTTTAGCCTTTCAAAAATACATTAAATCTTGAAAAAATTGTTTTTATGATTAAAATTGATATCTACATACATGAAAAATCATATTTCTAGCTTTCATTTTTTTAAGAATATAGTTGTAGCATATATAAAAAGCTATTTAGCTACGATATAAAGTAATATACTTTACAATTTGTAGAAAAAAACCACTCTTCACGGATATCTAGCTAAAATCCATTGAAAACACTACATTTTATTTTATGGTTTTATAGCAGAGATCAGTAAAACTACTTGTATATATACGAATCGCGCTACAGTTTACAAGAAACTATGAAAACGCTTGCAATATACCGTTTTTACACAATAATAACCTATCACTCTTCTAGTTATAGCTAATGTAATGTAGCTACTTATAGGTGCAAATTATTCTAAAAATGGATTGTACTTCAATTTTGGTAGGAAAACAGCTATATATCACTGATAACTAGCTAAAATTCATTAAACAACTACATTTTATGGGTTTTATAGCTTATAAAATAAAGTACAACTACTTTGTATATATACAATAACCGCTAAAGTTTAGAAGAAACTATGAAAAAGGGCTTGCAATATACCGTTATATCACAATAAATAACCTCCTACTCTTTTATTTAATAGCTTAATGTAATGTAAGCTACTTATAGGTGCAAATTATTCTAAAAAGAGGATTTTAACTTCATTTGTAGGAAAAGAACTGCTATATATACCGATATAGCTAATATCATGAAAACACTACATTTTATGGGTTTATAGCAATATGATCAGTAAAACTGACTTGTATATATAAATAGCGCTATCGTTTTACAAGAAACTATGAAAAACGCTTGCAATATACCTTTATATCCAATAAATAACCTATTACTCTTCTATTTTTAGCTTAATGTAATGTAATCTACGTTAGGTGGCAAATTATTCTAAAAAAGATTTTATGCTTCAATTGTAGGAAAAGGGTATATATCACTGATAACACCAAGCTAAAATCATTGAAAAACACTACTTTTATGGTTTTATAGCAATATAATAAGGTAAACTACTTGTATATATACAATAACGCTACAGTTGGAAGAAACTATAAAAACGCTTGGAAATATACCGTTATAATCACAATAATAACATCTTACTCTTTTATCTAATAGCTTAAAATGTATGTAAGGGTACATATAGGAGCAAATTATTCTAAAAAGAGGATTTTTATACTTCAATTTTGTAGGAAAACATATATATATCGCCGATAAATAGCTAATAATATCATTGAAAACACTACATTTTTATGGTTTTATAGCAATATGATAAGTAAAACATACTTGTATATATACAATATGCTACAGTTTACAAGAAACTATGAAAAACGCTTGCAATAATACCGTTATAGTCACAATAAATAACCTCTTACTCTTCTATTTTATTAGCTTAATGTATGTAAGCCTACTTATAAGGTGCAAATTAATTCAAAATAAAAAAAGGAGTGTTAAACCCTTCAAGTTTGTAGGAAAACAGCTGGATACACCGATAAATAGCTAATATCATTGAAAACACGACATTTTATGGTTATAGCCATATGAATAAGTAAAACTACTTGTTATATACAATGATGACGCGACAGTTACAAAAAACTATGAAAAATGCTTGCAATATACCGTTATATCACCATAAATAACATCTTACTCTTCTATTGTAATAGCTTAATGTAATGTAAGGCTACTTATAGGTGGCAAATTATTCTAAAAAGAAGATTTATACTTCAATTTGTAGGAAAACAGCTATATATCACGGATAACTATCTAAAATAATTGAAAACACACATTATTTTTGGGTTTATAGCAATTAATAAGTAAAAACTACTTGTAAATTACATACGCTACAGTGGTTACAAGGAAACTATGAAAAACGCTGCAATATACCGTTATATCACAATAAATAACCTCTTAGACTCTTCTATTTATTAGCTTTATGTAATGTAAGCTACTTATAGGTGCAAATTATCTAAAAACAGGATTGTTAACTTCAATTTGTAGGAAACAGCAATATATTCACCAATAACTAGGTAAAATCATTGAAAAGAACACATTTTGGAGGGTATAATACAATTATCTAAGGTAAATTCCTTCTATTAATGATATAAAACTACAAATGAGAAGAAACTATGAAAAACACTGTATACTATACAATTGTATCACAAATAATGAGTCTCAAACTCCTATTATAAAGGTTCAGTAGTTTAAAATAGAAATTTCTAACGAACAACTATAATTCCCACATTTATAATTTCTCTATCAAAAGAAAAAGGGCTGGAATAATGTCCATTTTTCGTCATTTTTTGTAGCCCTTCAAACATACATTAAAACACTGCGAAAAACGTTTTGTTTCTACGAATAAAATTGGTACTAAATTTCATGAAAATACTATTTTAAGCTCATAATAATTGTAAAATATAGTTTGTACAAAAGTGGCAGATAATGTCATATTACGACATTTTTTTTAGGCTTTCAAAAATACATTAAAACACTTGAAAAAACGTTGTTTTTAAGATTAAATTGATACGCAAATATCATGAAAAATACATATTTGTTAGCTCATAAAATTTGTGAAAATATAGTTGTAGTAAAAGTGCTGAATAATTTTTAAATTCGACATTATTTAGCCTTTCTAAATACATTTAAATAACTTGAAAAACATTGTTTTTATGATTAAAATTGGAGGGGGGGGGGGGGGGGAATTTGGATATCTAAATCATGACAAAATACATATTTCTAGCTATTAATTTTTGTAAAATATAGTTGTAGCATATATAAAAAAAAACAGCTATTTAGCTACAGATATAAAGAATATACTTCAATTTTGTAGAAAAAAACCACTTGTCACTGATATCTAGCTAAATCATTGAAAACACTACATTTTTTGGGTTTTATAATTAAGCAATATGATGTCAGTAAAACTAACTTGTATATATACAATAGCGCTACAGTTTAACAAGAAACTATGAAAAACGCTGCCAATATACCGTTTTATTCACAATAAATAACCTATTACTCTTCTATTTATTACTTAATGTAATGTAGCTAGCGGTTGTATAGGTGCAAATTATTCTAAAAAGAGTATTTTATACTTCAATTTGTAGGAAAAAAGCTGTATATCACTGGATAACTGCTAAAAATCATTGAAAACACTACATTTTATGGTTTATAGCAATAGAATAAGTAAAACTACTTGTATTAATTTTACCATAACGCTTACAGGTTTAAAAGAAACTATGAAAAAAGCTTGCAATATACCGTTATATCACAATAAATAACCTCTACTCTCTATTTAAATAGCTTAATGTTAATGTACCCTACTTTATAGGTGGTTCAAATTATTCTAAAAAGGGATTTATACTTCAAATTTGTAGGAAAAAAAGCTATGATAATAACTGAAAACTAGCTAAAATCATTGAAAACACTAACATGTTTATGGTTTATAGCAATATAAGAAGTAAAACTACTTGTATATATACAATAACGGCTACAGTTTAGAAGAAACTATGAAAAACGCTTAGCAATTACCGTTATATCACAATAATAACCTCTGCTCTTCTTCAATTTAATAGCTTAATGTACTGTAGCTCTTATAGGTGCAAATTATTCTAAATGAGAGGATTTTATACTTCAATTTGTAGGAAAACAGCTATATTCGCCGATAAATTAGCATAATATCCATTGGGGATAACGACTACATTTTATGGGTTTATAGCAATATGATGAGTAAAACTACTTGTATAGATACAATAACGCTACAGTTTTACAAGAAACTTGACAAACGCTTGCAATATAACCGTATATCACAATAAATACCTCTTACCTCTCCTATTTATTATCTTATGTAATGTTAAGCTACTTATAGGTCAAATTATTCTAAAAAAAGGATTGTTTAACCTCAATTTGTAAGGAAAAAACGCAATATATCACCATAACTAGGTAAAATCATTGAAAAGAAACACATTTTTAGGGTATAATACATTATCATAAGGTAAAATTTCCTTCTATTAATGAATAAACTCAATTAGAGAAACTATGAAAAACACGTATAATATACAATTGTGATCACAATATAGAGTCTCAAACTCCTATTATAAGCTTACATAGTGTTAAAATATAATTTCTAACGAAAACAACTATAATTCCACATTTATAATTTCTCTATCAAAAAAGGGCTGAATAAGTCAATTTTTCGTCATTTTTAGCCCTTTCAAAAATGCATTAAACACTCGAAAAAAACGTTGTTTTCTACGATAAAAATTGGTACATACATTTTCATGAAAATACATTATTTTAAGCTGTCATAATATGTTAATATAGTTTTGCCGTAAAATTGCAGAATATTTCATATTACGACATTTTTTAGGCTTTCAAAATACATTAAACACTTTGAAAAAACGTTGTTTTCGAAATTAAAATTGATACCAAAATATCATGAAAATACATATTTTTTAGCTCATAACATTGTAAAATTAGTTGTGTAAAAGTGCTGAATAATGTCATATTTCGACATTATTTAGCTTTCTTTTCAAAAATACATTAAAATACTTGAAAAAACATTGTTTTTAAGATAAAATTGATATCTCGATACATGAAAATACTATTTCTAGCTATTAAATTTTGTAAAATTAGTTTGTAGCATATATAAAAACTATTTAGCTACAGATATAAAAATATACTTCATTTTTTAGAAAAAAACGACTCTTCACTGATATCTAGCTAAAATCATTGAAACACTACATTTTATGGTTTATTAGCAATATGATCAGTAAAACTACTTGTATATATACAATAGCGCTACAGTTTAACAAGAAACTATGAAAACGCTTGCCAATATACCGTTTATCACAATAATAACCTATTCCTCTTCATTTTATTAGCTTAACGTAATGTAAGCTAGCTTATGGTGCAAAAATTATCTACAAAGAGGATTTTATACTTCAATTTGTAGAAAAAAAGCTGTATACACTGATAACTTCTGAAATCATTGAAACACTACATTTATGGGTTTATAGGCAATATATATGTAAAACAACTTGTATATTTACAATACCTACAGTTTAAAGAAACTATGAGAAACGCTTGCATATACCGTTATACACAAATAAATAACCCTCTTACTCCTTCTATTTAATAGCTTATGTAATGTAACCTACCTTTAGAGGTGCAAATTATTCTAAAAAGATGATTTTATAACTTCAATTGTAGAAAACAGCTTATATAATCACTGATTAACTAGCTAAAATAATTGAAAACACTACATTTTTTTTTTTTTTATGGGTTTATAGAATATAATAAGTAAACTACTTGTATATATCAATAACGCTACAGTTTGAAGAAAACTATAGAAACACTTGCAAATATACCGTGTATATCACAATAAATACCTCTTACTCTTCTATTTTAATAAGCTTAATGTAATATAACTCCTTATAGGGTGCAAATTATTCTAAAAAGTAGGATTTTATACTTTCAATTTTGTAGAAAACAGCTGTATATCACCGAAAATAGCTAATATCATTGGAAAAACTACATTTTTTATGGTTTATAGCAATTTTACTTGTTTACTTGTTTACTTTGTGTTTCCGTCTGAGAAAACTTTGCTCCCTCCAGTCGTGGTGCTCACCGCTGCATCGAAACCAGCATCCCTGTGTTGCAAGGTTCACCCTGGTCCATATTGAGTTCGTGTCTGCCCTGCTCACAGAAAAAAAACGTATATCCAGGCACGGGAGGGTTTATCCGGGATTGTTTGTAGGTGGTTTTCCAAATGATGTTTGAATTTTTCCACCGAGCATTCCGTGAGGTTCCTTAATTTTCCTGGCAGGTTGTTAAATTAGGTTTTGGCCAATATGAGGAGACTGGTTTGATCGGAGGGTCCTGATCCTGGCTGTTGCGTCTGAGGGTATGTTCTCACCCCTCCTCCTTGCCTGCGAACCAGTTTTTTTTCTTGGGTTTTGTGATGTGCTGGCTGACAGATCACTGATGGCAGGTAGGTTTGGCACAAGGTGTCACCAGGATCCTTCCAGGTAATATAATATCTGGTATCTCTCCCTCCGCCCTGTTGTTGAGTAAAGTCCCAACTTTTGTAGTCCTTTTCCCAATAACTTGAGGTTTTTTCAATTCCCTCCACTTGTCTAGTATAAGACCCTTTGGAACTGATTTCGAGGGCTTGTTATTTCTGCTACTCCTGTGAAGGGGACCACAACTGGCTACAGTAATCCAGCACTGGTTGTACCAGTGTCCTTCCACAGAGTTTAACATGCAGCCCTCTTCTCGGGAATAGAATGGTTCGTAGGATCAACCTTCTATTTTGTCTGGCCTTTTTCACCGTTTTTCTATATGGTGCCTAAATGATGGCTCGTCGCTGAGGGATGGACCCCCAGGCACGTTCACACATTGGTTGCTTGATGTACTTTCACTCGGGCCTTCCAACACTGTCAGGAGAGCAGTGTGGTGTTTTTGGTCATTTTGTTTTGGGCCAACCCCAACTCATGAGTGACTGAAATTTATGTAGTCGTTGTAGATTCATGTTATACTGTTGTGCCCAAATCATAGCTTTTTGTTAAGATCCTGCTTGTTAAGTTGGTTAACATCTTCCTTGTACCTATTCTCTGCTTCTTTCTACTTGAATATTTTGTATACAATCATGCAAAGGATGTTACTATTTGATTTTGACACCCTCGTCAATATCCCCAAAGTGAGAATGATGAACATTATTATATGAAATAAGTAAAATACTTGTATATATACACTGTACGCTACCAGGTTTTAACAAGAAACTATAAAATGTCTTGCAATTACCGTTTATAATCACAATAATACAACCTCTTGACGCTCCTTCTATTGAGATAGCTTAATGTAATGTAAGCTACTTATAGTTAGGCAAATATATTTTTTAAAAAAGAGGATTTTATACTAAAATTCGAATTTTGTGTAAGAACAGCTTTATAGTCACTGATAACTAAAGCTAAATCATTGAAAACACTGACATTTTATGGGTTTATAGCATATAATAAGTAAAACTACTATTGTATATATACAATACCGCTACATGTGTTGAGAATGACAACATGAAAAACGCGTGCAATATACGTTATAAAAAGTCACACACAATAAATTAAGCCTCTGACTCTTTTCTATTTACTCGCTTAATTTTAATGTTCTAAGACTACTTTATAGGTGCCAATTATTCTAAAAAGAGGAATTTATTCTTCAATTTGTAGTAAAAACATAGCTATTATATCACCGAAACCTACTAAAGAATCATTGAAAAACACTAACATATTTACATGGGTTTTATAGACTATATAAGTAAACACTACTTGTATATATATACAATAACGCTACAGTTTAGAAGAAGACTAATGAAAAGCAAACGCTTGCAATATACCTGTTTTATTACACAATAAATAATCTCCTACTCTTCTTATTTTAATAGCTGTAATGTAATGTAAGCTACTTATAGGTGCAAATTATTCTAAAAAGAGGATTTTATACTTCAATTTGTAGGAAAACTGCTATATATCACCGATAAATAGCTAATATCATTGAAAACACTACATTTTATGGGTTTATAGCAATATGATCAGTAAAACTACTTGTATATATACAATAGCGCTATAGTTTACAAGAAACTATGAAAAACGCTTGCAATATACCTTTATATCACAATAAATAACCTATTACTCTTCTATTTATTAGCTTAATGTAATGTAAGCTACTTATAGGTGCAAATTATTCTAAAAAGAGGATTTTATGCTTCAATTTGTAGGAAAAAAGCTATATATCACTGATAACTAGCTAAAATCATTGAAAACACTACATTTTATGGGTTTATAGCAATATAATAAGTAAACCTACTTGTATATATACAATAACGCTACAGTTTGGAAAAAACTATGAAAAAGCTCTGCAATATACCGTTATATCACAATAAATAACCTCTACTCTTTTATCTAATAGCTTAATGTAATGTAAGCATATAGGTGCAAATTATTCTAAAAAGAGGATTTTATACTTCAATTTGTAGGAAAAACGTATATATCACCGATAAATAGCTAATATCATTGAAAACACTACATTTTATGGGTTTATAGCAATATGATAAGTAAAACTACTTGTATATATACAATAGCGCTATAGTTTACAGAAAACTATGAAAAACGCTTGCAATATACCTTTATATCACAATAAATAACCTATTACTCCTCTATTTATTAGCTTAATGTAATGTAAGCTAGTTATAGGTGCAAATTATTCTAAAAAGAGGATTGTTAACTTCAATTTGTAGGAAAAAGCATATATCACTGATAACTAGCTAAAATCATTGAATAACAAACTAACATTTTATGGGTTTATAGCAATATAATAAGTAAAACTACATTGTATATATACAATAACGCTACAGTTCGAGAAAAAACTATGAAAAAGGCTTGGAATTCTACCCCGCCTATTATTCACAATAACATATCCTCTACTCTTTGCTAATCAATAGCTTATGTCATGTAAGGTACATATAGTGAAATTATTCTAAAAAGAGGATTTTATACTTCAATTGGTAGGTGAGCACAAAACAGATCTATATCACGCGACTAAATAGATTAAATCACATTGAAAACCGACATTTTCGGGTTATAGCAAATGATAGTAAAAACTTACTCGTAGTATATACAACAAACGCTACAGTTTACAAGAAACATGAAAAACCGCTTGCAATATACCGTTATATCACAATAAATACCTCTTACTCTTCCTATTATTAGCTTAATGTCATGTAAGCTTACTTATAGGTGAGATTATTCTAAAAAAAAGGATTGTTAATTCAATTATGTAGGAAAACAGCTATATATCACCAATAACTAGGTAAAAATCATTGAAACAGAAACATATTTTAGGGGTATAATACATTATGCATAAGGTAAATCGTTCTATTAATGATATAAAATACAATTAAGAAGAAACTATGAAAAAAACACGTATTAATATACAATTGTATCACAATAAGAGTATCAAACTCCATTATAAGCTTACAGTAGTTTTTTGAAAATATAAATTTCTAAGGAAAACAACTATAATTCCACAATTTATAATTTCTCTCTATCAAAAAAAGGGCTGAAACCTGAATAATGTAAATTTTTCGTCATTTTTTAGCCCTTCAAAAATACATTAAAAACACTTAAAAAACGTTGTATTCTACGAATTAAAATTGGTACATAAAAATTTCATGAAAAATACATATTGTTTAAGCTTCATATATTATTGGTAAAAAGATTAGTTGGCGTTAAAAGTGACTACGCCACACAAAGTCATCAAATTTCGACACATTTTTGTAGGCTTTCAAAAAACATAAAACACTTCAAAAACGTTGTTATTAAGATTAAAAGTTGATACCAAAATATCATGAAAAATAATATTTTTAGCAGCATAACATAAAAATATAGTTCGTGTAAAAGTGCTGAATAATGTCAAATTTCGACATTATGTCGGCCTCAGCAAAAATCACGACTTAAAATACTGAAAAATACACCATTGTTTTTAATGTATTAAAATGCATATCTAAATCCATGAAAAATTCATATTTTCAGCTATTAATTTTGTAAAATATAGTTGTAATAAATATAAAAAGCTATTTGAGCATGTACAGATATAAAGAAATATATCTTCAATTTGTAGAAAAAACCAAACTCATCACTGATAACTAGCTAAAATCATTGCATATACTTACATGTCATGTTTTGTTGGGTTTTATAGTCAACACACGATCATCAAAGACTACCCTGTAATATACAATAGCGCGACTAGTTTACTGTAGAAACTAGAAAAAAACACGCGTTGCAATATAACCGTCGTTTATCACAATAAATAACTTATTACTTTTTCGACTTTATTAGCTTAATGTCAGTGTAAGCTCACTTATAGGTGTGCAAATTATTCCTAAAAAGAGTATTTTATACTTGTCAATTGGTAGGAAAAAAGTCTTCGACTAAATCAGGCTGATAACTAGCTTAAAATCATGGGAAAACACTACATTTTATGAGTTTATAGAAGAATCGATAATAAGTAAAAAGCCTTGGTATATTTACAATAAACGCTAAGTGGAGAGCTAAAAGAAACTATGAAAAACGCCTTGCAATATACGTTATATCCACAATAAATACCTTTACTCGCTATTTAATAGCTTAATGTAATGTTAACCTACTTATAGCGTGCAAGATATTGTCTAAAAAGAGGATGTTATACTTCAATTTGTAGGGAAATCAGATATATCACTAGAACTAGCCTAAAATAATTGAAAACACTACTTTTAGGGTTATAGATATAAAATAAGATAACACTCACTTGCTATATAACAATAACGCTACAGTTTGATAGAAGAAACTAGACATTGAAAAACACTTGCAATATACCGTTATATCACAACTAAAAAACCCATACCATCTTCTATTTAATAGGCGTAAATGTCACACTGGTAAGCTAGCTTATAGGTGCAACTATTCTAAAAAGAGGATTTTATACTTCAATTGCTGTAAGAAAAAAAAACAGCTGTATATCACCGATATCACACACAAGACGCTCGATATCATTGAAAACAACCTACATTGTTATGGGGTCTATGCAATATGATAAGTATAAACTCGCACTTCAGCTATATAAAACAAGGAACGGCTAAGGTTACAAAGCAAACTAGACAAAAATGAACCTCGCATAATATACCGCTAGCTTATTTTTATCAAACCAAATAACCTCCCTACTCTTCTAGACTTGAATAGCTTAATGTAATGTAAGCTACTATAGGTGCCAAATTATTCTAACACACGAGGATTTTATACTTCAATTTCTAGGAAAAAAACAGTTATATATCGCATATAACTAGCTAAATAATTGAAAACACATTATTTTGGTTCTATAGCAATATAATAAGTAAAAACTACTGTATATATACAATAAACGCTACAGTTTAGAAGAAAACACCATTTTTTTGTGAAAAACGCTTAGCAATGTAACCGTTAACACTCCACAATAAATAACCTCTGACTCTCAGTTAATAGCTTAATGTAATGTAAGCTACTTATAGGTGCGAAATTATTCTAAAAAGAGGATTTATTCTTCAATTTGTAGGAAAACAGCTATATACACATCACTGATAACTAGCTAAAATCATTGAAGACACTACATTTATGCGGTGACTTAGGAGAATATAATAAGTAAAACTACTCTGTATACAACAAATAACGCTACAGTTTAGAAGAAACTATGAAATAAAACAACGCTTGCAATATACCGTATGTATATCACAATAAATAAAACACTCCTACTCTTTGATTTAATAGCTTAATGCACAATGTAAGCTACTCAATAGGTGCAAATTATTCTAAAGAGAAGAGGATTTTATACTCTCAATTTGTAGAAAACTGGGCTATATATCACGATAAATAGCATAATATCATGAAAAACACTACCTTTTATGGTTTTCTTTAGCAATCATGATCAGTAAAATACTTGTATATATACATAGGCTATTAGTTAAATACAACTACGCAAGTTGCAATATACCTTTATATCACAATAAATAACGTATTTCTCTTCTATTTATTAGCTTTAATTGTAAGTAAGTACTTATAGGTGCCAATTATTCTAAAACGTAGGTATTTATACACTCAATATTTGATACGGAAAAAAGCTATATACGTCAATGATAACTAGCGTCTAAAATCATTGAAAACACTACATTTTAGTTCTATAGCAATATAATAAGTAAAAACTATTGTTATATATACAATAACGCTACAGTTTGGAAGAAAAGTATGAAAACGCTTGGAATAATAAACAGTTATCATCACAATAAATAACCTCTTACTCTTCTATCTAATAGCTAATGTAATGGTAAAGGTACTTATAGGTGCAAATTATGTTAAAAAAGCGGATTACTCTATACTTCAATTTGTAGGAAAACAGATATATAATCGCCGCTAAATAGCTAATATCATGAAAACACTACATTTCTATGGGTCAATTTAGCAATATTCCTTTGTTTTCAAGTAAACTCCTCTGTCTATATACAATAACGCTTACAGTTTACAAGAAACTATGAAAAACGCTTGCAATATACAGTTATATCACCAATAAAATAAACCTGCTACTCTCTACGCATTTATTAGCTTAATGTAATGTAAGCTAGCTTATAGGTGCAAATTATTCTAAAAAAAAGAGGATTGCTAACTGCGCCATCACATTTGTAGGAAAAACAGCACTAATCACCAATAACAGTAGGTAAAATCATGAAAAGAACACATTTTTTGAGGGTATATATACATTAATTTCATAAGCGTAAAAATTCTATTCTATTTACATGATATAAAACTACAATTAGAAGAAACTTATGAAAAACACGTATAATATACCAATTGTATACACAATAATAGAGGCACAAACTTCCCATATAAGCATACAGTAGTTTTAAAATAGACACTTTTCTCAGAAAAACAAACTATATTCCACATTTATAATTTCTCTATATCAACAAAAGGCTGAATAATGTCAATTTTCGTAAATTTTTTAGCCCATGTCACACAAAAATACATTAAAACACTTGAAAAAACGTTGTTTCTACGAATAAAAAGTGGTAAATAATTTCATGAACTATACATATTTTAAGTCCTAACTATTGTAAAACTAAGTTGAGATAAAAGTGGTGAATAATGTGGCAATATTTCGACAGTTTTTAGGGCACGTTTCAAAAATACATTAAAACACTCTGCACAAAAACCGTTGCTTTTTAAGATTAAAAATTGATAACACAAATATCATGAGAAATACATATACTTGTCTCTATATTTTACACTACATTGTAAACATTAAGGTTGTGTAAAGTGACTGAATACATGTCAAATTCAGACTCGACATTAATGTTAGCGTTTCAAATAATTACAAAAAATACTTGAAAAAAAACATGTTTTAAGATTAAAATGAATCTAAATACATGAAAAAAATTTACATCATTTCAGCTATTATTTTGAAAAATATCGTTGTAAGCAATACGATAAAAAGCTATTAGCTACAGATATAAGAACATATACTTCACACATTTGTAGAACAAAAAACACTCTTCATCTGATATCTAGCTAAAATCGTTGACAAAACACTACTTTTTTGGGTTATCGCAATATGATCAAGTGTAAAAATGCTTTGTATATATTAACAATGGACGCTACGTTTACAGAAACTATGAAAAATGCTTGCAAATATCACCGTTATATCCACAAGTAAATAACTATTACTCCTTCATATTTAATTAGCTTAATGTAATGTAAGCTACTTATAGGTAGCCAAAACTATTCTATAAAAGAGGATTTTATTACTTGCAATTTGTAGGAAAACAGCTATATATCTACTGATACTAGCTAAAATCTATTTGAAAAAATCACTACATTTTTATGGGTTTTAGAGAAAATGTAAAACTAAGTAAAACTATGTATATTTATACAATAACACGCTACAGTTTAGAAGAAACTGATGAAAAACACTTGCATTTTTATACCGTTTATATTCAAATAAGAACTCTTACTCTTCTATTTAATCGCTTAATGTAATATAAGCTACTTTAAGGGCAAATTATCTCTAAAAAGAGGATTTTATACATCAATTTTTAGGAAAAAAACAGCTGTATATCACCGATAAAATAGCTAATGATCATTGAAAAAACACTACATTTTATGGGCGTTAATAGCAATATGACAAAAAAAACTACTTGTCTTATATACAATGACGTACAGTTTACAAGAAACTATTTATAAATACTTGCACTATACCGTTTATATCACAATAAAATAAACCTCTTACTCTTCTATTTAAGAGCTTAATGTGTGTATATGTAAGCTACCTTAGAGGTGCACATTTATTCTAAAAAGAGGATGTTGGATATTCAATCTTGTAGGAACACAGCTATATATCACTGATAACTACCTAAAAATCATTGAAAACACTACATTTTATGGTTTATAGCATATAAAAGTAAAAACTACTTGTATATATACATAACGGTCTACAGTTTGATTAGAAAACTATGAAAAAACGCTTGGTAACTGATACCGTCTATATCACAATAATATACTCTGACTCTTCGTATCTAATAGTTTAAGTAAATGTAAAGGTACTTATAGGTCGCAATTATTCTAAAAAGAGGATTTTAAACTTCAATTTGTAGGAAAACATGATATATATCGCCGTATAAATAGCTATAGATCATTGAAACACACTACATTTTATGGGTTTATAGTAAATATGATAGTAAAACTTATCTTGTATATATACACTAACGCTAAAAGTTTACAAAGAAAAACTATGAAAAAAAACGCTTGCATACTATACCGTATATCAACAATAAATAACTCTTACTCTTCTATGTATAGCTTAATGTAATGTAAGCTACTTATAGGTGCTCACATTATTCTCTAAAAAAAAGGAATTCGTTAACTTCAATTGTAGGAATAAAAACAGCTTATATATCACCAATAACTAGCGCTAAAACATTGAACAAGAACACATTTTTGAGGGATAATACGTTAGGCATAAGGTTAAAGTCCTTCTATTAATGATATAAACACACTACAATACAGCCAAGAACTATGAAAAACACGTTAATATACAATTGTATCACAATATAGAGTCTCAAACTTCCCATATTTTAAGCTTACGTAGTTATTAAAATGAAATTCATTAACGAGAAAACAACTTATAATTCCACATTTATAATTTCCCCTATGAAAAAAAGGGCCTGAATAATGTCAATTTTAGTCATTTTTAGCCTACTTTCAAAAATAACATTAAAACACTTAAAATAACACGTGTTTCTACGAAATAAAATTGGTACATTAAATTCCATGAAAAAAACATATTTTAAGCTCATAATTTTGTAAAAGATAGTTGCGTAAAAGATGCAGAATAATGTCATATTACGACACATTTCTTAGGCTTTCAAAAATACATTACAAAACACTTGAAAAAACGCTTGTTTTTTAACCGATTAAAAATGATACAAAATATATGAAAAATACATTATTTTTAGACTCAGAACATTGTAAATATAGTTGTGTAAAAGTGCTCTTTTCGACGTCCCCCCCCTCTGCGCTGAATAATGTCACAAATTTCGACAATTATTTAGGCTTTCATAAAATACATTAAAATACTTGAAAAAACATTGTTTTTAAGATTAAAATTGATATCTAAATACATGACAAAATACATATTTCTAGCTATAATTTTCGTTAAATATAGTTGTAGCATATATTAAAATAAGCTATGTAGCCTACAGATATAAAGAAATATACTTCAATTTCGTAGAAAAAAATAACCACTCTTCACTGATATCTAGCTAAAAAATCACTGAAAAACACTACATTTTTGTTTGGGTTCTTATAGCAATATGAACAGTAAGAATACTTGTATATATACAATAGCGCTACCCGTTTACAAGAAAAACTATGAAAAACGCTGTGCAATATACCGTTTATTCACAATAAATCACAGTATTATCTTCTATTTATAGCTTAATTGTCAAGGTAAGCTACTTATAGGTGCAAATTATTCTAAAAAGAGGATTTTATACTTACAATTTGTAGGCGCGCAGAAAAAAAAAAGCTCTGATATCACTGATAACTAGCTAATATCATTCGAAAAACACAACATTTATGGTGTTTATAGCAATATAATAAGTAAAACTACTTGTATATTTTACACAATAACGACTACATGCATTTTTTACACACAGAAGACTCATGAAAACGCTTGTTTTTTTTTTTTTTTCTTACACATATCCCGTTATATATCACAATAAATAACATTCGTACTCTTCTATTAACAGCTAATGTAATGTAACATACGTCATAGGTGCACAAAAACAAAAAAATATAAAATTATTCTCAAAAAGAGATTTTATACTTCAATTGTAGAGAAACAGCTATATATCACTGATAACTAGCTCAAAATCATTGAAAACATACATTTATGGGTTTATAGCAATATAAAAGGTAAACTACTTGTATCACACTACAAATAAACGCTACAGTTTAGAAGAACTATGAAAAACGCCTTGCAAATTCCGTCTAACATCAAATAAATAACCTCTGACCTCTTATATGTTTTTTAACGATAGCCTTAATGTAATGTAAGCTACTTAAGAGGTGCAAATTATTATAGAAGAGGATCTTATACTTCCAATTTGTACGGAAAACAGCTCATAGCCACCGCGCCAGACTAAATGAGGTAATATCATTGAAAACACTACATTTTATGGGTTTATAGCCAATATGATAAGTAAAACACTTGTATATATAAACAAACGATACAGTTTACAAAAGAAACTACTGAAAACAACGCCAGGTGCAATACTACCGGTTTAGATCACAATAAATAACCTCTTAATTCTATTTATTAGCTTAATGTAATCGTAAGCTACTTTATATGTGCAAATTATTCTCAAAAAAAGGATGTAACTTCAATTTTGTAGGAAATACAGCTATATATCACCATATAACTAGGTAAAAGCATTGAAAGAAAACAACAACTTTGAGGGGCTAATAAATTATCATAAGGTATAAATTCCTTCTATTAATGAATAAAACTACCAATAAGGAAGGAAACTATGAACAACCGTCTAATATACAGTTGTAGCACAGTATAGAGTCTCGAGTAAACTCCTATATAAGCTACAGTAGTTTAAAATAGAACATTCTAATCCGAAAAAACAACTATAAACTCCACATTTTACAATTTCTCTATCAAAAAAAGGGCTCTCTGAATATGTCAATTTTTCGTCATTTTTTTTAGCCCTGTTCATAAAAATACATAACACACTTGAAAAAACGTCGTTTCTACGAATAAAAAGTGGTACATACAATTTCATGAAAACAATAATATTTTAAGTTCATAATATTGTCAAAATATAGTTGCGGTAAAAGTGGCTGAATAATGTTCAAATTCGACATTATTTAGCCTTTCAAAAATACATTAAAATACTGAAAAAACACATTGTTTTTAAGATTAACAAACTGGAATCTCTAAATACATGAAAATACATATTTACTAGCTATTAATTTGTGTAAAATATCGTTTCTGTAGCATATTATAACAAGCTATTTAGCTACAGAATAAGAAATATACTTCAATTTGTAGAAAAAAACCCACTCTTCAACACCTGATATCTAGCTAAAATCATTTGAGTGACACTACATTTTTTGGGTTTTATATTAGCAATATATGATCAGTTAAAACTACTCTGTATATATACAATAGCGCTACAGTTACAAATATTATCTTATGAAAAACGCTTGCAATAATACCGCAATTTATCACAATAAATAACCTGTTACTTACCTTCTATTATTAGCTTAAGTAATGTAAGCTATTGCATAGGCCTGGGCAAATTATTCACTGTAAAAAAGAGGATTTTATCACTTCCCTATTTGTAGACAAAAAAAGCATCCTGTATATCCACTGATAACGTACGCACCACAAAATCATTCGAAAACACTACATTTTATGGGTTTATTAGCAATATAATAAGTAAAACCAGAATTTTTATATTTACAATAACGATACGTTTAAAAGGTAAACTATGAAAAAACCGCTTGCCTAGTTATATACCGTTATAATCACAAAAATAACCTCTTTACTTCTATTTAATAGCTAATGTAAGTACCTACTATAGGTGCAAATATTCTCAAAGAAAGGGATTTTGATACTTCAATTTGCACGGGAAAAAGGGAGATTATCATAAATAACTAGTAAAAATCATTGAAAAAAACACTTACATTTTATGGGTTTTATAGGAAATATAATAAGTATAAAACTACCTTGTATGTATGACAATAACGCTACATTTTAGAAGACAACTATGAAAAACAATTGCAATTAACCGTTATATCTACAATACAAACCTCTTACTCTCTATTTAATAGCTTAATGTAATATTAAGCTACCTTTAGAGTGCAAATTATCTAAAAAGAGGCATTTTATACTTCAATTTGTAGGAAGAACAGCTGTATATTCACCGATAAATAGCTAATATCATGAAAACACTACATTTTATGGGTTTCTATAGCAATATGATAAGTAAAACTACTTGCTATATATACAATGACGCTACAAGTTTACCAAGAAACTATGAAAAATGCTTGTGCAATATCGTTCATATCACAAATAAATAACCTCTTACTCTTACTATTTAATAGCTCAGAGACACCATGAATGTAAGCTTACTTATAGGTGCAAATTTTAATTCTGAACAAAGAGGATTTTATACTTCAATTGTAGGATAAATGATAAACTATATATCATGAGAACTAGCTAAAATAGTTGTGTAAACAATATACAACCACAGACATTTTGGTTCAATAGCAATTTAATAAGTGACAAAACTACTTGTATATATACACAATGTAACGCTGACAGTTTTAGAAGAAACTATGAAAAACGACTCTTTGCAAAATAAACCGTATATCACAATAACTAACCTCTGACTCTTCTATTTAATACGCTTAATGTAATGTAAGCTACTTTTATAGGTGCGAATTATTCTAACAAGAGGATTTTATTCTTTATAATTGTAGGAAAACATCTATTATATCACTTGAGTAACCGTATGCACCCCCCACAAATCATTGAAAACATACATTTTATGGCGGTTTCTATGCAGTCACATTATAATAACGTAAAAACTACTTGTGCACATATATACACAACGCTACAGTTAGAAGAAAACTATGAAGAACGCTTTGGTCATATTATACACTCACATTATATCACACATTAGATAACCTCTTACACTTCTATCTATTAGCTTAATGTAATGTAAGGTTACTATTGTTAGGTGCACAATTATTCTAAAAAGGGTCTTTTATACTTCAATTTGTAGGAAAACAGATATATATATCGGCCGATTTAAATAGCTAATATCATGAAAAACACTACATTTATGGGTTTATAGCCAATATGATAAGTAAAAAACTACTTGTATATATTACGATACACGCTACAGTTTAGAAGAAAACTATGAAAAACGGCTTGCAAATATACCGTTTAGATCCACATAATAAATAACATTCTACTCTTTTAGTTAATAGTGTTAAACGTCAATGTTAAGCTAACCTTATAGGTGCCACAATTATTCTAAAAAGAGCGATTTTGTAATACTTCACAATTGTAGGAAAAAACTGCTTGATATATCCCACCGATAAATAGCTAATATCATTGAAAACACTACATTCACTATGGGTTCTATCCAGCAATCATGATAGTAAAAACTACTCTGTATATTATACACAATAGCCCTATAGTTTACAAAGAAAACTACGCGTATGTGCCAAATACCTTTATACTCACAAATAAATAACTATTAGGCTCTTTATTCTATTAGCTTATGTAATGTAAGCTACTTATAGGTGCCTAATTAGTGCTAAAAGAGGATTTTATACTTCCCCATTTGTAGGATATTCAAAAGCTATATCAGAGTACTGATAAACTAGTTAAAATCATTGAAAACACTACATTTATGGGTTCATTTATAGCAATATAATAAGTAAAACTAATTTTGTAATATACAAATAAATGGCTTACAGTTTGGAAGGAAACTACACAAAAAGCTTGGAATACTACCGTTTATATCACAATAAATAACCTCTTACTCTTCTATCTAATAGCCTTAATTGTAATGTAACTCGCGATTATCTATGAGGGCAACTTATTCAAAAAGAGGTTTTATACGTCAACTTTGTAGAACAAAGATATATATCGCCGATAAAAGCTAATATCATGAAAACACTACAATTGTATGGGTCTTATAGCAATCGGATAAGTAAAACTACCTTGTATATATACCACATAACGCTACAGTTTAGAAGGAAAGAAAACTATGATAAAACGTTGCAATATACGTCCCCTCACTATCACTAAAACTGTCCAAATAACCTCCTACTCTTTTATTTAATAGCTTCATGTAATGTAAGCTACTTTATAGGTGCAAATTATTCTAAAAAGAGGATTTTATACTTCGTATTTTGTAAGGCAAAACTGCTCATATATCACGACGATAATCAGCTAATATCATTGAAAACACTACATTCTTTATGGGTTTATAGCAATATGATCAGTAAAACACTACTTGTATATATACAATTAGCGCTATAGTTTAAAAGAAACTACGCTTGCATATACCTTTAGATACAAGAAAATAACCTATTACTTTCTATATTTATAGCTTAATGTACATATAGAAGCTACTTTATAGGTGGCAATATTCTAAAAAGAGGATTATACCTTCAATTTAGAGTACGGAAAAACTGCCATAGATATCCACCGTAAATCAGTAAATCATTGAAAAACACAACACTTTATGGGTTTATAGCATCAGCATCAGTAAATAATCTGTATATATACATAGCGCATAGTCGTACAAGAAAACTATCTCCAAAAACGCTTGTGCAATTATACCTTTATATCACAAAAAAGAACCTATTACTCTTCTTTTTATAAGATTAATGTAATGTAACCTACGTAAGAGGTCGCAAATTATCTCTAAAAGAGGATTTATACTCAATTTGTAGGAAAAAAAGCTATATATCACTGATAACTAGCTAAACTCATGAAAACCCACACATTTTTATGGGTTTATAGCCCAATATAATAAGTAAAACTATGTGGCATATTATACAATAACGCACACGATTTGGAAGAAAACACAGACAATGAAAAACGCTTGGAATATACCGTTACTAGTCACAATAAATAACCTATGACTCTCTCTATTTATAGCTTATGTAATGTAAGCTACGTATAGGTCAAATTATTCTAAATAAGGGATTTTTATACATCCAATTTGTAGGATAAACAGCTATATATCACGCCCGATAAATAGCTAATACTCATTGAAAACCACGACCACTTTTATGGGTTTATAGCAATTATGATAAGGAAAACTACTTTGTATATATACAAATAACGCTACAGTTTACAGAAACTATGAAAACCGCTGCAATATACCGTTATTCACAATAAATAAAAACCTCTTACTGTTCTATTTTATGTTACGCTTAATAGTCAACTCGCTAAGACTACCCCCTGACTAGGTGCTAGAATTATACTAAAAAAGGATCTGGTAACCTCAATTTGTACGCGAAGGAAATGAAAAAACGCTATATCACACACCGCAATAACTATGTCAAAATCATTGAAAGAACACATTTTGCGCGGCCTATAGTCATTATCAAGACAAGGTAATTCCTTCTTATTAATGATATTAAAACTACAATTAAGAAGTAAACTATTTGAAAACACGTTATAATATACAATTGTATCACAATAAGAGTACTCAAACTCCTATTATAAGCTACAGTAGTTTAAAATAGAAATGTTCTAACGAAAACAACTATAATTCCACATTATAATATTTCTCTAATCAAAAAAAAAAGGCCTGAATAATGTTCAATTTCCGTAATTTTTTAGCTTTCAAAAATACATTTAATTTTAAAACACTGTAAAAAAACCGTGTTCTACGAAAAAATTGGTACATAAATTTCATGGCAAAAATACATATTTTTAGCTCATAAGATTCGTAAAATATAGTTGCGTAAAAGTGCTGGGAATAATGTCAAAATTTCGACATTTTTTAGGCTTTCCAAAAAATTACATTAAAAAACTGTGAAAAAACGTTGTGTTAAGATTAAAATTGATACCAAAAAAATATATGCAAAAATATCATATTTTTAGCTCATAACATTGGTAAAAATATAGTTGTGCAAAAGTGCTGAATAAGTTCAATTCGACATTCTTTAGCCTTTCAAAAAATACATTAAAATACTTGAAAAAAAACATGTTATTTAAGTTTAAAATTGATATCTCAATACATGAAAAATACATATTTCTAGCTATTAATTTTGTAAAAATATGAGGTTACGTAGCATATATAAAAAGCTATTTAGCTACAGATATAAAGAAATTATACTTCAACATTGTAGATAAAAAACCACTCTTCACTGATATCTAGCTATAACCATTGCACAAACCCTACCATTTCGATGGGTTATAGCAATATGATCTGTAAAACTACGTGATATACTATACAATAGCGCACAGTTGACAAGAAAACTATGAAAAAAAAAGCTTGCAATATACCCCCCGTTCCCTTAGTTTTATCACAATAAAGAACCGATTGACTCTTCTTAATATTAGTCTTAATGTAAGTAAGCTACTTATAGGTGCAAATTAGTTCTACAAAAGCAGGATTTTATGACTTCAATTTGTAGGACGGAAAAAAAGCTTGTATCATCACTGATAACTAGCTTAAAATCAGTGAAAACACTACATTTTATGGGTTATAGAAATATAATAAGTAACAACTACTTTGTACTATTTACAATAACGCTACAGTTTAAAGAAAAACTATGAAAAAGACGACTGCAATATACCGTTTAATCACAATAAATAACTCTTACTCTTCATATTTAATAGCCTTTAATGTAAATGAAACCTATTATAGTAGTGCAAATTATTGTAAAAAGAGGCTTTTATATTCAATTTGTAGGAAAAAAAACGCTAATATCACTGTGATAACTAGCTAAAAGTCATTGAAACACACTACATTTATGGGTTTATAAAAATATAATAAGTAAAACTACTGCTATATACTACAATAACGCTACAGTTAGAAGAAAACAACACTATGAAAAACTTGGCAATATACCGGTTATATCACAATAAATTACCCTTAATCTTTATTAATAGCTTAATGTAATACTAAGCTACTTATAGGTTGCAAATATTCTAAACAAGAGATTTTTACTTTCAATTTTAGGAAAACAGCTGTATATCACCGATCTATAGATAATCTAATTGAAAACCCTACATTTTATGGGTTTAATAGCAATATGATAAGTTAAAAATTACTTGTATATATACCAATGAGCGCTACAGTTTACAAGAAAAACTTGAAAAATGCTTGAATATACGTTTATTATCACAATAAATAACCTCTTACTCTTCTATTTAATAAGCTATGTAATGTAAGCCTACTTATAGCGTGCAAATTATTCTAAAAAGAGGATTTTATACTTCAATTTGTAGGAAAACAGCTTATATCAACTTGATAAACTAGCTAAAATCATTGAAAACACTACATTTATGGCGCACTTATAGACACAATATAATAGAAGTAAAAACTCACTTGTCCGTTATATCACAATATACGTGCTACAGTTTAGAAAGTAGACTATGTAAAACGCGCTGGACAATATACCGTTATCTCATCAATAAATAATACTCATGACTCTGTCTATTGTAATAGCATTAATGTAATGTAAGCTACTATAGGTGCAAAATTATTCATACAAAAAGAGGAATTTTATTCTGTCAAATTTGTACGATACAACAGCTATATATCAGCCAGATCCGATAACTAGCTACAATCAATTGAAAAACACTCACATTTTATGGGTTTATAGGAATATAATAAGAAAACTACTTGTAATATACAATAACGCTACAGTTAGAAGGAAAACTATGAAAAAAACGATTGCCATATACCGTTATACCACAATAAATAACCTCCATACTCTTTTATTTAATAGCGTGTGTATGTAAGTATCAAGCTACTTATAGGTGCACAAATTATTCAGTAAAAAAGAGGATTTTATCCTTCAATTTGTAGAAAACTGCTATATATCAACCGATAAATCACTGCTTCACATATCAATTGAAAACACTACATTTATGGGGTTCGTTTATAGCACATATGATCAGCTAAACTACTTGTATATAGACAATAGCCGCTATAGTTTAACAAGAAACTATGAAAAACGCTTGCAATATACCTTTCTATCACCATAAATAACCTATTACTCTTCTAATTTCACAGTAGCTTAATGTAATGTAAAGCTACTTATAGGTGCAAAATTATTACACAGTTCAAAACGAGATTTTATGCTTCAATATTGTACGGAAAAAAGCTACTATATCTACTGATAACTAGCTAAAATCATTGAAAAACGTACATTTTATGGGTTATAGCAATATAATAAGTAAACCTACTTGTATATATACAATAACGCTACACAGTGGAAGAAACTATGAAAAAACAGCCTACAATATACCCGTTATATCACAATAATAACCTCCTACTCTTTTATTTAATAGCTTAATGTAATGTAATGCTACCGTCTATAGGTGCCAATATTCTAAAAAGAGGATTTATATACTTCAATTTGTAGGAAAACCTTGCTATATATTACCGATATACAATAAGCTCAATTATCATTGGAAAACACTACATATGGGTTTAGCAATATGATCAGTAAAACTACTTGTATATATACAATAGCGCTATAGTTGTAACAGAAAACTATGAAAAACGCTTGCAATATACACTCTTTATAATACAATAAATAACACGATAGCATTACTCTATTCTATTTATTAGCTCGAATGTGCAATCGTAAGCTAGCGACAAGTC
>JACEEZ010024728.1:2500-22500 GCA_016584305.1 Chionoecetes opilio
ATTTAAAAGAAAATAAAGATCTTTAGACTCAGTCTACGCAAAGAAAAAGCTTAAGGGCAAAAAAGCTAACTATTAAAAACCAATATATGGGCCTCCTAAAATCAAATGCGGAAGTAGATGCCCCTGTAGACGAAAAGGGCAGTTGTCAACAAAAATAACGTTAAATTATATGTGGAGTTTTTAACCCTACCTCATAAAACGGGCCCTAATAATTTGCTGATAGAAAAGGGTATGGGGATGCTGTTTAGGGTAAACGAAAAATTCTAAAGCGGGATGGCCCGTGACCCAAACAAGGGAAATTTAGTTTTCCTAGTTTTAGTTTTCACAAACCGCCCATTGATTGATTGAAAAAATTGCGAAAAGGGGTGAACTTTGGGAAAACAGGTAAATTTTTAAATCAGTTTCGGAAAAAAATTTTCAAGGGGGGAACACACCGAAAATGTGTTTTAGTTTCCCTATATAATAAAGAAAATTTTACAAAGATCAGCGGGTTACTAAGCGAATTTGATTGGATTGCCCTTACAAATGGTAAAAACCCCGAAAACATGTGTAATTTTTTTCACAAATAAATTTCCAAATGGTTTTTAAAAAAATATTTTCCCCAAGGGAAAGAAAACTTTTGAATAACTAACAGACCCTTTTGGGATAATGAGTTTAAAAACACATAAACGGCAGTAAGCGCCGAGGTTTTAAAAGGTTTACAAGGGTAAAATGCGGACTGCGATTTAGAGTTTAAAATGACGTAAAAGCGTCGTTGAAAAAGGATAATTAAGTCTAAAAAGGCGAGTTGAAAAAACAAATTGAAAGGAATAAAATTAAAACCCAAAAAAAAGGGTTCTTCAATACTTTCGAGGTCAAAAAAAACGAAAAAAACATGTATTGGGGCCACGGGAAAAGTATAAAAAAACATCTTAGTAAATTAAAATTTAAGGGGTATAGCCGTCCGTACTCAATGTTATTTTAATGGGTTTTTTATTAAAAAAAGAGGGAAGCCCCAAATTACCAAAAACCAGAAAACAGGGGTTTGGGGGGACCCCAAAAAAGTGATAGTTTGGGTAATAGGAGAGAAAAACAGTAGCCAAAATTTATCAATTTTATTTGCAGAAATTTAAACCCAGCAAAACCCCGTGGGGGTTGGGGACGAAATCTCGCCGAAAATTAAATTCGTAAAAATGTCACAGTCAACTTTCCCCCCCCCTGGAAAGTTTATTTTCAATAAATAGTAAGGGGAAAAAAATTTTCCCCAAAGTAGGGTGAAAAAGTTATTGTTACCCCAAATTTCAAAAAAGGGGAGTAAGAGCCCGAAAGAAATCCCCCAATTAGTTTTAACGTCGGGATTTTTAAAAACTTTTTGAAAAAATTTTTGGCGGGAAACATGGTTTTTCCCGGGATAAAAAAAAAACTCAATATTAAACCCCATTTTTGGATTTCAAAAAATAAGAGATCCGTTTAAAAAAAACCCTACCTTTTTTTTTCAATTGTAATTTATTAAAAATGGGAGGGTTTAAAATTCCCTCGGATATAATATCCCTTTGTTTTTTCGAAACCCGCGATAAAAGTTTCCCAAAAGCGATTTTTGACCAAGCTAAGGGTTAAAATGGCTAGGAGAGCAGTTGTTCCCTGGATGATTGGCGATTGGTTTCAAAACGTTTAAAAAAACGGGGGTAATAAATGACGAGGATCTGATTTGGTTAGATGTTAAATAGGGGGGGCCTCCGGGCCCCGGTCTTGGGGGCCTACTCTTTTTCTGGGTTTATATCAATGGAAACTGGATTTCGGGTTGTATTTGAAATATCGAAAATTTTTCCGGAAGACACCAAAAATTTGGCCCGGGAAAGCTTTTTTTTTCCCTTTTTTTTTTTTTACGTTGAAACCTAAGCGCATGTAGATATGGAGAGTCCCTGAGTTGGTCGAAAATCGCCGGGTTTGGGGGCGCAGACTGGATTTTTATAGTGCCCCCTCTGGTTTAAAGGGGAAGATCTCCCCTTTTTTAAAATTTTTTCCCTTTATCTACAGGTTAGGGGCATGCAGCCCCCAAAAGCCACCGGGCACACTCGCAGTCGGAGGGGAAAGGGATAGGTGCATGTGGGGTTTTTTTTCGGTCCCGGGCGATGGGTTTTTGGGCAGTTATCCCTTTGGGAGACTTGAACCGGGACCTTCTGTCCCCACCCGGCTTTGAAAGAGTTGCCCCCGCCAGGATTTTTAACTTGGGACATTGAGTTCAGCACCCCAAGCGCTAAAAAAATTTGGGCCCCCCCTTCCCCCCTAAAACTAAGAGAAAAACCGCGGGAAACCCCTACAACGTAACTCGACCCCCCAAAATCTCAAATTTGGGGTGATTAAAAAGGGGTATTACAAATTTAAATTCGAAAAATTTAAAATAATGAAAATAGGAGGGGATAACCTAAAAATAACTTATTTAAATGCAAAAAAAATCGTTAACTGAAATACAGCAGAAAGGATTTAGGTGTCATCATCAGTAATGGTCTTAAAACCAGTACGCATTGCCTAGCTGCCAGAAAAAAGGGAAAAATATGATGTTGGGCTTCATTAACGCAACTTTAAACATAAACCCCGAAAGTAATGACACAATTATACACGTCTTGGTTGGGCCGCACTTAGAATATGCCTTTAAATTTTCTGGTCGCCTACTTTCGTAAAAAGATCAACCCCAAATTGGAATCAGTTAAAAAGAAGACAACCAAATAAAAACCATCTCTTCGAAATTCATCTTATGAAGAGAGACTGCGGAAAATTTAAATATGTTTTCCTTAAAGGATCGTAGAATCCGTGGGACTGATAAAACCTTTAAATCTTAAAAGGTTTTGATGTCATTAATCAAGAAAACCCTATTCGAGTTTCCTCTTCAAGTGAAAACAAAAAAATAACGGTTAAAACTGAAGGTCAACGTTGCTTTACTGATCTCCGTAAAAATTATTTCAATGTTTAAAGTTGTTGATCGATGGAAAAAATTTTAACCAGCAAATGTTGTCGAAGCCAGCACAATAACTAAATTAAAAACAGACTTGAAGCGCACTGTAAAGTAAATGGGTATTAAATTTTGCCCTGCGAATTCATACTAAGTCCCCCGGATCGATTAGTGTTAGTGGTAGTTGTAGTAGCATTTTTTTCCATATTTACTACAATTCTTCACTACGGAAACGTTTTAATGTAGTTTAAAACAAGATACCCTAGTTAGGGAAAACAATGGGTCCCTGGTGTCTGTTTCCTATGTATTCCTATGTACCCGTCAGGTGGCTCGGTTGGTAGAGCTGCGGCTCGCGTGTAGTGTCCTTGCATTCGGTCAGCGGTTCGAGCCCACCAATTTTATCCTGGCGTGGTGGCGCTTTGTATTTTCTCTTTTTTTCTTTCTTCTCTCTCTCTCTCTCTCTCTCTCCTCTCTCTCTCTCTCCTCCTCTCTGCATTGGGTCAGCGGTTCGAGTCCACCAAGTTCGTCCGGGCGTGGTGGCGCTTTTTTATAGTCAATAAACCTTTATTTTGGTACTTGCAAAGTGTTAAGAAGGATCAAGTATTTTAGTACCCTCCTCCTCCTCCTCTATCCAAAGTTTTCTTTCATTCACTTGTATTTCTTGCTATTTCCCTCCTCCTCTTTATTATTTTGCCTCTTTACCCCCCTTTCTGCTCTTTCACACGCCCCGCCTCCTCTTCCCCGTTATCACCTCTCTCCCTTCCCCTCTTTTTTATATTCTTCTTTTCCTCCACTTCCTCCTTCGCCATCTGGTCAGGTTCACTTTTAGAGGAGATGGAAGGGTACTCTTGATCAAGAGGGGCCAAAATGTCACGATTCCTTCACGTTGTGTTTGGGAAAGATGGAGGAAACGAGGAAGGAAGGAAAGAGGAGATTGAATGAGAAAAGGGGGAAGGAAAAGAGAAGAGGAATGGAGGAAAAGGGGAAAAGGAGGGGGGATGAAGAAATGAGGAGAACAAATAGAAAGAAAGGGGGAAAAAGGAAAAGGAAAAAAAGAATACAAAAGGCAGAGAGCGAGAGAAAAAGAGATAGATAAGGTGAAAATACATGGCATACATGTAAAGTAGTAGAAATAATAAATAAGACGAAATTAAAAGAAATAAAAGCAAAAGGAATGAAAAACAGAATAACAGACAAGAAAAAATTACGGTATATTATAGTCCGCAGAAGTACCATGGGGCCTCATTTGGAGTATAAAGGGTTTTTTTTTTTTGTTATTGATGGGAAGGGATACATATTTAGAAACTGCCGGATGACATCTGTCATACTTGAGCAAATTTTTGCTAGGAGGCGAAATCCAAGAGGGTCGCCATCGAATCTGGGAAAAAACTATTTTCCTATTCTTCGAAAACTATATGGATAAAAACACGAATGGAGGTCCTTTTTATATTTTTCAGGCTAGATTACAATCCATTTTTATATCAAAAAACACCAAAAAAAGATTGGGGAAAATTGTTTTTAAAATTCAGAAAATTGACTTTTAAAAAAGCCATTTACTAACCGTTAAATGAATATTGCTTTTATTGAAAAGGCTTTGTGGTTTAAAATTTCATAAAAATAAACGCTTTATTTTGTAATTTTTTGCATTAATTGCAAGACCATGGAAAAATTTTCTTTTAAACACAGAACACACGGGGTTTAATCCGAAAACATTTTGAATTTTTAAACGAAAAGGGGGTTTTTACGGGGGCCCCGCACAAAAGTCAAAAAGTTTGTTTTGCACAAATTCCATCGGAAAGGACAGAAAATTTAAAAGCAAGGAACCCGGACCACTTGGGTGAAAAAAGGGTTACCCGACCCATTCAGTCCGCCCTCTTGCACTGACTGTATCCGGGACTGTCGTGGGGTAAAGTGATCTGTTGGTTAAAATCTTTCTTCACCATATTTTTCAACGCCATTTTCTGTGGATCCGCGTCTTTCACCCGCGCATATGGTTTTGATGATGCGCAGTTTAAACGTTTTCCCTCGAAGGCCTCTGGTCGGGGGTAAGAGCATAATTTTGGTTTGATGAAACCCCCTTTCCCTTTTTTTTGCTCCCCAGCCCCGAGTCGTGCTTTGACTCGTGTCACGTTTTCTGTCCTAGAAAGCATCATAAATTTCGTTGCCTGCTGTATCACCGAGGGCACGAAGCATAAATTTTTTCCCCAGAAGTGACAAAAAGCCCACTTCTTACAACTTTCAAGAACAGTGTTTTTTTCCAAAGCCAAAACAGCAAGAAACGTGTTTTCGCCCAGAAAGTCTGGCAGTAGGATTTGGGTATGATATCTATGGCTTCTAAAGGGTCTTCCGATATCGACTATTCTCGATCTTTGTTGGAGATTCCATACTCACCATGAATTTAAGACCACTTCCAATAGTATTAGAAGCAGTAAAAACACGTTGTGTCTTGATAAGAGGGTGATGTTGTGGGTTTTCTCCTTTGCGCCTGAATTTGTTGAACGATGATGAATTGCCTCTCATGTGTAGTGTTCAACCCCCCTCTGTTGTGATAAGTCCTCCATTGCGATCTCAATCAAATTTTTTGTCTTGGGATGTAATCACTTGTGATTCTGATGTGTTTTCAGGAAGAAACGTCTCCTTTGAGTTCAGTGAAATTATGTCAATGGTTCTTTTTGGGTTTTCGTGCGTCAGGATTATTTTTCGTGATGGCAGCTCCGTTGAACCCCTTGACTGGTAAACTCTATTGGCTTCAGTGTTCCTAGCACTTCTCTTGGCACTTTTCCCCTTTTGGGCTTTAAATCAATCAATCCTGCCTTCCGTGACCCCTTTTTGGGCTGTACTCATAGTCCGATCAAACACCAAGTAACATCTCCTTTTTGCATTTCCTCTCAATAAATTTTTTGTTTGAATTTGACACAACGTTTTTACTGTACCACCCACAGGCCATGAAACCCCCAAGGGGAGAGAAACCTCGATGATTGTGATGTTTGTTTGGTGCTTTTTCCGGATGAACCCAACTTTCAGTTGAGTCTTAAACCGGATTTTTTCCTTTGAGCATTTTAATCTCCCCTGCATCTGTGAACATTGTTTTTTGGGTTTGGGTGCCAGCCAGGTGCGGAACTCCTTTTGATTCCATTTGACGGAAGGGCCCTAAAGACCCTACTCTTGAGTAGATAAAGGCTGTGTCAAACACTTTTGTTTCACAACTTTTACACTTTTTCGTCAGCCAGGTCGTGATCTTTTGTTGTGGTATCAGGGAAAATGCTCCGGGCCAAGTGGGTTTCGAATTCAGCCATTTTTTCTTTTCCCAACTTCAAGGGAATCTTGCCTTTGATGTAGAAGGACCTACCCCCCCACTGACAATTTTCACTATCCTTTTAGGATGACCCCTGATCCGAGGATTGATGCTCAACCGAGCTTGTTGGGAGCCCTCTCTGCCTTTCGTCCTGGACCCTACTTGAGCTTCTTCTTTGGGGGGGCCGCACTTTCCCTCCATCACCATCGCCCTTTGGGGCTGGGGTTTGGGAACCCAATTTGCGGGGCAGGGTGAAACTTAAGGCCCATTTTTGGGGGTTTTAGGCTTAAAAGTGATGCCGATGAGCCTCCTTTCCAGGGCCCCCGTCCCTCATGAAAAAAGTCTCTATGTACAGTCGTCCGGGAATCCCATTCCAGATCCCGGGAATAGTCTCACCCAATGTTTTCCCTTTTTCATACAATCCAGGATTTTGGGTGGGGGGGTTTCCATCGATCTGAGTGAAAGGCCATATCGTGCGTAAGTGCCATGGCAGCCGCGTAAAAAGTAGGGCATCATCGGGGTAAGGTTTAAGGTGAGGGGCCAGTCTCCTTTCCCCTTTTCTGCTCTGAAACATCATCATGATGAATACGGTTTTTATGAGTATTAAACCCCCAATTTTTTTAGTGGTTTTAATTCTGCTGGCAAGTTCTTTCCAATATGCTCATCAGATCATGCTTGCGTGTAATTGGAGTTTGCTCTATATACTCCTCAGTATTCCTCCACAACGATCTAGCGCCCTCACTTTTTGGGGAAACTTCTTACGGGACACATCTTGGGCCCACCCCCCAAACACAGCCACCCACACTCGGCAATCCGTTTTTCTCCCATCAAGACCAACGGATCCGAAAAAAACTCAAAGAAAAAATGCTTCCTCCGGCCGCATGATGACTTTTTTGGGAATCGGTCTGGTGGGTCCACATTCGTGAAGAGCCACACGGTCATTGCAATATGTAAAAAACAACAAATTCTGGTGTCTGTTTGTGTAAATGTTGTCCTGTCCCCGGGGCCCGTCTCATGGGTTCAGATGGGGAGGGAGTCATATCGATGAATCATCAGTGGCAGTCCCCCTTTTGGTTTTTTGGTTGGGTTTAAAAGCTTTTTGGCGACTTTTGGCGTTTTTGTCCCCTTGTACCGGGGCATCATCTTGATGATGATGTCCCCCGAAGGCTGTGTCTGTTTGTCAGCCTTTGTCTTTGCCAATGCTTTTTTTGAGCAGATCTTCAGGAAAGCACTATTTTCTGGCGGCCTCCTGGGGTAATGCAGATTTTTTTTGATCCATTGAATTTTCGATTTGCAAGTTAAACTCTACTGACTTTTCATCTCAGTTTCTTGATGCCTTTTATAGTTCCTGTTGGGCAAAGACATTTCCATCTTCTCCTTTTTGTGAAGAGTACTGCCAAAGAATGAGTGGACGTTGCCATTTTTTAGACGATATGCCCCGCATCGAAATGTCGGTACTACTTTGACAATCAGCATCTGCATCTGTATGCCTGCAAATTTAATTTCTTCTGCGGGGTGACATGCAGGGGTGATTTCTTGAAACGCAATATTCGTCATAAGACATGTTACGCCAAAGGGTCATGAGATTTATGAGTTTTTAGAGTCCCAAAACACTACTCCAAGATCAATATGAAGACTGGTTGGGGGATTATGCAGTGCGTTGTGATGATTTGGGCCAAAGAGAAGGCAGGAAGTCTTGTCAATTTAAAGAGACAACTTAGATAGTAGACCAAACATGGGTTTTTCTTACGGGTTCTGCGGCTAATCACGGTTCATTTTTGGGTTTTGTAGGAAGTTTTTAAATTTTTTAAAATTTCCCTTTAAATTCCCTTTGTATTTTTTGGTGACTTGTTCAAAGGACATCCCCGATCATTTCCCTTTACAACCATTTCAGTATGTGGATGCTATACTACGGGAAAATTAGGTACTTTTTTATGCCAGGGAACTTTGCACCAGAAGGTCCTCCCCCCAAAAACCCCAGAGAAAGTTTTACCAGACTCACACGAAAAGTTTGCTGCCCCCTATCCCTGTCATTGAAATTTCCCCCGGAGTTCCAAATGCGCTTCGGGTTTTTCCTTGAGTGCTGAATCAAACAGTTCAGAGATCATCCACCCCCTACAGAGTTTGATGTCGAGCCTGCACACATTAAGTGCTTCTGTCCTGTAAAACTTGCATCTCTAGACATGGTTCGTGCTCTGTGCGTTAAGTCACTGATGCTCCCCTTAATGGGGCCCCTCTCACAGTGGGGCCCCTCGTCATCCCTGTAATCCATGCTTCTAGCAGTTTTCTGCTTCAGCGATTTCTCTCCTTTTGTGCAATTTCAGACACAGGTATGCTGGCTTCCACCGAGCAGGATTTTTGTATCTTTATCCAAATACTTCTCCCACAAAAAAACATTTTCCTGAAAGCTAAAAAATTGAAACACATGAAGTGTGTTTTCTTGGGGGGGGAATCAAGAAGGGCCTTCATTTTGTTTTTGTTCTTTTGAGATGTCTCGTATCTGAGTGTTGGTGTATTGTAAATAACAGCTCTTAGGGGGTTCACAGTAAAAATCACGATCCTCTTGCAAGAGTCCTCCAAAATACTTGAGTTTCCCTCAATATTTTTTGCTTTCACTTATGATGGTTTTTAATTCTTCTCGTCCAGCTCGATCAATTTTTTTTTGGTTGTCATCACACGCAAAGCCTTTCATTTTTGACATATGGGGCCCTGACTTTCGAAGTACCACCGACCGCACCCAATACCATTTCAAATACTGAAAAAAAAAAAATATTTCTTATAAATTTAAATACAATTTTTTTGGATGGCGGGTAGGGTTGTTTTTTGTTTTATTCTAAAAAAATCTGCTCATTGGACTCCTTATGCCTGAAAAAATATAAAATGACCTTTTATTCACTTTTAGCTTTTAGTAACAAGATACGAGGGGAATTAATATCCCCAAATCGGTGGCGGTTATCTTGAATTTTGCTCCCAGCAAAAGTTTCCAATTGTGACAAGATGTCGCCCGTAGTTTCGAAGTATATGTCTAAACATCAGTAACAAAATTATATACTTAGACAATCGGCTGCTGTATTGATGACACACACTCACACACCACAAAACCCCCGTACCTTCCCCCCGCTCCCAGGCAGGTGCCTTCACCCGCCCCCCGGCCGGGCCCCGCCAGCGCAAAAAACAGTTGGGGGAAAACCCGTCTGGGGAAAAAAAAAACCCCCCCCCACAGCACAACCAAAACCCTACACGTAGCATCGGAATATGTACACAATTTTAACCCCCAATATTGAACCAGCTTTTTTAATGCCATGTAGCAATGGCTTTGAGAAAGTCAATTTTCTGCAATGAAAAACCATTTTGGCGGCCACTTGTTTTTTTTTGTGTTTTATTGATATAAAAATGGGGCATTGTAATTTGATCCTGAAAATATAAAAGGACCTTCATTTGTGTTTTATCTCATATAGTTACAAGATAAGGACTAGCATAAAACCTTTCCCAGCACAAATGCTCAAGTATGAAAAGATGTCATCCGGCAGTTTCTGAATATATAGCCCTTACCTCAATAATCACATTTTAAAAAAAAAATTTTACTAAAAAAAGAGGGCAAGCACATATTTGCGTTTATCTGCCGGACTATAGTGGGGAAAAAAAAAGAAAAGAAGGGGTATAAAAAAGAGGGGAAAAAAGAAAAAAAAAAAGGGGAGGGCGCAATAAAAATAATTTAAAAGGTAGAAATAGAGGAAGAAAAAGAAACAGAAAGAAAGAGGGAATGGAAAAAAAAAAAAAAAAAAGGGACATACTAAAATCAAAGGGAAAAAAAAATAAAGAGATTGGGGAATTTACAAATAAATGAAGGGATATAAAGATGGGGGGGAAGGGGGAAGAGAAAGAGAAGAGAGAGAGAGAGAAGAGGGAGAGGAAAGAAAAGGAAGAAGGAGGAAGAAAAAAAGGAGGGAAAGGGGGAAAAAAAGGGGAAAAGGGAAGGGGGGTAAAAAATGGGTAGGGAAAAAGGGGGGAAAAGGGAAAGGAAAGGGGGAAAAGGAATGGAAAAAAAAAAGGGGGGAAAAAAAGGGGAGGGGAAAGGGGGGGAAAGGGGAAGGGGGGAAAAGGAGGGAAAAGTCTTTTGGGAAAGGGGGGAAAAGGAAAGGAAAAGGGGAGAGGGGCGGGAAAAAAATGAGGTTAAAAAATAATGAAAAAGAAAGAAAAAGGAAAAGTTTCATAAGAAGAAAAAAAAAAAAAAAAAAAAAAAAAATTAAAAAAAATGAAAAAAAAGAAATGATGGAAATATATTAAACTCAAAAAAGGTCCAAAAAATAAAAAATTCATGTGAAAACCCCCCCTTTATTTCCCATTTTTTTTTTAAAGAGTGAAAAATAAAAAAAAAAGAAAACAAAATTGAATCTAAAAGAAAAAATAAAAAAATAAAAGGGGAAAAAATAAAAAAAACAACCGAAAAAGGAAAAGGAAAATTAAAAAATGAAAAAAAAAAGGGAAAAATTTAAAAAGGAAAAAAAAAAAAAAAAAAAAACAAAAAACACACAACACACATCAATACGAAATATAAAAAAAAATGGTACAAAATAGCAAAGAGCCAAAAAAGACAAAAAAGAAAAAAAAAGAATAACAAATGCACAAAATGTAAGTTAACGGGTAAACAAATACACTTAACTTTCAGGTCATTGTTGAGATACAAAACAGACAGACAGGCACCAGACAGGCACAAAGCAGGAGGGACAGACAGATAATAAGCGTTCTGTCTGTCTGCCTGTCTCTCTCTCCGCGTCACCTACAAATCCTTTCATTATCTTCTTTATGCGTTATAATTTCCTAATGTCTATTCCACTGTCTATATCCTGTCTCTCTATTCCTTCAATTCTCTCCTCTCTCTTTACTTTCTCTCCTCTCTCTCTCCTCTCTCGCTCTCTCTCTTCTCTCTCTCTCTCTCTCTCTCTCTCCTCTCTCTCTCTAAAAAAAAAACAAAAAAAAACTCTCTTCTCTAAATCTGTCTCTCGAAAACAGTTATTCCCTTGTTCTCTATCATCAAGTCCTCCTCCACTCCCTCCTCCTCTCCACCTCCACCTCCTCCTTCCTCCCTCCTGCTCCTCCTTTCTTACATCCCTCGTCATCGTCCTCCTTTCCCCGCACATCCTCTAACTCTTCCATTCTCCCTCTTTTCCCTCCCTCCCAACATTCCTCAAGACAGTACCGCACGTACACACACACACACACACACACACACCACACACACACACACATCACACACACACACACACACCACAGCACACATTGATGTACACACGCACGCCCACTAACGGACGACACGCACGCACGCACGCGCACACACACACACACCACATATACACAAACACACACACGCGCGCGCACACGCACGCACGCACGCACGGCACGCAAGTACGCCCGCCCGCCCCGCCCGCCCCCCGCCCGCCCCCGCCCGCCCCGCCCCCCCCGCCCCGCCCCGCCCGCCCCGCCCGCCCGCCCGCACGCACGCACGGACGCACGCCACGCCACGCCACGCAACGCACGCACGCACGCACGCACGCACGCCACGCACGCACGCAACTCAACGCACGCACGCACGCACGCACGCACGCACGCACGCACGCACGCACGCACGCACGCACGCACGCACGCACGCACGCACGCACGCACGCACGCACGCACGCACGCACGCACGCACGCACGAAACGCACGCCCCGCACGCACGCACGCACGCACGCACGCACGCACGCACGCACGCACGCAGCACCCCACGTACGCACGCACGCACGCACGCACTGGTTAATTCTTACATATGATAAATATAATTCAATTTAAAAAGAGCAGAGGAAAAAAAAAAAAAAAAATTAACCTAAAATAAACATCGCATATTAAAGACAAATACTGAAATAAAATACAAATCGTAACTCAACCATGGCGTAACATAAAAAAAAAACGAAGAAGTTTGTATACAAACTAAAAAATTGCGTGAAATAATGCAAAGTGAAAAAGACCAAATAAGAAAAGAATTATCTTGCGAGAGAAAGAGAAGGAGGCACAGGGTCTCATTACACCTGTTTACCCCCCCCGCCTGCTTAATTACAGGTAAATGCACAGGGGGGTTGGAAAAACATAATACAGTTTTAAGAAGTGGCCATGACCTGTCCTGCTCCACCTGGCCAAGCGGGAGCCAGGGCCATTAGGTCACATAATATGCCTGTACAGGTAAAATGTGTGTGTGTGTGTGTGTGGGGTGTGTGTGTGTGTGTGTGTGTTGTGTGTGGGGTGTGTGTGTGTGTGGTTGTGTGTGTGTGTTGTGTGTGTGTGGTGTTGGTGTGGGGGTGTGTGTGGGTGTTGTGTGTGTGGTGTGTTGTGTGTGTGTTTTGTGGTGTGTGTGGTGTGTGTGTGTGGTGTGTGTGTGGGGTGTGTGTGTGTGTGTGGTGTGTGTGTGTGTGTGTGTGTTTTGTGGTGTGTGTGTGGTGGTGTGTGTGTGGTGTGTGTGTGTGTGTGTTTTTGTGTGTGTGTGTGTGTGTGTGTGTGTGGTGTGTGGTGTGTGTGTGTGTTGGTGTTTTGTGTTTTGTGACACTGTGACATGTGGGGGGGGTGACTTCTTTACCTTCTCCTTTTTTTACTTCCTGAATCCTTCCTACTTTTTTTGTTTCTTTATGAACTCCTCCTCCTCCTCTTACTCCTACTCCTCCCCTCTTTTACCATTATCCATGATTTACTCTCGTTTTTTACTCTAAACCTTTAGATTCCTCCTCCTCCTCCTCCTCTTCCTCTTTGCTAACTATTGGGACAATATATCGTCCTCCCAAATCAAATGCGGAAGTAGATTGCCTCCTGTATGACGATAAAGTCAGTTGTCAACAATAATAACGATACAATTATATGTGGAGATTTTAACCTACCTCGTATAAACTGGAATAATAATTCTGCGGGATAGAGAAGGTAGGGCGTTTGCTGATAGGGTTTAAACGAAGTATATTTAAATCAGGTGGTCCGTGAGCCTACAAGGGATAATATTATCCTAGATTTAGTTTTCACTACCGACACTGATCTGATTGATTACTGCGATATAGGTGAACTTTTTTTTTTTTTTTTTTTTTTTTTTTTTTTTTTTTCTTACATCACGGGGGGAACTGGCCAAGGGAAACACCAAAAATGGGTAACACAAAGCCCCCCCTAGTTGCCAGTCCCTATAAAGAAGACAGTAAGAGAATACAATAAAAACAAAGGGGTAGGCCAATTTAGTTCGGCAAACATTTGGCAAACAGTGATCACAGGTTAATCGATGCGGTATAAATTGCAATGTTGACATCACAGAAAATCGGTTATTAGTTCCCAATTATAATAAAGCGGATTTCACGAAGATCAGCTGGGTACAAAGCGAATTTTGTTTGGATGCCCCCTACTAAACGGTAATAACGCGGAAAACATGTGTAATTTATTCACAAATAAACTTCAATCGGTGGTTTGAAAAACATGTTCCCATGGTAGGAAAACGCCCTGAATAACATAAACAGACCCAGTTTGGATGACTAATGAGATTCAACAAATCATTGGCAGAAAAAGCGCCGAGCGTATAAAAGTTTACAAGCGATCAAATGCGGGACTGCGATTCTAGAGAATACAATGACGTAAAGCGTCGTTGCAAGGGATTAATTAAGCCCTAAAAGCGTAAATATGAAAAAAAAAAATTGCAAAGGAATCCAAAAAAAAAAACCGAAAAGGTTCTTTCAATACGTTCGAAAGTAAAAAAACGTCAAAACAAGTATTGGGCCACTGAAAGATAAAAAAATAACATCTTGGTAAATAATAATAAGGGAGCATGCAGTCGTACTCAATGGTTACTTTAATGGGTCGGTATTTATAAAGAGACAAGCTCCATTACCAGAACCAGTAAACATGTATGCGGGACTCCAAAGTGATAGATTGGAAATAGGAGAGATAAACAGTAGACGAGGTATCAAAGTATTTGCAGAAACTTGACCCAGCAAAATCCCGGGGGGGGTGGGGACGAAATTTCGCAGCGATTACTTCGCGAATGTCACAGTCAACTTTCCCCTGCCACTAAAGATTATACTCAATAAATCGCTAATGGACAAAAATGTTCCTAGTACGTGAAAATAGCTAAATGTTACACCGAATATTCAAAAGAAAGGGAGGTAAGAGCCCTCGCAAGTAATTATCGCCCAATTAGTCTAACGTCTGTGATTTTTTAAACTATTTGAGAAAATATTGCGGGATAAAATAGTGTCTTTTCTCGATTGAAAAAAATTCAATATTAAACTCCCAGTTTGGATTTCGAAATAAGAGATCCTGCTTAACAAACCTACTGGATTTTTTAATGTCATTTATTCAAACGGGACGCTTAAAATTCCCTCGGATGTAATATACCTTGATTTTTAGAAAGCCTTCGATACAGTTCCCCATAAGGGACTTTTTTTACCAAGCTAAAGGGCACATGGCTTGGGAGAGCAATTATGTTCATGGATTGGCGATTGGCTTTTTTTAAAAAGTAAACAACGGGTAGTAATAAATGGCGAAACATCTGATTGGTTAGATGTTACTAGTGGGGTTGCCTCAGGCTCGGTCTTGGGTCCCACTCTTTTTCTGATATATATCAACGATTTTGGACTGCGGACTTGTATCTAAAATTCGAAATTTGCAGAGAACCAAATTAGGCGGTAAAAGCATATACTAGAGAAAAACTGCGAACTCATGCAAAGTGACCCCCGACAAACTATCAGACTGGAGTGATAAAAAAGCTATTAAAATTCAATTCCGATAAATGTAAAGTAATGCAAAATAGGCAAAAGATAACCTCAAATATATCTATCAAATGCAAAATAAATCGTTAACTGGGAAATACAGCAGGGAAAAGGGTTTAGGTGTCATCATCAGTAATGATCTTAAAAACCCGGGCCGCATTGCCTAGCTGCAAAACAAGTAAAAAAGGCGAATATGATGTTGGGCTTTATTAAAAGCAATTTTGAACATAAAACTCCGAAAGTAATGACACAAATTTTACACGTCCTTGGTTAGGCCGCACTTGGAATGTCCGTTTTAATTCTGGTCGCCCTGTTCGTAAAAGACCAAGCAAAATTTGGAATCAGTGCAAAGAAGAGCAGCCAAACAAATTCCATCTCTGCGAAATTCATCTTAAATGAAGAGAGACTGCGGAAACTTAATATGTTTTCCTTAAAGGATCGTAGAATCCGTGGGGACTTGATAGAAAACCCTTTTAAAATCCTAAAAGAATTGATGTCATTAATCAAGAGAACCTATTCGAGCTTTCAAATTCAAGTGACAACAAGAATAATGGTTTAAAACTAAACGGTCAACGCTTGCATCACTGATCTCCGTAAAAATTATTTCAATGTGAGAGTCGTTGATCGAAAGAAAAGTTACTAGCAAATGTTGTCGAAGCCAGCACAATAGCTACCTTTAAAAACAGGCTTGACGCCGCACTGTAAAGTAAAGGGGTATTGAAGTGCCCTGCGAATTCATTTTTTAGTCCCCCCCCGGACGATTAGTTGTGAGTGTAGTGGTAGCTGTTTGTTAGTATATTTCATACCTATTTTCTGCACTACGAAACTTCCATGTTCCTATCCTCTTTAGGGAACCATGGTATCATTTTCCAACTGTTTTCTTACAAGTAGTGATAGTTATAGTATGTAGTTTAGCAGATACCCTCGTCATGGACCAATAGGGGCTCCTGGTTTTCTGTTATTCCTATGTAATCCTATGTAATCTTCCTCTTCCTCCTCCTCTTCCTCCTCTTCCTCCTCTTCCTCCTCTTACTTTTCCTCCTCCTCCTGCTCCCATCTGTTAAGCTTCCCTTCCCCTTGTTATGCTTGCGTTAAATGTTCATTATGGAAGGTAAAAAGTGAAAAGCCAAAAATCGCAACAAAAACAACAATTACCATATTATCCTCTCTCTCTCTCTCTCTCTCTCTCTTCTCTTCTCTCTCTCTCTTCTCTCCCCTCTCTCTCTCCCCTCTCTCTCCCCTCTCTCTCTCTCTCTCTCTCTCTCTCTCTCTCTCTTCTCTCTCCTCTCTCCTCTCTCTCTCTCCCTCTCTCTCTCTCTCTCTCTCTCTCTCTCTCTCTCTCTCTCTCTCTCTCTCTCTCTCTCTCATACACACACATACACACACACACTCACACACATATATTCCGGCCTGTCACATATAAGGGAACGAGTGTGGTTTGAGAACGCCTGGATTTCATGGCCAACCGTTCATGTTTATTGATAAAACGCCGAGTGCTGGACGCTGGGCGAGGGAACCACATTTTAAATTTATAATATGAAAGAAAAGGCTTCTTAAAGAGATAATGAATGAAATGGAAAGGGAAAACGGATAAATAGACGGAAGAGTATGCATTAGAGAACAAATTGTTCACATACAAAATTGTAAAATACAAAAACTGCCAAAGGGGAAAAAATTAAAAGTAAATATGGAAAACAAAGGCTCTTTCTCTCGCACTCTCTTTTTTTTTTTCTCTCTCTCTATCTCTCTTTTTATCTCTTTCTCTCTCGCTTTCTCTTTTTTTTCTCTTTTTCGCTCTTTCCCTCACTTTTTTCTCTCACTTTCTGTTTGTCACTGTCTCTCTCTCTCTCTCTCTCTCTCTCTCTCTCTCTCTCTCTCTCTCTCTCTCTCTCTCTCTCTCTGACCTCGTGTGACCTATTTTCAAGTTTTTTTTATTGTTGCATATTTCCGTTTTGCTTCCCTCGCTCACCTTCGGGAATGTTTAGATATTATTCCTGCTTTTTTATATGAACTTTTTCTTATATTCATTTTGCCTGCGTGTTTCCTTTCATTTTTTTTTTATTTGTTTGTTGATAGGACTTTCTATATATTTCTATGAGATATTACTTTATTGAATGTCTGTTATCTCTCATAAGAACATAAGAACATAAGAAAATAAGGAAGCTACAAGAGGCCGCGAGGCCTACACGTGGTAGTTCCTGTCACCTAACACTACCTACATCCACCTTTCATCCCCATCCATGAACTTATCCAGCTCCCCTTTAAAGCTCCCTAATGACTCCGCACTAACTACCTGTCTACTGAGACCATTCCACTCATTCACCACCCTATTTGTGAACCAGTTTTTCCCTATTTCCTTTCTAAATCTACGCTTTTCCAGCTTGAATCCGTTACTTCTTGTTCTACCCTGGTTAAAAGCCGTAAGAACTTTTCCTACCTCTCCTTTATTAAATCCCTTTATCCACTTAAAAACTTCTATCAGATCGCCCCTTACTCTGCGTCTCTCGAGTGAGTGTAATTTTAATAACTTCAATCTCCTCTCATAACTAAAGTTACGCATCCCTTGTATCATTTTGGTCATCCTTCTCTGCACTTTTTCTAACAACACTATATCCATCCTGTAATATGGAGACCAAACTGAACTGCATAGTCTAGGTGAGGCCTGACTAGAGCCAGATAAAGCTTTAGAATAACTTCCGCACTTCTACTTTTAGCACTTCTGGTAATGAATCCTAATACTCTATTAGCTCTATTTCTGGCCTCAATACATTGTTTCCTAGGTCGGAGGTCTGGGCTCACCCTCACTCCAAGATCTTTTTCACCTTCTGATCTTTTCAGCGATACATTGCTTATGGTGTATCTATTACCAGGGTTTTTTCTACCAACATTCATAACGCTACATTTATCAAAATTAAATTCCATCTGCCATCTGACTGCCCACTCGTTAAGTTTATCTAAGTCTCCCTGCAATATGTTTACGTCAGACTGTGATCCAATAATCCTACCTAACTTAGTATCATCAGCAAACTTGCTGATATCACTGCTAATCCCACTATCCAAGTCGTTGATGTAAATCAAAAATAGTAATGGGCCCAAAACAGACCCTTGTGGAACTCCACTTGTCACCAGTCCCCATTCAGATTTGGAACCATTAATTGTAACCCTTTGTTGCCTATTACTTAGCCAAGCTCTGATCCAATGAAGAACCTTCCCATCTATACCATGAGCCCTAACCTTATTTAAGAGTCGCTCGTGTGGTACTTTGTCAAAAGTACCACACTCTCTCTCTCTCTCTCTCTCTCTCTCTCTCTCTCTCTCTCTCTCTCTCTCTCTCTCTCTCTTCTCTCTCTCTCTCTCTCTCTCTCTCTCTCTCTCTCTCTCTCTCTCTCTGTGTGTGTCTCTCTTCCATTTCTATGAATATTACCACTATGAATAACTGGTATATAAACAGTAACAATAATAATAACAATGATAATAATAATAGCGACAATAATAATAACAACAACAGGACTAACACCACAAATTAGTCACCTTCATTTGCTTCACTAATGATCCAGGTGTCATTTATCTGTCTTCTTTTCCTCATCCTTGTACTCCTCATTCTTCTCCACTCCCTTCCTTCCTCTATCACCTCACATTATACTCTCCCTCATTCCCTCTTCACGTTCTTTCCTCTCACTGCATTCACTATTATCCCCTTCTCCTAATCCTCCTTTTTTGTCTTCATTCATCTTTCATCATTCCTTCACCTTCTCTTACACCTTCTCTCCTTCTTACGTTTACTTAATTCCTACTCAGTATCCAACTATCCCAACCCATCTCGCCCCTTCCATCAACCCCTCTATTTCAGCCCCATCCCCTCCATCTCGACTTTGGGTTAACACTTATCCCTGGTTCATTGCGGCCTCGTCACAACCACAACCATCACAGCAACGCCCGAGACTGCCTGGCATTCATCCTGTACTTCATTACCGCCAAAGAGAGAGAGAGAGAGAGAGAGAGAGAGAGAGAGAGAGAGAGAGAGAGAGAGAGAGAGAGAGAGAGAGAGAGAGAGAGAGAGAGAGAGAGAGAGAGAGAGAGAGAGAGAGAGTCCACCTTTAAGATAGAATGAAGAGGAGGAGGAGTAGGAGGAGGTCCAAGTGGAGGAGAGGTGATGTTGATAGGTACACGCGCACGCACGCACACGCACACACACACACACACACACACACACACACACACACACAACACACACACACTCACGCACACACACACCCTGGCGTGCGTATGTAAACATAGAAATTAATAGAGATAAGGATAACAGACATTGAAAAACACAGAAACACACGCAGACACACATACACACACTCTACGGTGTATGTGTGTAATGTACCGCCACGATGGTCCAGCGGATAGAGCGTTGGTGCGCCATTCTATGATTAGCCAGTTCAAATCCTTGCTTGCTCCCGGAGATTTTTCACTGACAATTTCGGGCTGTTACTCTTCCCCTTGAGCAAAGGGATGGAGGTGTTTGGTGTGAGGTCCCAGCATTATCCAAAGATCACTATGAGCTCCAAGCTCGCTCCGGGAGGGTGAAACTGACGATCGCGTGTCCGAGTCGCGTGGACAAGACCATGGGTGAATGACACACACACACACAAACACACTCACAGACACACACACTAATATACACACACACGCACGTACACACACACACATACACACACACACACACAAACATACACACACACACACACACAAAGATACACGGCTCCCCATTTCACCTGTGCACCAGATTCCAGGCAGAATCTCAGTTAATCTAATCCCATGAAAACCAAATGTGAAAATGTGTGTGTCACTGTCGACGGCGAGGCGCCTTACACACACACACACACACACGTACACGCACACATACACACACACGCACATGCAAACACACACACACACACACTCACATAATATGCGGTCGCGACGAAAGGGCACCGAGAGATGAGCAACCAAATCTCGAGCAAGGTAATTAACAGTGAGAGAG